>PRKT01000083.1:729356-789294 GCA_003671525.1 Saccostrea glomerata | reverse complement strand
AAAGGATTTACAGCTAAATTCAGCTATATGATAAAAAATTTAAAGAAAAAATACACTACAGCCAAACAGAAAGGCAGTGTTTATTTCCTAGACACCATACCCTATGGCAAATACAATATTAAAAACATTTTTGTGCAATTGATTATTAATTTCCAAAAGCCATTGAAGAGTTTTATACAAAAAATGGGAAATTCACTTTTTCATCACGGTCAAATAAATGTCAAGTATATTTTTAATATGCATGTTAAATTATAAATAGCATTTCAAAACAATTTCTTTATAGTTCCAAATCCAAATACAACACAATTATTTATTTTCAATAATCAAATTATATCTATATCTACAGTATTATTTCTAATTTCAAGCTGAAAGGGGGAGATAATTCATGTTGACAAAAAACAACAAAATATCATTTTTTGAGGATTTCAGTTATCAAGAAAATAAAATATATCTATGATTTAAAAATAGCCAAACAAAAAGGCTGAGTAGGTTTCATAGATACCATAACCTATGGAAAATAAAAAAAAATCATGTGCACAAAAATCATTGTGATTAAGAATTTCACCAAAACAAGATGTGTTTGTGAAACACTATGCGCCCAGCGGCAACAAAGTTCAAAAAATCTATTTTTAGCATATTGGTCACAGGCAAGGTCACAAGGTCATTGAACTTGGTGTCGTTTGAAAGAACTTAATCGGTGGAGTATGCATACCAAATATGAATTTCCTATCTCCTATGGTTCAAAAGTTATGGTAAAAAGTGTAAAAAGCTATTTTTAGCATATAGGTCACAGTCAAGGTAACAAGGTCATTGATTTTGATGTCATTTGAAAGGACTTTATTAATGGAGTAAGTATACCAAATATGAAGTCCCTATCTCCTATGGTTCAAAAGTTATGACAAACAGTGGAAAAAACTATTTTAGCATATAGGTCACAGTCAGGGTCACAAGGTCATTGACCTTGATGTCATTTGAAAGGACTTTATTATTGGAGTAAGTATACCAAATATGAAGTCCCTATCTCCTATGGTTCAAAAGTTATGACAAACAGTGGAAAAAACTATTTTTAGCATATAGGTCACAGTCAAGGTCACAAGGTCATTGACCTTGATGTCATTTGAAAGGACTTTATTAGTGGAGTATGCATATTAGATATGAAGTCTGTATCATTTATGGTTCAAAAGTTATGGCGAAGGTTAAAGTTGACAACAGACAGAAAGACAAACAGACAAACAGATAAACAGACAAACAGACAGGACAAAAACAATATACGCCCCGGATCTATCGATTCGGGCGCATAAAGAAGAAGTAGCATCATCTTTTGTCAGAGTCCAATATATACACCATGTACACACGCCAGTACATGTTTACATGTAAGAATATCAGTTTACAGTTTAAAATAAATTCCTTTACATTTCCCAATTCAAATACAACACAAATTATTTTTTTCATTTATGAACAGTAAAATGTAAAAAACATTTGAAAATATTAATCATATTAATATTGATTACTAGATAGTAGATACACTTATCATATAATCATTGTATATGTAAACACAATTTTTAAAGTTTTACATCTTTGTAAGGTGCAGTCATGCCACTCAGAATATCACTAATCTCCCCTGCTTCTCCTCTGTAGTAAGTGACTGTCCTTTGTTTATTAGCCTCTTCTAAAAGCACTTAAGATCCTTGGGAAGAGAATTTGCTGCCTGATTAACATTATCCAAAGTACCGTCATGGAATCCACTGAACTCTTATCTCTGCTTTTTGACAGCTTTAAATAATTGAGGTACTACATGGTTATTTTGATTTTATAAATTACTTTACATGGAATATCAAGTTCATATAATGCAGTAATTTCATTAAAAATCTATAAATGGTTGCAAGACATATATTCCCCCACCTTTGGAGTCTTATTAGTTGGTGGTGTTCAATGATGTTTCTTGTTGTCTGTAATAAATAGTGTAACCTTTTCCTTCATAACCATGATGCAGCCCATCGCATACATTCTGTGAAAATAAAATGGGGTTTAATTCATCTAAAAAACAATAGTACTAATTTATGAAATACAGTAAAACAAAGTTATAACAAGCAAATTCAAAATATTGTGGTCCCCCGCTTTCGGTATCTTTGTGGGCAAGATATCATTTTTAGGGTCAAGGTCAATAGGTCTCCCATGAAAGGTCTTGCCATAAAGAATACATATATTTAAAATATGAAAGTCCTAGTTTCTACCGTTCAAAAGTTGTGACCAAGGTTAACGTTTTTAAAAAGTAGTTAAAACTCCAAGGTCAAAGGGTCAAAGTTCTTGGCATGCAATTAAAGGTCTTCTCACAAGGATTACATAGTATTATGTGAAGTACGAAAGCCCTAGCCCTTACCGTTTAAAAGTTGTGGTCAAGGTTAAAGTTTTTTCATAAGTACGTAAATCTCCAAGGTCAAGGTCCAAAGGTCAAAGTTGTTGGTATCCAATGAAAGGTGTTGCCTCAAAGAATACATGTGTGAAATATAAAAGTCCTTGTATCTACCGTTCAAAAGTTGTGACCAAGGTTATAATTTTTAAAAAGTAGTTAAAACTCCAAGGTCAAGGTCAAAAGGTCAAAGTTCTTGGTATCCAATGAAAGGTATTCTTACAAGAATAAAATATGTGAAGTATAAAAGCCCTAGCCCTTACCGTTTAAAAGTTGTGGTCAAGGATATAGTTTTTTCATAAGTACGTAAATTTCCAAGGTCAAGGTCAAAAGGTCAAAGTTGTTGGTATTCATTGAAAGGTCTTGTCACAAAGAATAAATATTTGAAATATGAGAGTTCTAGTACCTACCATTCAAAAGTTATGGCCAAAGTAAAAGTTTGGAATTTTTTAGTAAAAGTAGTTGAAACTCCAAGGTCCATTTTCAAAAGGTCAAATTTGGTTTTACCCAAAGAAAGGTCTTATCACAAGGAATACACATATGAAATATGAAAATTATAGCTCCACTAAATTAAAAGTTATGGGCAAGGTTAAAGTTTTTGTGACGGACGTACAGACTGACGGACCGACGAATGAGATTTAATGTCCCCTCGCTTTTGCGAAAGCGGGGGACAACAGAGTCACCGGGACCTATGAAATTGCTTTGCTACATCAGTTACTCGTTATATCCATATAAGGAATTTGTTAAATTTATATACTGTAAATCACTTTTTATTCACGAGAACTTTATTTTCGCATAATTACGCAAGACAGTGTGCTCGCGAAAATTAAATTCTCGTGTATAAAAGTATTCCTTAAGATTATATAGAACAAAAACCACAATTTGTGAAAATTTTGTCTCGTTAATCAAGAGTCAATGACTATCTTGCGAAAATAAGGTGTCGCGAAAATTTCATTTTCAGTCGGGTGTCAAATCTGTAATCTGTTACAAATCTGTTTGCCTGTGACAAAGTTTGTGCATCTCAGGCGGTTGAGCAACAGTTATTTCAAACACTGCCTTAACCATACCATCATATTTATTCATGCCTCATTGCACATAGGGGAGTGCACAGTAACTTAAACAGGTCTAGACGACAAGATTATCTGATGACACATCAGCTTAAATTTGCATGTAAATTGGCCATCAGTTTTCTTTTCATAGTTTTAGACAGCAGCACAAGGTGCACAATTATCATTTAACCCCTCAATCAAATATCAAAAGTATAAAGACATGCAAACGTCACAAGGTTTGTACATATTGGAAGCAACTACAGTGGTACCTCATTTATCCGGACACTTTGGTTCCTAGTCAAATTGTCCAGATATGTGAAGTGTCCGGATACCTGAATTTCCAGTTAAACAAGACAAAATAAGGTTAAAAATTTTCGTTCTGATGAAAAATCATCTGAATACTGAAGCATTCGGATATCTGGCGTCCAGATATCTGAAGGTTCATTGTATTTATCATATATAAAAACTACAATTTTAAATGTGAGCATCGACCAGTGTCTTTGGAAACTAATCTTTCAATATTGGCTGTATAAAGTAAAACAGAAACTCTACTGTTTTTGGTGATGAAGTATATAAAGTATGCAGTAAATCGACAAAAAACGTGTGTCGCTTCTGATTTGTATTTACAAATAGTAGACTGTCATGCTTGGGTACTCATTCAATTAATTGTAGAATGCTAGAGTAGAGACAAAAACATTGTGCTGAAAATTACCTGCCATTAACGTTAGTGTACCCGAGCTCTTAAGAAAATGGAAATTCATCTTTTGCTTAATTAAAAGTATTCAACAGCTGCAATGCTACAAGTATCTATGATTTTTCCTTTTTATTAAGACTCATAATACATTGTCATATAGGACTTGTAAAATACTTTTGACTGCATATAAAAAGCTTTACCAAGCTATTTTGAATAGATTAATAGCGAGTGCATCAAGGGTCGCATAGCAATGCACGTAACTGTGAGCTCTGATGACAATGCCTGGGCAAAGAGAAAATTCAGACTACTGCACATTCATTCCAAAGAATTTTTTACCGCAGTAATTTAGACCCACAATGCATCACTTCATACACAAACTATAAAGCAACATTCTCGCGAGAATAACAACAAAAGTTAAACGAATAATAAACTTGTCTTGATTTAATGAATTTATTTGTTTATTGAAGAAAGATAGTCATAAACTGATTGAAATCAGCCTTGTTCAGGCTTGGGTTTGCTAAAGCAACATACAAACGACGTCATATGACGTCAGAATCTAATATGCGCCAAATGTCACGTGCGGATTTACATGTCTAGTCTATATGAAAATGGATAAGTATATGCTTTCACCCTAACGGTCGCACCGTCAACATATTAAAGCTACATATCTATTTCAAGCTACAAAATTAATTATCTTAATCAAGAAATTGTACTGGACCTGATCTTACCTGGTCAAATGTATCTGTCCAAATGTAAATTATCTTCCCTCTCCAAGTCGAGTAAGCTGACAAAATCGGACTGCCACCCCTCTCTGGGAGTTTACTCTTGGACTCTGGTGGATTACCGTAGAATTTAAACTTCTGAGATAGATCACAACGGTGTCAGTAGGCGAGTACCATTTCGAGAGAACGTCAACAAGGTCAATATACTAATCAACATGACACATGGCTACACTTTTGCCCGAAAACTATGCCTAATCTGTTCCTGTTGAATCCTTTTAACCAATTTATGTCACTTCACATATATTTTTCCAATAAACATCACAGGATGCATCAAAATACCTTTGCAGCGTACAGCTAACCATGGAGGCTGCCATTTTTTTTACTAGCGCCACCTATGTAAAATTGCAAAGGGAGATAACTCATTTGAAGAATCTTGGCAAATTCTCGATTTTAAACACCTTGTATCTTTTCAATACTTCGTTTGCACAAAAATATTAAAATAAATTTTTATTAAGCCTTCCATGTTCACTTGAATTATGTATTAAGTTTTTGTACATCTTCTAGGGTTTTAAAGATATTCCTTTCTGAAATAGGCATTATTTGCACACTATCTATACAAAATTACACCTCAAGTACTTTATCCCTGGCTATATGAAAAAAGAAGAATTATAACAAAATCAACTGTTTACATTCATTTTAGACCCAAATGAATATATTAAACCCAATTTGATTGAATTTGAAGATGGTCGATGAATCACCTTTTCTGTACTGTCTGCATGATTTTTACACGGAGCCGTACTTAAGATTGTGTTTTCTTCATCTTTGTAGGAAAACCCATATAACTTTGTTTAGTCAAATTTCTTGCATCGATTGGCTGATACTTCTTTCACTTTTTGACCAAGGATATGTAGATGAAAAATTTCATATGGTGCAGTAAACTGAACAAGAAAATTTGAAGTCTAAGTCTCACTTTGACTGGAAAGACAGTGCAGTTTATTTTTCATATCTTTGCTATATACTCATAATTTTCATAAGTCTTTCTCTGTATGTTATAGATATCTGAAAAGAAACACACGACTCATTGTGTTATTTTAAGGAACTACTGTAAAATTTGAATCACTCCTCTGTGTGTCCATCAACATTCATTGTGACATGACAAACCAGAACAGAAAGATCATTGAAAAGTTTTTAAATTGAACTTAACTATAGGAGCAGGACATTTATTTTAGGAACATATCACTTTGTCTCTATGTCTTTACAAATATTTGAATGTATATAAATGACAACATCAATATACTGGTAACTAACTGTAACCTGATCATTAAATTTTACACAGAAGAAGTTTATGATAAGAGATATATTCTTATAAATCTATGGTCTATTGGTCTTATCACTATGTCTGTATGCATGCCTGAATATCACTGTCTTTTAAAATTCAATAGTGAGACTCTCTTAGACTGTGTCAATTTGTTTAGTTAAAGAACATATACATGTACTCTTCAATATATGATTTACATCTGTAAAGACAAAGGAAGTCTAATATTATCAAAATCTTGTTCATTCTTAATACATATGAAGACGCATTTGTTAATGACCCCACCCTAAAGTCAGCTTGCAAATTTTGGGTATTTTTTATGACCCTCCTGCCCCCTAGAGTCAGACAGTAGTTTGCTTTTTTTACTCTCATTGTATACATGTTTTTTGTTTGTTTCAGCCACTGGTGCCAGATTTGAAGAGATTTTGGCCAAACCTCTATCCAGATACAGAAGCAAACAGTTTCTGGTAGAACAATTTAACTTTTAATATATACGAAAATATGGATAAATATTCTACAATGCAGATTAAATTGTATGTGACATCACATTAAATGAAATGCTTGTTGAAGATTACACCTAACTTTTATTGCAGGGAACATGAGTGGTCAAAACATGGAACCTGTGCTACCTCAGTACCTGCTACCTCTAATGAACTCAAGTACTTCCAAATGGGACTCAAGCTACATGCTCAATACAACCTCACAAAGTAAATGTTTTCAATTAATCATTAAGAATCAGATTTTCCTATATTTATATGTTTTTTTTTTCAAAGATATTTAAGTAATGTTTTTATGCTTAAAGTGTATTTTTTGCTTTTTCTTTAGAATACTTCTAAACCAGGGAATAATAACAAGCAACACAGCTGGTTACTTGGTAAGTGTAAACCCAAAATTTGAAAGTATATCAGATCCTAATAGCACATGTATCACTGATCATTGATGGATAATATCTCAGTCCCAATATTCTCAGACACTTGGTCCTAGAGTGGACCATCTGGTTTCTGTTACATTTATAATCCATCATAATTTTTCTATCAGTACAAATATACAATGTATGTACTGTACAGACTATATGGACTTGACATGATATTCTACTTTTTAAGGCCAATGAGACAGAAGCAGCTCTGAGGAGAGAGCTAGGAGTGAACACAGTGGTGCAGTGTGTTTATGACAAGGTATGCAACTGAACTACCAATAACTTTTATTTTTCCTTGACTTTTTTTTAAAGGGAAATAACTCTGAACAAGATTTTATGATATATTTTGATACAGGAGAAGACAAAGAAGCAGCTGCTGTATGAAGTAGAAATCTGTGTCACCAAAGACTTTCAACTAATGGACTGTATCCCCAAAGAGTCTCAAAGCTCCTGTCCAAAAAAAGAGCCCTTCTTCTACCCTCCCCTGCATGACAAACACCTTGACATTGGAATAACAGTAATCTAACTGGACTATTTGTTTGAAATATAAAATGCAGAAATCTCAGATCTTTCCATGATAGTTTGCTCAAATGCAGCATTTTTTTTGTCAAACTTACTTTTACATCATTGTGTATATTTATTATAACTTGTGAAGAGGTATAAGGGTTGACTGAATACTAAGTTTAAGATATACCTGTTTGTACATGTATATGTCGTGTAATTCTCAGATACATGTATATATAGTCCTGTATAAAGAGAAATGAACAAAAATCTCATATTTACCACAGTGTTCAAATGCAAACATTTAAACTCTGCAAATATTTACAATATGATGGAAATGTATACTGGGTACATATATTTTGAATAAATTTTATTTCATAACATTTTTTGCATATACTCAAAAAACTGTTAAATGTAAATAGTCAGCATCAGTAAGATGTATTTTTCATCTGCGCGATATTTCATCAGTTTGATTTTGGCAAGTATTTGGCAAAGGTTTAATATGTACATTTTGTATACACAGAAAAGTTTGACTATGCAATTTTAGTTTACTCTGGTTATAAATACATGTAAAAAATGTGATGCAATCTGATACCATAGCATATTCCATTACTTGTAAGATTATATGTGCTTACCTATAAAACTTATTTTCTATAATTACATATTATATATATATTTGTATATTAAATGTAAATAGACAACAGGCTGGGTTCAATTTGAGCCCTCTCCTTAAATGACTCCCTGATCTGTTACCTGTGATGTTTTCTATATCCCTTGACTATTTATGGTTACTTCTTATTACCTTTAACCATGTTAACAATGTATAGAAAGTTAATCAGATATTTTCATTCTAATGCGATTTACTTGAATATTTACACTTATTGTCAATTAAATGTGTGGTGAATTGTTACAGTATAGTGCACATGATTATGACTTCAGTGGCTTTGTCGTCATTTATGTACACATTTTTTTCCGTATTTATTTTATGAGTAATAAAACTTGAAGAACGTTGTTAATTTAATTCAATTTTTTTCCCAAATTTAGTTTGAATAATATGATGACATTATTTAAAGTATGGTGAATATATTAATACATTTTTAAAACAAAAGGTAATAATTAATGAATAATACAGAAAAAACCTAAGTCAAGTGAATTGGAAGACCCAAGTGATCTTTTGATCATACCCTCAATATCTCGAAATTTTTTTTGCTCTGAATGAGTAGAATACATGATATGCAATTAGGTATTTAATTCAAGTCAAATATTAGTATGCCTTTACTTGGCTTGCATTGTACGTATATCTCAGGTCTGTATTGTGACTCATGGGTCTTGTTTTATGACAAGCTAATTATTTGAAGCTACATCATAAATTGTTCACCTGTAAGATGATCAGTGTTACTATGTTTCCTTATAATCTATAAAACTGAAATGACATTTCATTTTTATAAAGAATTGGCCAGTAAACCATTTTCAATAAATTGGAATGTATTCTTGTGTGTTATCATTTTTAGCTCACCTCGACGAAGTCAAGATGAGCTTATGTTATACCCCTGGCATTGGCGTTGGCGTCCCAGGTTAAAGTTTTATAGGAGCAAGTCCATTCCCAAAGAACTATAAGCCTTACCTGAACCAAACTTGCATGGATGATGCATCTAGGGATGTACACAACCAGACTTGCTTCGGATGCTGGATCTGACCTACATTTCCTAGATGAGTGACCAGGTTAAAGTTTTTGGAGCAGGTCCATTCCCAAGTAACTATAAGCCCTACCCGGACCAAACTTGCATGGATGATGCATCTAGGGAAGGACACTACCAGACTTGCTTCAGATGCTGGATTTGAATTGCATTTTCCAGATGAGTGACCAGGTTAAAGTTTTTGGAGCAGGTCCATTCCCAAGACAAGATGAGTGACCAGGTAAAGTTTTTGGAGCATGTCCATTCCCAAGTAACTATAAGTCCTACCTGGACCAAACTTGCATGGATGATGCATCCAGGGATGGACACTACAAGACTTTCCTCAGATGCTGGATCTGACCTTCATTTTCCAGATGAGTGACCAGGTTAAAGTTTTTGGAGCAGGTCCATTCCCAAGGAACTATAAGCCCTACCCGGACTAAACTTGCATGGATGATGCATCTAGGGAAGACTCTACCTGACTTGCTTCAGATGCTGGATCTGACCTACATTTACAAGATGAGTAACCAGGTTAAAGTTTTTGGAGCAGGTCCATTCCCATGGAACTATAAGCCCTACCCAGACTAAACTTGCATGGATGATGCATCTAGGGATGGACACTACCAGATTTGCTTCAGATGCTGGATCTGACCTACATTTACAAGATGAGTAACCAGGTTAAAGTTTTTGGAGCAGGTCCATTCCAAAAGAACTATAAGCCCTACCTCGACCAAACTTGCATGGACGATGCATTTGGGGATGGACACTACCAGACTTGCTTTGGATGCTGGATCTGACCTACATTTTCATTCCCAAGGAACTATAAGACCTACCCAAACCAAACTTGCGTGGATGTTGCATCAAGGGATAGACACTACCAGACTTGCTTTGGATGCTGGATCTGACCTATATTTTCATTCCCAAGTAACTATAAGACCTTTCTGAACCAAACTTGCATGGATGATGCTTCAAGGAATGGACACTACAAGACTTGTTTTGGATGCTGGATCTGACCTACATTTTCATTCCCAAGTAACTATAAGCCCTACCTGAACCAAACTTGCATAGATGATGCAATTAGGGAGAGACACTTCCAGACTTGCTTCGGATGCTGGATCTGAACTACATTATCATTCCCAAGTAACTATATATAAGCCCTACCTGAACCAAACTCGCATGGATGATGCATCTAGGGATGGACACTACAAGACTTGCTTCAGATGCTGGATCTGACCTATATTTTCATTCCCAAGTAACTATAAACCCTACCTGAACCAAACTTGCATAGATGATATATCTAGGAATGGACACTACCAGACTTGCTTCGGATACTGAATCTGACCTATATTTTCCAAACAAGAGACCAGGTTATAGTTTTGGGAACAGATTAATCCCAATGAACTTGAAGTCCTTGATATCTGCAGTATTAACAAAGATATGAATATTTGTTTACACTATACATGTTTTCCATGCTACATGTACATGCGTAGAAATTTGTATATGCCCTCTAATTTTTTAAACACAACTTGCAAGAATATTGTTGTTGGGATAAATACAAGATATTAAGAAAATATGATGTGAGATTTGCATTACTAAGAATGATAAGATTGGTCGAAGTGAGCTTTGTAATCTTTGATTACCTATGTTTTTTGTTTAGATCATGGCAATCTGCATCATCGCAAGCCACAGGTTTTATGTCCATTCTAATCCCATGAAATTTTTACCTCCTTCTCTGGAACAGCCAAGCCAATTTCAACAAATTCTGGTATACCCGGTATAGCATTTTTGGGGGCTTAAATTATTAAATTCATGGCCCTAAAGTGGCATATTATTTTGATACCATGATATGTTGAACCCATTTTAATATATTACATAACATTTTTAACGCAAGTAAACTTTTTTGCAGATATATAATGAACCCCAATTTAAAATATTGAACCTGGTGGGTTCATAATATCATGGCTATATGTACACCCCTGATTCAAGACATTGTAAAATGTTACCACCCCCACCAACCCAATTTTCATTTTATTTGGGGTCCCCATAGAATCTTCAGTTAAATGGAGTTTTGAATATCAAGAACATAAAATATTGAGTCCCCCTACCCTTTTAATATAAGGGAAATGGGGTTCAATACATATGATCATAAAATATTGAGTCCCTTTACCCTTTTAATTTGGTACAATTCTCTGTCATCATTAGATTTTCTGTATGGCGTGGTATTCTTTATGTAACATAATTAGTGTGTAAAATTTACACTGCCTTTTAATTGCTATTGAAATATACATAGGATATAAATGCAGGAAAATGTCAACAAGTGTAGCAATGATCCAATAACAGCGTTTCGTACAGCAAAGAGGTGGGGCCTTAGTCATCTCACGGTTCTCAAGAACAATTTAAAGTTGCTTTTATTAGCTCACCTGAGCCGAAGGCTCAAGTGAGCTTTTCTGATCAAAGTTTGTCCGTTGTCTTGTCTTGAGTATTGTTATTATAATTACTTAACCAATGAGAATCTATTGGCCATTTGAGAGACGTCATGTAGAGAATGCCACGCCTTACAGAAAGTCCAAGGATGACAGAAAATTGTACTAAGAGGGAGGAGTTCGATATACATTATGACCATATAATATCCCCCTACCCTTCTCCACAATGTTGATCTTTAAATGGAAGTTCAATATTACTTCTATACCATAACCATACTATACTTTCATACTGCTATGTGCTACTTTCATACTATATTGAATCCAAATACATGTACTCAATATTTTATTGTCATAATACATTGAAACCCCCTTCCCCTTTAAATCAATAGGGTTGGGGTCATAATATATGGGAACCAGTTAAAGTACCCCCTTATAAAACCCTCCAGGTCAAAGCGTCCCCTGATTTTAGTCAAAGCGCCCCCTTACATATTTATAGAGAAAAATATCGCCCCCCAAATAATGGTCAATGCATTCCCTGATTTTGGTCAAACTGCCGCTAACATTTTTATACAAAAATACCGCCCCCAAATAAAGGTCAAAGTGTCTCGATCTTCATAGTGGACATTTTGACCATTGCTTGGGGACTTTTTTGGAACAAATTTTCTATATAAAAATATGTTAGGGGTGCTTAGACCAAAATCAGAGGACACTTGGACTAAAATCAAGTGACGCTTTGACCGGGGTGGTTTAATTAGGGAGCTCTTTGACTGGATTTCATTATATATTGCATCCCATACCCCGTTAAATAAAAGAGTAGGGTGACTCAACATTTTATGGTCATAATAAATTAAACCCCTTCCTTTTAAGGAAGCTCTAAACACTGCACACAAAAGAGCAAGCAAGCAAGATTTTCTTTATCATGTTTATATTTCATAGTCTAGTCTGATCATCTATAATAATTGTTATTGTGGCACATCTTTGAAAAGATAATTAGAATAAAGTCAAGAACAGTTAGGATTTAAACCTCAGCCTCCTGTCTAATTTTTTCCATTTTGAGTGGTAATAATTGCACCATTTCCTCACACACTTCAAGTTCCGTACGCATGCACTCAGCAGCTTTTGGATACTTTTTGCAATAGTCTATAACATATTGGTAGCAATTTTCTGTCTTCTTTATGTAATCCAATCGCTCCCTAACATTGGAGGGGAATATCTTGGAATAAAGTCTTCCCATACAGAACCAGGCCACCAGCACAGGTCTGGTATCTAGCTCTGGAAACTCCTCTGGTAGATCCACCCTGTTTTCTTTAAAGGAATCAATGTAGGCCTTGTACTTCTCTATGCTCTGAAGGGCCAAACTGTTAACTTTCTTCATGGCATGGACTGAAGGTTGTCCTCCCTCCTCCTTCAGAATCATGTACTTAATATCTAACATGTTGCTGTAGATTTCTGCCAGCTCGTAGGTCAGCTGTCGAACCACGAGAAGGTAATGCTGGGGATTCAGCTCATTACAAACTTCTAACAACATGTCTACTCTTCTTTTGTGCATTTTACACTGACGATCCAAGTTTAACTCAAAGAAGGCTAAAAGTTTAAATGCTTTGCTGTGATCTTGAACAATCTCTATATAATCCGTACATCGACCATCAAAAATGTAAAACTCTTTTGCTCCATTTAGCCAAGTCTGTACACACAAAAATACTTTTCTTGCTTCTTCAAAATCACGAACAGGTTTGCAGGTGATCTGCTCTTCTCGTGAGGCTACTTCAAGGTTAAATTTCTCAAATTCCTTTTCAGCTTGGTCCTGGTCTTGTTCGGTTTCTTCCTCCTCAGTTGCTCTCAAAAGACGGTCTCTTGAAAATTCCAGAAGTGCAAGTCCATATTTAGCCCAACATCTCTGTATATCAGCTTTTCCCTGCTGAAGTTTTTCTTTTCCTTCTTCATCTAAATTTTCATCCTCTTTTAATTTGGTTTCCTGTATTATAGAAAAGATTTATCATTTTTTTTATATAATTTGTGAATGCTGTCAAGTCTAAAATAGAGTCTGTAGTGTGTTTAGTTATACAGGATTTTATGATCATGTTTGTGACTGATTGGTAGCGTTGTCCCTCAGCCCCATGGGATAGTTAAATTCCCCTGTTATTCTGTTCTTTCCCCTTAGCCTTCAGTTAGGGGAACATCTCACGTCAAGGTTTGACAGGTTTTATAAGAATTAAGTTTGCAAGTTTTGTCAATTGGCTAATAAGTTTTATTGGAAATTCACAACTGGTCTAATAATCAAAAACAGTGATAAAAGTTTGGAAACAAAAACTAGGAGGTATAGCTGTTAGTGTTCATCCCTAGCCTTGTCCTTTATTGGAAATGGACTTGTTCCTACAATTTTAACCTTGACACTGATGCCAAAGCAAGGGGGTATAAACTTATAAAGCACAAGTTCATCTTGACATTGTCAAGAGAAGCTTGATCATCTTGATATTGTCAAGAGAAGCTTCTTAATTAAGGGACTCCGATCCTCAGCCAGGAAGGACAACTCTTTAAATTATAATTTAATTCAAAAAGTTTCAAAATGAAGCTTGAATATTTAATCTTTTCATGCAACAATTTTCATTATATACCTCTAAATGTGCTCCAAGGTTCTTTGAAGTTCTCAGAAAGGTCTAATTAAAAGTAGAATTTTTTACCCCGCAAAAGCATTTTAAAATTACATTTATCAAGTAATTGATGTTCATTTTAATCTAACCAAAGATACCAATGTTTATTAACATGATATGAAATTAGAAGTGATTTATGGAGCTTTACAATGACAGGAGAATCTTTATACACTATGCATTGTAAAATGATCCAAATAAATGAAAGAAATTAACGTACATTATATGTATAAAAATTGTGGAATTTCTTCAAAAGCCTGGATACCTATGATTTTTATTTTTAAAATGTATTAATTGATCAAATTTGAATTGGAAAATGCATAGCAGGTGTTTTTATTCACAATTCCTGGAAACATATTTGAAATTTACTTATTTTCTCTATATACATGATATAATATGATTAACTTGAAAGATGAAGTTTGAAGAACTATTATGGGTAAAAACACGTAAATTTAAGAATTCAGAGACAGTTTTGTGAGTATTTTCAATTCATCAATGCTTGATTTTCAGAACCTGAGGATCGGAGTACCTTAAAAAATTGAAAATAATGCTCCATTTTAAGCATTCATTTATTTTTAACTCTTCCAAGACATCACTCACCTCATAAATGACTTCTGCACATGCAAGACAATGCCGAGCCTGAGCATACTCATCCTTTGTGACAAAATACTGGGACAGTGTGGCAGCATTAATTGCCCAATCCAGAGGAGTGTATGTGTGTGCATCTAACTGTCTCTGTAAAGTTTTGTGACAACACAAGGCAGATTTTTCACTTTCATCCAGTTTAGCATACACCTGAGCCATGTAATACAGCGTATGTGTATACGAGTTTTCAAAATTTGCATTCCTGAGATGTTCCAATCTTTCCTCATCTTCATTATCACTTTTTAAATACTCTGCAACGAATTTTGGTGCACCATCTACTTCAGCCTTGTACTTAAAATACAGTTCCTCTGCTTTCAGTAGATAAGCAAGAGATTTTTCAGGGTTTCTTCTTCCAAACCACAGTATCCCCAAGTTGTTTAGAGCATGCAGATAAATATCGGAGGCATTTTTATCAAGTTTGTATTTCTCGGTGGCATCAATGACCTGGGTGAGGTACTCTTCCCCGGATTGCAGTTCTTCTGTGTCGATATAGTTTATACCCAGCCTTAAGTCAATAACACTATTGAGAAACACAAGTTCCTGGTCTTCTGGAAACTTCTCTAAATAAGGTTTGAGTTTTTCCTTCACTTCCAGGAAAATTTCCCTTGACTTATACTTAGATCTGAATGGTTCTTCATCTGGATCATTCTTTGATTCCTCTTCTGAGAGACGGATAGCCTCTTTGAAGTTTTCATATCCTTCCTCTTCTAAAAAGTGTCTCCACTCAGTCGCCATACTGACTCAACACAGACACGGAGTTAATAAATTAGACGACATAAATTATGAAAAGACATTTTTTATCATACCTATTTCCATAAAGACACTTTAAAACTAGCAGTAATATATGCTATTATTATTAAATTTACTGATCAACGCGATATTCCTATATTTTTCCAATCATCTTCTGTTCTGACGTCATATTCACTTCGGATATGTAAACATTTTTTTCACAACATAGAAACCAGAGAGAAAAAAATATGTCTAAAGGGTAAAACTGCAGTATTAATATGTTGAATTAAATGTCTACTTGTTGTTATTATACTAAACTGAGATATTTCTAGGAGATTCAATTCATTTGCTGATAGAGTTCGTCAATATTAGGGAATTTACTATAGTGAATTCAGAGGAAATTCGAAATTTATCTCATATATCATATATAGTATATATAATGTAGTTTTTATATATTAGATGTAAAGTATTTTTTATAGTACTTTTTTAAAATTAAGATTTGGAGAGAGGCTGCTCTGGGACATTGCCATTGACCAAGCACAGGAAGCAGGTATTGATAATTGCTTGACAGGATAAGAAGTATGGGTTTATCTTTGTTTTGAGAGTGAAGGAAAGAGGAATGTGAAAATAAATCAGGGTTCAGATAGCTCAGTTGGAAAATGGGATAACTGTGAGCTAAGGCAGCCCGGGCTGTAAGCTTTGATTTATTCATCACACTTAATCTTTTTCCATTTCACAAGTATGGTAGAAATGTCAAATATCATCGATTGTATGATGTAAATTCTAAATGTTTGATTTTAAACTTACAGATGATGGACCTAAAAGTGAAGATGCAGCACTCTTTTTCATTGGAAGTAAAAATTCAGTATGTGATTAATATCAACAGTATTTTATATGTTATGTCTTAATAAGACTAAAATTTAAAAAAAAAATAATATAGATTAAAATAAAGACAGTTAAAATGCATGCAGTACTTGATTTGGAAAGCAATTAATTTGTTTAGCATTATTAATCAGTACATTCGTTTCTGTTTTAGGGGAAAACATCAATCATTCTTAGATTCCTAGACAGGTAACTTTGCATTTCATCTCCATTGATTTTTTAAAATTTGTTTTAATTATAAGCAAGTAAGAAATAATGATGTATCAATCTTTATCATTTTCATTTTAAAACCTGACAAGGGGAATATATTGTACTATCTGTACTAGTTATAATGGTTGGATTTTACATTAAATGACTACTAGTTTTATATGTTTTTTTGGGTTTTTTTGTACATAGAGATGAAGCACCAAAGCCTACAGTGGCATTAGAATATACATTTGGCAGAAGAGCCAAAGGTCACAATATTGTAAGTATGAATGGATAATAAAATGCTGAAAAAGATAAAGAAATGTTCATTGTATTTTAGAAACAGTCATAAATATGGACAGCATTTTATTATCTTCATTTAGATTTTATGAGATTGAAGATTGGATTTGTTTAATTATTCATTAAGGTCTTCCGTTTCCAACGGAAGACCTTCTACTGATTCTGATGGTAAAGATTATTATTCTTTTTTTTTCTTCTACTTCCTAGACCGCAACTTTGAGACCTCATATCTCACTCATTTCTCAACGGATTTCGCTCAAATTTTCAGAGGTTATAGACGTTTATAAACTCTACCAGAAAGCTGACTAAAATTTCAAAAAGTCACTTCCGGTTTTGAGTTATTTCCCTTTAAACGAAAATTTATAGGCTTTCGTTTCCGGATAAAGGCTCAGAGACCACAAAAGCTGAAGCAGAAATTCTACTGATTTTAGGTAACAGAAGGATTGAAGTTGTGCACATCGGTTTTTGTTTTTCGATTTCTGTATTCAAAATGGCGCTATATAGGGGTCAAAAATTAGAACGCTTAAAAGAACCAAAAATTACTCATATTTTTCTTTTTATCTTCTAAACTAAAAATATTTTGTTAAAATATATAGAACATAATTTGTGCATAATTAGAAGATCTTTCAAATGATATGTCGAAAAAAGGGCTGACCCCTAAATTAAGGGACCTAGAGGGGCCAAAAGTTTTTTCCAGTTATCTCAAAAAGTATTGAGAATTTGTTATGCATCAAAGAAGCAAAGTTGTTCAAAATATCAAGCTTTATCTAATGGGGTCATCAAAATACGTCCGGCGATGTCACTTCCGGTCGAACCGGAAGTAGTCAGAAAATGCATATTTTTGCCGTTTTTGACAGGTTTTTGGGTAACATGTCTCACTAGAAGCTTAAAAATTAATTTTCCGTCCGTCGTCGTCACTTCCGGTCCAACCGGAAGTACCAAAGAATGGCGTAATTTTGCTATACTTAACATAGATTTGGAGGATTAACCCATTTTTGGACTTCATTACTCTTTTTTTTTAAATGAAAGTTACTTCCGGTCAAACAGGACGGAAGACCTACTCGTTGCTTTGCAACGAGCTCGGCTCTAGTTTTTTTTTTGTTTTTATATATTTACCAGTTCGTTATTTATTTCTTCATATCATTTTGACCAGGCTAAAGATGTTGGACACATTTGGGAATTAGGAGGGGGTACTTGGCTGTCTAAGCTGATGGAGGTGCCTCTAAATCCAGACACAATACAGTAAGTGCTGAAAAGAATTGAAATCACTGATGATATAGTCTAACAATAAGAACTAACAATAAATACAAGTAGTGAAATCAACAATTCATACACACCTTAACTTGTATATAAAATTAAATTGATCAGTTTTAATTATTCAAAACTTTAAATGACCAGCTAAAATCTCAAGAAAATAAATGTTTCAGCAGATTATCTGTTGTTACATTTAACTATGCTTTCAATGGAGTAAAGAATAATACAAGTAGGCAAATACATGAAGTATTGTTTTTGTAGGTAAGCAGAAGGATTTTTTTTCACAAACAAACTATAAATACACTAACAAGGGATGATTTGGACTATGCTCCAATCATAGCTGGGGAGGTAGGGGAGGGACCAACAGGCCATTTAATAAACATTTTCTACAGTAAAAGCTTATGTTTGTTTGAAAAAAGTGAAAGGAGAGCATTCAGTTCTCCTCTCAATGTTTTGTGCATGAGTCATGACATTTAACACAATATGAAAACCTCCAAATACTGGAAAAAGCTAGGTCACATATCACATTTTTCTTTTTCTTTTTTTTGACATCTTGTTCTTTTCATTGATAGGCATACTACATTAGCTATTGTTGTGGATTTGTCCAAGCCTTCAGAGATCTGGTTCACTTTGGAGACTCTGCTGGCAGCAGCCAAGTCCAGAATAGAGAGCATTTTGATGGAAATGAAGCAAGAACAGCCTGGTCTGAAGGACAAGCTACTGAAAAAAGCCTGGGAAAGAGTGGGAGAGGAACACTCTGTAAGGAAGAGATTTTTTGAAAGTTATTGCATACTTTAAAAACACACTTTTCATGGGGTAAAATTTTGTAACTTGCTTGGATATTGATCTTTGGTCAGGGATGCACACTAACAAGGAAAAAAAATTGAAGTGAGATTGAAGTATAGCTGAATTCATGAAAAGTATGTTGTTATAGAAGAAGCAATTGTAAATGATAATAAATTTTATTTCGAATCAATTTTTAAAAATAAATTATGGCTATATTACAGGACAAAACTATGATAGACCCTTTCTTAATTCCTCTGATAATCATAGGAGGAAAATATGATGTGTTTCAGGTAAGTTATATTTCTCAAGGAATTTTTTATTTTTGTGATATCAAACACTGAAGCGTTTATTGGTATGTTACAAATACATGTGTTGTATATGAAATCTCATTTTATAATTCAACAGCAAAAAAAATGCATTGTATTTACATAGAATAAGTTACAGACAGGTTTGCTTTGAACATTCAGAATAGATACAAAAGTAAATGTTACTGATTTTTTTTTTTATAGGATTTTGATTCAGAAAAGAGAAAAGTTATCTGCAAGACTTTAAGGTTTATAGCTCACACAAATGGTGCAACATTACAGGTAATTGATGCATTATATACAAGTTAATATACTGATGTATAAACACCAAACAAATATTATGAAATTTTACTTTTGCTGGATTTTTGCCATTTATTACTGTTGCGTTCAGTATTTGTGAAAATTAGACCACTACATTTTCTGTTTAACATTCATGCTTGTTAGCAAAATTACGAATTTTCCCTCTATTCTACTAATAGTTTTTTGGACTGAAACAAGAACAGCTGGTTATGAGAATGAGAGGGCTCATTAGCCATCATTTGTTTGGGACAACAATGGGGTAAGTTTAGGGTATTAATGTTTTTATCTCCCCTGAGCCCAAGGCTCACTTGAGCTTTTCTGATCAAAATTTGTCCATTGTGTGTCATCATTGTTGTTTTCAGTGATGTAAATTTTTTTTATAATTTTATCTTTTTTCTCTGAACCATTGAGCCAGTGTCAACCAAACTTGGCACAGAGTATCCTTGGGAAAAGGGGATTTAATTTTTTTTTTTTCAAATGAAGAGCCACACTTTCTTTCAAGGGGGAGATAATCAATATTGAAAATTGAGTGGGGCCACTTAAAAATCTTCTAAAAAGTCATCTGCCCAGAAAAGATGAAACTTCTACGAGGGTTTCCTAAAAAAGTTTAGACTTGGATTTGTTCAAATCATGACCCTTGGGGTACATGTTTTATAGAAAAACATTAAAAAATCTTCATCTTTTGAACAGCAACAACATGACCACTCATACTTACATGGGAGCATCCTCTGTTTGTATGGATTCAATTTCATTCAAATCACCATCATACAAAAAAAATCATAAAAATCTTTCTAAGAACAGGAGAGCCTTTTATTTATATGGAAGAATCCCCAGGAAGTGTAGCTTCATGTTTTGTTGAAATCATGACTCCTAGGGTAGAAAAGGGGGATACAAAGGGTGATCAAAATTATACATAGGAATATATAGGAAGAAGAATCTGCTGGTGCAGAACAAGAAGGGCCATATTTACTCAGATTAGCATTATGGTCCATGGGCCTCTTGTTTAAATTTCTTTACAGCCTCAAATGAATTTTATTACTCCTATTGGGCAAAATCTTTTATTCATGATTCTTCATTTTGGCAACATTCTACATAAATCAAAGTTAAATTATTAATTTGCAATAAGAAATATTCCTGGTTAATGAAGGTAATGAAACTCGTGGATATTTCTCAATTACAAATAAAAGTTGGTTAACAGTATTTTGCATTTATGCAAAAGTTCAGTTATTTGGTGTATGATTCTGAATCTGTCAAAATTTACAGGAAATCCTTGCAAGTAGACCACAATAAACCTCTCCTTGTTGCAGCTGGACACGATTCTTTACAACAAATAGGTATGCTTATGAATTCATTATATTTTTTATCCTAAAATTGTGAAATTAATTTTTTCCTTTTTGAAAAATTAATGCAGACTTGTACAGTTTTTATTCTCAAACATTACTATGATTTACTGTGGATTCCTAATTTTACGTGAGGAATTAATTTCCATGTAATTTTGCAAGAAGTGTCGCTTGCGAAAAAAATTACTCACTTTTATTTTTATGGTGCAGAAATCTATGTAAATTATGTTTATCAACCATCCATTCGCGAATTATAATTCTCGCGATTTGACGTGAAAGATCCAGTTCGTGATAAAAAGTACTCACGAAAAATAAGGAATCTACAGTACTTTTATTCCATTATTTTAAAAATTTTGTTAATACATGTACTTGCTAATTTTTTTTTATATGACACAAGAGTTTCAGATAGATCTCTGTTGGTTTTAATCATTTTAAGCAATATATATTGATAGGTACTCCTCCCATAGCTGACAAAGACATTGGTAGAGTCCATGCAAAGTAAGTCTCTGTTGGATTTAAGTCCCTTAAATAGAATAACTGATGATACATTTATCAAACATCTCACTTGATTAAGTATGTTTGGTGCCCTTGACACCAGCTTTTTGTAAAGATAAACATGTCAGCCCCATGCCCCCATGGGCCAGCAGTCCATAGAATGGGAACTTCATGCCAGGGTTGATACCCATTTAGGGGCTTGTAAAGTAAATAGTTGAACTTGGAAACTTCACCCCACCCCTTTCTAACTTACCTATTCTACAGAATATTTTTCAAGAAGTTACTGGTATTTAAGCTTGTCTTCATGGCAGTGACATAATTTCATGCATTTACAGGAACCCTATGCAGTTATGGAAGCATGCTTTTACAGGATTTTTTCCACAAGATGTAAGTTTAGTTCAGTAACTGTTTTACAAAGTATAGCTGTTTTAGTTCACTTTGCAATAACTATTTTTATGAAGTAAAGCTGTTTTAGATACAGATACACTGCATTTTGAACAAAAATAGATGAATTGCAATGCAGCATTTGTTGTTTACTCTGTACAGGATATATCTAATCCTGCCTTAGTGGATGACCCTGCCAAAGACCCCCAATACCAGGAGGCTGCCATTGATTCACTCCGAGCTCAGAAAGACGAGGTCAAGACAATGCTAATCTGATAAAATAACAATAACATGTATCAACAAAGTATAAACAGAGTAAAATAACAATCACATGTACCAGTACAACAAAGTATAAACAGAGTAAAATAACAATAACAGGTTCCGGTACAACAAAGGATAAAAAGAGTAAAATAACAATAACATGTACTGGTACAACAAAGTATAAACAGAGTAAAATAACAATATCATTTAATGGTACAACAAAGGATAAACAGAGTAAAATAACAATAACATGTACCGGTACAGCAAAGAAAATTAATGTTTTGAAATTAATGGTTTTTACATTTGTTTTATTCTTTTAAAGGAATTGGAGAGATATCGCCGATTATGTGAGAGGAGAAGTAAAGAGGCACAGAGAGCTAATACGCAGACAGTTTATTGATATAGAAGGTACATCATTTTTTCCATAGAATTCTTCAACTTTATTTTGTTTAAATCTGAAAAGTTTTATTTTGGATAAAAGAAGGTTTATACTTTGTCATTGTAAATTTTTCATATTTTCGTCTTCTCAAAAACTATTGGGCCAATTTCAACCAATTTTGCCACAAATTATCATTGGTAAAGGGGATTCAAGTTTGTTCAAATGAAGAGCCACACCCTCTTCCATGGGGAGATCAATACAAATTTGTGAAAAATTAATGACATCTTTAAAAAAAAATCTTCTTCTAAAGAACCACTGTACTAGAAAATATGAAACTTATGAAGAAGCATCCTCAGGTAGTATGAAATGTGGTTTGTTTAAATCAAGATCCTGGGGGATAGGGCAGGGCCATAATGGGCAATCAAAGTTTTACATTGAAAAACATAGGAAAAATCTTTATAAAAGTCTTCTTCTTAAGAACAGCAAAGCCATAATTGGTAATTAATGTTTATTTAGAAGCATCCCCAGGTAATGTAGATTCCAGTTTGTTCAAATAATGACTCCCAGGGGTAGGGTTGAGCCATAATGGGTGATCAAAATTTCACAAAATTTTTTTAAAATTCTTCTGAAGGACAGCAAAGCCACAATTGATCATAATAATATAAAAGCATCCTCAGTTAATGTAGATTCAAAGTTGTTCAAATCATGAGCCCACAGGAGAAGGGGGGGGCATAATAGTTAAGCCTTTACAAATGAATATAAAGTACATGTATATATATCAAAACATGTAACTGATTTCTGCTTTTTCCTTGCAAAAATGATCAGGTGAGCGGTGTGGCCCCTGGGCCTCTTATATGACTTTTTTAAAAACCATTTCCTGATGCAAAATGTGTATCATTCTGGTAGTAGGTTTTTATATGTTTGTTCTTTTGCAGAATGGGGCAGTTTTTATGCAACAGGATTATTCAATGTATTGCAGAACACACATTAGGAAATTCAGCATGTACTGCATCTGATTATGTGAACATCAGTGGATATGACTTTCTTTACTGATATCAAATCCGTCCATTTGAAATTCATTTTTATCTTTTGTCCATTTTCTTTTTGTCTACATATATTATATTGTTTAGATATTTGCTTTTGGCAAATAAAAATGTTCATATGACAATCAATTTACATGTAATTAAAATTAAATGTCCCAAATCCGCTACCACTTCACAAAGACAGATATTTCTGTTATTTCCCGATCTTGACAAGGAGCACATGGATGATATGGCCCTTTGGCAGGGAATGCTCACTCCTCCATGGCACCTGATCCCACCTTTGATGTTTTGGAGGTCCATGTTTTTCTGCTTGTAAAAATGTATAAATTCATGACCTTGAACTTTGACTATTTGACCTCAAAATCAATAGGGGTCTTCCTTAGGCCACATGGAGTTGTTATGTAAAATTTCATTGCAAAAGCTCAAAGGGTTCTAGAGATATCGCGTGGAAATGAAAGTGTTTTAACAGACAGAATTTGCGAATTTAAGACCTTGACCTTTGACCTTTTGACTTCAAAATCAATAGGGTTCTTTTTTAGTCCATAGGGATTTGCTATGCAAAATTTCATTGTGAAAGCTCAAAGGGTTTTCGAGATATCGTGTGGAAAGGAAAGCGTTACAGACAGACAGAAAGACAGAGGGACGGAAGGACAGACCCAATTTAATACCCACCACTTTTCAAGGGGGGGACAAAAAGATGCCTGAGTTATGATTGATAATATCTATGTGGTTTTAGGAAACCAGGTCTTGCAACAATCCATTGGAATCCATATGGGTACGGTTATTAGCAGACCTTTCTGTATTCATGTCCAAAATCTTTATACTTATGCAGCAATAGACTTTCATCACCTGCATAAGGAGTTTATATCTCTCAGTTGATTCGATAGGCGAGAGCATGCTCTATGTATGAACAATTTCTAAAACGAGATAAATTATTGACAAACAAGTTGATGAAACAAGAATATCAACAGTCTCGTTTAAAGTCATCATTTCGTAAGTTCTGTTGGTCGATACAAACTGCTGACTAACATTTTTCAAACTAATTGTTAGTCCATTATTTATACACTGAATTGACGACGGATTTTCCCGTTATTTCCCGGTAATGACAAGGGGCACACGGCGGGTGTTACCATTCGGCAGGGGATGCTCACTTCTCCATGGGACCTGATTCCACCTCTGATGTTTTGAAGGTCCGTGTTTGCTCTGCTCCTATTTTTGTATTGTTTTATGGACCTTGATATTGAATACTGTTCATTATCTCCATATCCATCATTCTATGGTCGATACAATGACCTTGTCAGTTGACTGACGTTTTTCATACTGGTTGTTAGGCCATTATATACACTGAATTGTTGACGGATTTTCCCCCGTTATTTCCTGATCATGACATTGAGCACAAGGCAGGTGTGATCGGTGGACATGGGTCGCTCTCTCCTCCATGGCACCTGATCCCTTCTCTGATGTTTTGTGTTTATGTTTTGTTTTGGACCGCTCTGCTCCAATTTTGTATTGTTTAATGGACTTTTGATCTTGAATAAGGTTTGTTATCTCCATACATTTCATATTAAGGACAGATGATATAAACAAAAAAAATGATGCCTGGATTGGTATGTATTTATGGGTCTATTTTTGTTGCCAATGATGCACATGATAATTTTGTAAACTATTAAGAAATTGTAAACTTTCGATGATGGTCAAAGTTCTTTCTTTTTGCAATCATCCTTATTAATCTATACAAATATTTTTCTCTTAAAATCCTATTATTGCGAAATTTTGAACCAAAAAAAAAAATAAAAACTACGAGGTGAAACTTGTTCATTTTGCTCACTTTAACATGACTCGTTGTTATCTTTATTTTTTTTTTCGACAAAAGTTTGTTTGTATCATCTGTCCTTAAAATAAAGTTTCTAACATGTAAAGAGAAAATGTCAATGAGCACGTACGTAGTAAATTATGTATAACATAGTAAAATATATATCAAAACTAGAGGTACTGTGAGCGATGAGCTCACTAAATGATACCCCCCGCCTCCATATAGTTATAATTGCAAAGTCCATGTTTTGCTGTGGCCGGGAAACATAAAATATGTGTCGGATCAAAAAGTAAAATAGGAGGTGCACAATGGTATGTAAGAAGAAGTGGCCTTCTGCTCAGGTGAGCTAAAAATATGGCTTTGTTGCCTTAGCTCCTCAAAATATTGATTATTGATTATCAAAAATTGAATAAATGCCTGCAAAAAAAACAAGATGTGTTTGTGAAACACTATGCTCCCGGCGACAAAAGTGCGAAAAGTTCGAAAAGGCTATTTTTAGTAGTGTTGGCAAATCGGAAGATTTTTAGTAACCGGTTACTCGCTTAATCTTCCGATCGAGTACCCGGTTACTCGGATGATTTATTCATATACATGTATCATTTATCTCATCTTTTACTCATCGGTTCTAATAAAACACAAAGGTATTGTGTATTAACTTTATTTATAAACTTTAAAAGAAAACGCACGCAATATCTTGAATTTTAAATATAATTGAAATCAAAAATTTAATTAATTCACGCTATTTTACAATGGCGTTCATCAATTTTACTTTTCAACTACCGATATATGTTACGACCAAGGAGAATGAGTATGTAGAAATTTGAAGTCACGATGAATTCAATTCACATTAATTAATTACATTTTACAAGTATGGAATCAGCTGTTCTTTTATAATACTTCCAAGCTATACATGTCTTTGGCGGCATCCTCTTAAATTATTTAATGAGGTAATTATAACTTGGGTCTCCAAAACGTGTATAACCTTCTGGCAATCAAAGCTATCAATTAAGTGTAAAAACCAATCAATCGTATTAGTGAAACCCTAGATCATTAAGTCTAACGGTAAAGAAAATTAGAGAAATGTTGAATTGTACGCTTTTAAACAAATTAACATCTTATCTTTTAGTTATTTACCATATAAGATGCATTTTATCCGAGTAACCGAATAGCAATTTTACTAACCGATACTCGCATCGTTCGGCGGTTAACCGGTTAACCGGGTACTCGTTGCCAACACTAATTTTTAGCATATAGGTTACAGTCAAGGTCACAAGATCATTGACATTGGTGTAATTTCAAAAAACTTAATTAGTTCGAGTATGCATACCAAATATAAAGTCTCTTTATTCTATGGTTCAAAAGTTATTGTGGAAGTTCGAAAACGCTATTTTTAGCATATAGGTCACAGTCAAGGTCACAAGGTCATTGACATTGGTGTCATTTGAAAGAGCTAAACTAGTTGAGTATGTATACCAAATATGATTACTCTATTTTTCACGGTTCATAAGTTATGGCGAAGGTTAAAGTTGACAACAGACAGACAGGACAAAAACAATATACGCCCAGGATCTATCGATCCGGGCACATAACAATAAGTATTTTGTGAAACACTGATGCCCAGTATAGCAACATATAGTAAAGATTAAACTTTTCTTAAATGCAAACTCAAAATGTTGGTACCAATATAAGGTCTTCACACTAGAAATACAATTGTGAAATATGAAAGCCCTAGCACCACCTGTTCAAACGTTATGGCCAACGATAAGTTTTTGAAAGGTAGGTCAAACTCCAAGTTCAAGACCAAAGGGTCAAAGTTGTTGGTATATAAAGAAATGTCTTGTCAAAAGGATTATATATATGAAGTATGAATGATGAAAGCCATAGACCTAATCGTTCAAAAGCTAAGGCCAATGTTAAAGTGTTTAAAACATAAGTCAAACTCAAAGGTCAGGTCAAAGATATTGGTATCTAATGAAAGTTCTTCTAACAAGGATTATATATACGAAGCATTAAACCCTTGCCCCTAGCGTTCAAAAGTTAAGGCCAAGGTTCAAGTTTTTTAAAAGAACTCCAAGGTCAAGGACAAAGAGTAAAAATTCATTGGTATCTAATGAAAGGCCTTATCGCAAAGAATATATAAGTAAAGTATGGAAGTTCTAACACCAACTTTTCAAAAGTTATGGCCAAAGTAAAAGTTTGGAATTTTAGTGTAAAAGTGTGTCAAACGGTTAAATTTTTTGGTACCCAAAGAAAAGTCTTTTCACAAGGAATACACCTGTGAAATTAGAAAGCCATAGTCCCACCCAGTCAAAAGTTATGGGCAAGGTTAAAGTTTTATGCGGACGAACAGACAGACGGACGGACGGGGCAAAAACTATATACCCCCAAAACTTCGTTTACAGGAGCATAAAAGGTACGTTCTCAGAAATAGGGGAGAGGGACAGACCCCCCTGCAATTCTCCCACCTTCGAAACCCAACCCTCATGCACCTAAGATTCTATGTGCCTAAATGTTATGTACAAATCAGAACATTTGACAATTGTACAATCATGTAAAAATGTACAAATGAGTGGAAATCAGATACACATGAATTAGCTTAAAGAACAAACAAGATCTGCATGCACAGAGCTATAAAATTGTGTCTTAATACCATAATCCCATATCAGTTATCAAAACAGAAATAGAACAGAATTCAAAAGATTCTCAACTACAAAGAATAATCCAAAGAATTCTGAGGCAAAACTGAAGACAATCACACCTAAAGTCCTGTCTGAGACCTTTATAATTTAAAGTCCTGTCTTACACCTCCACAAATTCAAGTTCTGCCTTACACCTCCACAAATTCAAGTCCTGCCTTACACCTCCACAAATTCAAGTCCTGCCTTTCACCTCCACAAATTCAAGTCCTGCCTTACACCTCCACAAATTCAAGTCCTGCCTTTCACCTTCACAAATTCAAGTCCTGCCTTACACTTCCACAAATTCAAGTCCTGCCTTACACCGCCACAAATTCAAGTTCTGCCTTACACCTCCACAAAATATTTCAGAATGTCTACAGTTTCCAATCAGACCTAACACAATCTCAAATACCTCAACATCTACATTAACAAAGTATCAACAGAATCTACACTATGACAAATACTTCAGACAATCTACAGCTACAAATCAGACTCAGCAGAATTAACACAGTGACAAATACTTCAGGAGCATCTATAGTTACAACTGATTTGTTAGTCTGGCACTCTACAGAATCAACACATTGACAGCTAACCAATGTCTCAGGATATTAAACTTCTCCATGTCTCATAAGAAATTCATACATCCCTTGCTTTTTTTGCTGACCTAGAGGTTATGCAGTCATTATATACCATTCTCTCGAGAATCAAACTATTCAATGTTCAGTATCTATGCTGCATCTTGATGACTGCTCACACTCTCTAATCAATATCCATTACTTATTGTCATTTCTCTGTTACATTTCGTTGACAAAATGACAGTTCACAATCAATAACATACTGCTGAGGGGTAAATCTTTTCTCTTCTCTTTTTTTTTATCACATGTTAGAAACCTACATCAAGTTGAAAGAAATGAAAATGGCATGTATCTGTGCAGCACCAAGTCTGCTTGTCATCTCAATTTTACCTGGCAGTAAGCTAAAACTGGCACTTTATTAATAAAAAATCACCCACTGCCAACAATTCTCTAAACGCTATGGCATCAGCTATTGATTGATACGTATTTACCAGTATCCATATTTTATGAGGCATTACATTCTTTCAGACTACCTTTAATCTAACAGATTTCTTTTTTTTAAACAGAGAAAGGAATGATATCATAACATGATTCATGTCTATCCTTTTAAAAATTTAATCGACCATTAATTGCCACCATGTAACTATCTCTGCACTATTTTTTACTTGTTTTTTATTATATAATATTTTGTCTCTTTTACTAGATATCTAGGCCCACTCTAGCAGCTTGAAATCCCACTACATGATTATCCTAAATAAATTATTAGCTAAGGCATCTACTGTTCCCTGATGTATAAACTAATACCCTGTCCGTTCTAACAGCCAAGGCACTTCATTTAACTAGAAATTTAAATGCAATGTACCATGTGTGAACTGACCGGGTTATTGTAGTACAGTGTATTGTACACATCCAGTTTATCAAAACATGCCAAATTCGTCATGCTTCATAGATTTCATGTGTATAACACTTGGAAATTTGTGTTTTATTTCCTCTGTTTGTGTACAATTGTTAGAATATTGATTAAAATGACATTTTTTCACATAATCATTCTTAAAACCTTATAAATAGGTAAATAAGCGTAAATAAAGGAACCACCCACTGAAATGAGATGCGGCAGCCATGTTTTTCACACGATCCATTCATGATTGAATGTTTACCTTTGCTAGATAAAGTATAGTATGTAATCTATCACTGATCATTTTAAGTTAGCAGTTAACTCACCTTTAATGTAAGCACTTCACCAAGAATGAGATTTCTATTCTCGAAAACTTAAAAAACACATGATTTGGAACGAATTATGTCATTTCGATGCCCTACTTTCTAATCCACATTTAAAAGAGACGACCTGTGGCAGTAATTCCTTGAATCACAAATGTTTCTTATACGAAAATTCTTTATAAATCACCTAATTAAAATAAAAAAGAATAATAAAGAAATGTAAATAGTATCGTTGATAACCACAGCGGAAGAACCACTTCAACTCGACAGGTACGAAAATGATCTGCGCATGCTCACCGGAAATTAAACAGAAATTGACTGTCGGTTTTTAGCTCACCTGAGCCAAAGCCTCCCCTGGGTTTTACAACTGTCCGTGTTCAGAAAGCTCGTGTGACCTTTAGAGTAATTGGAACGTGGAAAAAAATTTCAGTTTTGTTGCACAATCAGATCTGTATTTTTTCCCTAAATTATAAATTGTTGCATATATATTAATATTATACATGTCCCAAATTTTAAATATAATAAAAATATTGATATGGTATAAAACGAGATGAATTATAAAATTTATCAGGGTTAAGTGTTCATGCATAATCTTTTTTTTTTCAAATTGAAGAATGTTCAGCATGTTTAATATGTGACAACTAAGTAACCGATGTATTTATTAAGTGATGTTACCACATCTGAATTATGCTAAAGTTTAATGATAAATATTTATACTATTAAAACTCTTGTAAATGATAAGTTTGTTGAAATAGTTCAACAATCACTCTTGAACATAATAACATTTTATTATACAGGAAGGAAACTAAACACATTGTAGTTGCACTTGATTTTAGGATAAAAAGACATGACAGTTTTGGATGTTACAATTTTAATGGCAATTGGTTTGTTTCCTCGAAAAGTAGATTTTTTAAATAGCATTTTATCAATCAATCTATATCAGGATTGAGGAAAATAAGGGTTTTTAGATATGTCAGTTATTTAAACATGTAGAGAAAACAAAATTAAAGAAGTTTTCTGGTCGCGAACACTGTGTCACCATGATCATACAGTGATATGCATCTGCAGTTTGATAACTAATTATGTTAATGATATATCTAGTGCTCGTTAAGAATAGAGATAAACAGGTAAAAGAGAGATTATACGTCATACAGTATAGTCTCAATCAGAGTCACTCGCACATTCAAACTGAGTAATGCAGGGATTAGTCATACTATGAGTGACCAAATTCTATACCTTATGTGCCTGTGTGTTTTGAATTGTTCAGTGTACCCAGTTGGGACTGTATAAGCGATTACTTAGTAAAACACAAGGTTTTGTTGATTGTCCTTCTATACCTTAGATAACTTGACCTGAGGGAAGTTGAGGACAACTGTACCATGACGGTAAGACTAACACATCGCACTGTGTTTATTAATGCATTCAACTTATTTGTGTTTATCCAAGCACATGCACATACATGTGCTTTATAATGCTACATTATTTAAAATATTTCTAATCTGTGTATAAAAATGTACAAGTTTTTACCATATTAAAAAAAAATAAAGTTAGACACATTTGGTGATATGCAGTTTTCATTAAAAAATACAACGGGCCTTTCAGAAATCATTAATTAAATCAGTATGTTGAACAAGGGTTTAAACTATGTGGATTTGCGTACTATTACCAAGATATCTTTAAAGGTCACAGTGTATTGTTAGTTGGACATTTTTTGTTACAACAATAGTACAAAGTTCAGACATCATGATAGGACAGATTTAGAAAGGAATTCCAACAAAGCAACATTATCTGTGGCATTAAAATCTCCAGATAAAGTCTATTGATTAGTTTCCTGACAAACCTTAGTCCTAATCTCATACATTACTAAGGGGGGAAGGGTTAGTGTTTTATGGGGGATGTGATAGTTTATGAGCAAGGTTTTAGGTTAACTAGCAGTTTGTCTATTAATTAAATTCCACTCCTTTTACACAATATATGTATATATTCAAGGATAAATGGAATAATGTGAAGTTTCCAAGAATTGTTTGAAATAGGTGGTTAAAGAGAACTTCTAGTGACAGACCTGTCAGCGGTGACAACAATGTGAATTATCATTGATGCTGTGTTCAATGTATTGCCTTCATGGATAAGAGAACAATTGTATTTAATTTTGAGAGTTTTTGTGAAATTGTCTTTCATGATTTGAAAGAGATTTTACTATATAAAAACAGAAATTAAGCAATGTTTAAAAAATAACACTTGTTTAAAAAAAGTTCCTGGTCTGAATGTTCAGTTTTGTCATAAATTTAATTAACTCGGAAATAATAAGCAATTCTTTCAAAATTGTTCACCTTATAGTGTAGCTGAAAAATCGCCATTTGGCTGAATTTAAAATTATTCCTTAACTTGGTAAATAATAACGTAGTTCCGAAACACTGTTTCTCAGTATATACATTTTGTAATACAATCTTACGTATCCAACATGGAGAATTTTAATGTGCATATTAAATTATTATTATATATTTCCAAAGGTAAAAATTAACACAAAAATTTACCATGTCCTAGGGTACAGAAAATAAACTTTTTAAATATTTTCAGATATTGATCAGATTGATTAAAATAAATTAAAAAAATGTTATATTATATTGGTTACCTGGTACATGAAATATTTTTGGTTGGGTATTGAATTTTTTAAAATGCATAACAGGACAAAAAAAATCCAAGATTCCATGACATTTTAGGATATCATGATGATGCACAGTTGGATTCAGTATGTTTAGCATTAACAGAAGTTTATGATTTATCTTTGAAGGCAGGCATGGAAAGCATCAAGAGGCGTTTGAGTTTTCGCAAAAAGAAGAACCATGTCCCCGAGTGTTCCAAACCACACCAGTGGCAGGAAGACGAGAAGAAAGTCAGAGATGGAACCTGTAGCTTTCAAGTTCGGGTAAATATAAACATTAGTCTCCCGTACTGGAGAACTGGACAGGGCACCACAGGAATGGGGGATTTATAAAGGGAGGATCTAAATGGAGGCAGGATGATTCTATTGTCTATACCCATTTTATCTTCTAAGTTTTATGGACAGTCTAATGTATTTTATACAGATTAAACAAAATAATGATCTGCTATATTGATTGGTTATTAATATTCTTATAAAAAAAAGACTGCCATAAATATTGAAATTTGAATATCACAAATGTATAAATGTTTTATGAGCAAAACCAGTGGTTACCATTGTAATCAGTGCATATAAATTAGTTATTATGTATGTAATAATCATGAGATTTCTGATTACAACTTAAAATTTCTATAGCAGCAAGAGTGGCACATGAGAAGATAAAGTTTATGAACAACAATTTTGTTTGCATGACATAAAAACTGAAAAAAATTGTAATTCTTTAGCTTTAGAACAAGAAGAGATAAGAAGAAAATTTTAAAACGGTGAAATAAATGTGTTTTTTTTCATTGCTTTATAGTACCTTGGTTGTGTTGAAGTTTTCGAGTCCAGGGGCATGCAAGTTTGTGAAGAAGCTGTTAAAACATTGAAAGCTGTGAGTGCGACCAAAATATATTATTTTATAAGAAAATTTTCAGAAAGCCATAAAATTTAGTCACAATTTAAAGAATTTTATTTTACATAATAGTTTTCCTTATTTTGAAAGTTTGATGTATCTCTGAAATAAGAAAATACCAGTTCCTGTGATAGTGTAATATTTTTTAATATCTTTTGTAGCAATGTAAGGGTAAATACCAGAGAGCAGTATTATACGTGTCAGGTGATGCCTTGAGAGTTGTTGACGAGATCAGCAAAGTAAGTAGTACATGTAGTTGCAAGGTAGTGCCCTGAAGTGGTCCTCATTTTGTTAACATTTAATATAACACTATTCCTATGAGCAACATATTAGCTTTCCATTATTGTGACATTTAAGCAGGTGATAAATATTCATCAGATATCTATAGATGTGAAAGTCGAATGGTCTCTTATCCAAACTTAAATGTAATGCCTCATAAAATATGGATACTGGTAAATACGTATCAATCAATAGCTGATGCCATAGCGTTTAGAGAATTGTTGGCAGTGGGTGATTTTTGATTAATAAAGTGCCAGTTTTAGCTTACTGCCAGGTAAAATTGAGATGACAAGCAGACTTGGTGCTGCACAGATACATGCCATTTTCATTTCTTTCAACTTGATGTAGGTTTCTAACATGTGATAAAAAAAAAGAGAAGAGAAAAGATTTACCCCTCAGCAGTATGTTATTGATTGTGAACTGTCATTTTGTCAACGAAATGTAGCAGAGAAATGACAATAAGTAATGGATATTGATTAGAGAGTGTGAGCAGTCATCAGGATGCAGCATAGATACTGAACATTGAATAGTTTGATTCTCGAGAGAATGGTATATAATGACTGCATAACCTCTAGGTCAGCAAAAAAAGCAAGGGATGTATGAATTTCTTATGAGACATGGAGAAGTTTAATATCCTGAGACATTGGTTAGCTGTCAATGTGTTGATTCTGTAGAGTGCTAGACTAACAAATCAGTTGTAACTATAGATGCTCCTGAAGTATTTGTCACTGTGTTAATTCTGCTGAGTCTGATTTGTAGCTGTAGATTGTCTGAAGTATTTGTCATAGTGTAGATTCTGTTGATACTTTGTTAATGTAGATGTTGAGGTATTTGAGATTGTGTTAGGTCTGATTGGAAACTGTAGACATTCTGAAATATTTTGTGGAGGTGTAAGGCAGAACTTGAATTTGTGGCGGTGTAAGGCAGGACTTGAATTTGTGGAAGTGTAAGGCAGGACTTGAATTTGTGGAGGTGAAAGGCAGGACTTGAATTTGTGGAGGTGTAAGGCAGGACTTGAATTTGTGGAGGTGTAAGGCAGAACTTGAATTTGTGGAGGTGTAAGACAGGACTTTAAATTATAAAGGTCTCAGACAGGACTTTAGGTGTGATTGTCTTCAGTTTTGCCTCAGAATTCTTTGGATTATTCTTTGTAGTTGAGAATCTTTTGAATTCTGTTCTATTTCTGTTTTGATAACTGATATGGGATTATGGTATTAAGACACAATTTTATAGCTCTGTGCATGCAAGACAAATAATTTATTTGCCATGATAATCTGGATGGGGGAATCTGTGTGGTTTCACTTAAGGAACATTGGAGGCTGAATAAATAGATTCCTCTTCTATCCAGACCATTAAATCAATAGGAGACACAGAGGCTTGAATTGGTAGAAATCTGGGGATGAGGTTAGGTTTAGAATCAATCACCAAAATATTTACATAAACCATTCTGGCTTGCCAGATTCATTCATTTGCACCCAGAACCTAAAATGTGTAGGACTAGATAATTAACATCTTCTTCAGCATATGGAATGTAATATTTTCCAAATTTTGATATGTCAGATACAAACAGTAGTCAAATCCTTGTACATGTATCTATTGGCAGCTTTATATTAAAGTTACTTTTCACCCATAGATAAAAATGTAACAGGCTAACAGCATCAACTCCAGAAAAACAGAAATATTGCATTCATAGATTTTTATCCGGATTAATGTAGAAAAACTATGATTAAAATATGATCTATAAATCTATATCAATGATAATGTTGCACAACAATATTGTAAATAAAAGAAGTGGGAGGTCAACATTACCTCTATGTTGCCTACAACCGCTACATTTCTTCAATTACCACTTCATGTTATAAATAGGAGTATTTAGTATTACTGAAAACAGCTCATTACCCCTACATATCGAATTAGCAAACAATAGCAAGGAATATGAGTTCCATTCATCATAATTCACTCATCATGTAGTGAAGTACAATTTGAATGTGAATTCTAATTAAATTGAGTGTAATTAAGTCTGTAGTCAAAATCTAATTATTTAGCGCCACCTGAATGTTTACTCAGATTTATTTATAATTTTGTTACTTTGTAGTCATTAAGGTGTGTATTAAATCATTTCTTAAATGCTTGAATTATTAGGTACAGCAAGTGTTTGCTTATGCCCCTTCAGCCTTTTTGTCACTACAAGATTTTTTTTTCTTTACACTTTGATTTTAAGGTTAATCTCTGCCATTAAAAGATAACTTACTATTAATATTACACCAGGGTTTATTAGTGGCATGTTTGTACTTTTTCAGAGTATGATAGTTGACCAAACCATTGAGAAGGTATCCTTTTGTGCCCCAGACCGCAATCATGAGAAAGGATTTGCCTACATATGTCGGGATGGAACCACGAGGCGCTGGATGTGTCACGGTTTCCTTGCAGTCAAAGAGTCCGTAAGTGTCAGTATTATTTACTATGATTTTACTACGTCCCGACACACAGCTGCCGAGATGTGTCTGGTGAGCAGGCTGCTGTCAAAACAACCAGACATACACCCCGCGCTCAGCAACAGAGTTTGGTACCACCGATCACTTTAAGTTATGTGTTCAAACCATTTTTTTTTTCGAACAAGCTTTCAATATTTTTGGCATGAATTATTTCACTGTACAAGTTTAGCATGTTAAATGTGTAGAGGTCGTGTTGATCACTATATACTGACATATATATATATATGTAGGTGTGAAAGTGTGTGTTCTTATGCATTTATTCACAAAACTTGTATGTTAGTTTATATATAAATTATTATTCAAATCTTCCAAACCTTAAGCAATATGTAATCAAAATATTTTTAATGATCATGAAAAGTTTAAGAAATATTATTTAAATTATAAAACTTAAAACCATCAATCCAGTTTGAATTATAAAATCAAGAGTTGATATGTGTCTGAAATATAGCCAGGTGTTGATTTCATATCTTTAATACCGGTATCAGCCATCAAATGAAAAAAAAAAACAACTTCTATTTCTTCATTAATATTTGAGTATCAATATAAGATATTGACACCATGTTTCAACAGCTTTTATACTTGGTCTATTTTCTCTTTGCAGAAATCCTTTTAATATTTTATTAAAGTCTGCCAGATACATGTCTAAAAATAGATTATTGCACATAGTGCAATCGCAATGATTCAACCCAATTCTTGGTTTGTTATCACAGTTTTTGAATAAGCTTCCCATATTGAATTGACTGTTCACCTGGTTAGTTTGAGAGCAGACATATCGTCCACCCACCTCGGCAGTTCCTTTTTAGTGTCTGCGTGGCTTCCTTTGCACCGTGTCGGGATTATTCCTTGCTTTTTCTGTCTTTTAACTTTTTATTTTAATTGTAACATGTATACAGTAGTTGATCTATGTAATTAAGCATATGATGCATGGATTTTGTTTGAAGTCTAACAAAATCGGCTTTGATCGTCATGATTTTTAGAAAAATTGCTTTTGTTTCCTCATTTTTTATTTCCAGTAGATGAAAGTTATCATACTTTAAAATGACTAAACAAAAACTCTACAATTAATGAAAGCATGCAATTATGTAAAGCAATGTTATGTTTCAAAAATTTCTCTTATGTTTGATTATGTTGAATGAAGTCTATATGAATGCTGAATGACTGTTTTATAAGTTGGCGTACTTGTTTGTTTTTCTCACCAAGTGGTATTTCAAAGGCCGGAACCGCCGCTCCGTGAGTAGTCAAGCTCGGCTTTAGTTAAGCCTGTTCTGCATTCTAGTTTTTACACTGTTTGCATGAAGCGAGTTGTAGTTTGTACCGTTCATATAACAGTATACTCCAGAATACCTGTACTGATTTGTGTAGGCTTTGTAGACAGCTATGATTTAAAGTCAATGATGGTAGATCTCTCACTTCCTTCAGCATGACCATCATAAGTGTGTAGCAAAGCGAACAATAAAACACAATGAGAAACAAAAATAAGGCACATGATGCATCATTAACACGTAAAGAATCAATAGAGAGAGAGTAGAAACTCTTCAGGGATCAATAATAAGGAAAAAAAAGTTCATGAATTTAGAGTAAATGGCTTCTAAGCCGCAGTAATTGAGGTTCTTTTCCTTTTGAATGAATAAAGCTTTGCTACAGTACTTGTCATGTTTGTATCTATGTCATTGTACCTGGAGTACGTGATTTACCATCATTTGACTTTTTGTACATCTTTATTTTCATTCTCCATATAGCATACTCATTTAATTACCGTTAATTTTGATATTTTAGGGATGGGTCTATATACATTATCATGATTATTGTTATGGTTAATAATATTATATTACATTTGTTTCATTCAACAATCTTTTAAAGGTTTAAACAATTCATTAAATTACTTTAATTATAAACTTTACTTTTACATATAATACTTTACATTTTTATACTATGTGCATATTTTCTTTATATAAAGAATAAGTAACACTATAAAGATCATTATAGAATCACCAGACATTATAGATAGCTTTAATTTTCTCTTTTTTGACAAATATAACTAGATGAATTATATAACTAAATTAATTTTCTATGTGGAAGATCAAAAAAGCAATGTTATTGATAGTTTTCATTGCAGCATGATGCATGCAGAAAATAACTTCATCGTACTACTAAAATCAATACGTTTTTCAGAATAACAGATTTTGCCCACTTTCAAGTTGGTGATTCAGATGGAAGCTTGCAATTAACATGTTTTTATTGGTGAAGGTTTGCATTCAGTGTGTAATCAAAAGCTTTAATAACACCATGTATTTATTTCAGAATTATTTTACTATGCATTCCTTGTTTATTAAATATTAAGTATATAAATATGCATCATCTAATGTATTATCTCTTGATTTGAAGAATGCACGAAATAGAAATACAGAATTCCAACCCATTATTATTTCATCTTTTGCACCCTCATCCTGACAATTTTAGATATTTTTTTTGGAAAAAATTTTTTAATGGAATATTGAAAAGAAATTTTGGCAGTAAATTGTCTATTTTATACCACAGGTTAAGTAAGATTTAGACACAGCATTCAACATTGATAAATAGCTTTTAGAATATCTTTCCAATGCAGTTTAAATTATTAATGATCTTTAAAGTAGTTTAATGCTATAGTATATAATTAATTTTTCCCTGAAAACATACGGTATACATTGAAAGCTTATACAGAAATTGTTCAGTATTTTTTTCCCTTTCATATTTACTTTTTCCCAATGTATTTATTATACTCTCTGCTATGAACCTAAGCAAGACAAAAGTATTTTAACCCTGAATCATATAGAGCATACAATAGCTAAATTAATCAGAGAATATACCTAGATATCAGAATACAGAATGTGCTCTTTCAGATTGCCCCCCATGATAATCATCAGACTGCAATGAGTAGTTTTCCAATGTAATCTTTTGATTATGATTATTTTCGGTTTTTTAATTGAATTTGATAAAAATAAGAATTCTGAATAATGAATAAAGAAAATCTATTTTTAAAAATGGTTAAATGTTGTTACACAGGTTTTAGAATTGAAGACACTGTTGCAATGTGAAATGTAGATTTAGATGTTGAAGTTGGTGATTGTAGGGGGAACGTTTGAGCCACGCTGTAGGTTGTGCTTTTGCCATCTGTTTGGAACGTAAACAGAAGAGGGACAAAGATGGCAGTACGGGGGTACAGGTGACCTACTCTCAGGACAAGACCAGCTTCACCAGAATGGGCTCCTTCAGACAGACCACACTGACAGAGAGGATAACAGACCCACAGAGCGCCATACTGGCTGGTAAGGGAACGTCAGCTGTATTTGAAATATAAATAACATTAAACATATTAAAGAAAACATCAGTGAAGTTTATGAAATAGTCCTAAAAAAGCATGCAACTTGGAAAGCTTTCCTGATATGATCAAAATTATTATTATATTATGTAATTCGTACACAAACTAGATGTAGATCCAGGTGGGGAATTTCCCTTTTTGGATCCCATATCCAATGCTTTCTCCTTTTGGCTAAGAACAGTCTTTGCTCCAAATTGGTTTAAATTGGGCAACTTCTTCTGAGAATTTAGTAGCAATCCTGTCGATTCTTCTTTGGTAACTTGATGGTTAGATCTTGGATTCTAAAGCCGTGTTCACACTATGAGTGAACTAATTAAACATAAGTTACTGCATATTAAATTTAAACTGTGTTCACACAAAGAATTTAATGAGAATTTAGTTTAATTCGAATTAATTTACTGCAGAATTATTGAATAAATTACATCGCATTAGCTCCATGTGAAGGCTAAGCGAAGATAATTCGAATAAAGAATGGGTGGACTTAACTGGCTAGAAAAAATGCCGTAAATTTAAGTTTCATAAAATGTTTATTTTTTCCATCATATAAGCTACCGATATCTTAACCGTGTATTCATGGTAGGGATGTGATTTTAAAACGCTCTTTTCTGGGTAAACTAAATAAATATCGAAGGCATGGTGTCTGAAGATTTCTGGAATATCAATAGATAATCAGGGTCACGCGTTTTTCATCATCTGAATACATAGTCAGCGCATGTTTGTCGGCTGTTATTAAGAAAACTGTGGTTGTATATTGAACAAAATAATGTCATATTAAAAGGAGAAGTGCCGACAAACATGCGCTCACATTTAATTTAACAAAAAAACATGTTCAAAACCAACTTCTCGCTTTCATTGTTATGACTGCGATTGACCTGTTAAATATTACAATTTATCACCTGATGTCCACCTGCGAGTGTACTTGTGAAAGCAATTACATTGTATTCTTCTACCTGACCTCGTTGTAAATTATGTCTTTGAGTGTGTTTGGTTGCTGTTTTCAGAATTTAGTAAATTAAATTTTGTTTTAATTTTGCGTGTCAGCACACCTTTTAAATAAGTTCATATTGACATCCTTGTAATATGCTAAACACGTATTCGAACTTTTGGAGAGAGAGAGAGAGAGAGAGAAAGAGAGAGATGTCAACAATGATGCTGATCGATAGCCCTGCCTCCTAAAAATATTGATTATGTGATCTAAAAACCTCTCCGGATACATGTCAAATTTCGGAAGAGGACACTTATGTATCGTTGCTTCAATTTTGATGCATGGCAACAGGGCATTGATTTGGTACAAATGTTCCACCCGATATAACCAAGTACATGTATATGTAGCTCTTTCCATTGCTCGTAATATATTTTGGATTCACTTCATTTAAAGCTTGGTAGAGGAATTGCAAAAAGATCCAAAACATGGCATGAAGTCCACCCATTCTTTGAACACATGAGTAAAGCCAAAATTAAGTCATAGGCTATGTAGATGGTTAAGTTTAGGTATACTGTAAACCAACTTCTATTTGTGATGACTTTATTATGTGATTTATTAGGGGGTAAACTAGTTTGCGAATTTTAAATTTCTTGCACACGAATAAAAGTTGGTTTACATTATGTGTTATTTTTGGATGAAAAGTGAAGGAAAGTTATGTTATTAAATTACAATTTACTAATATGTATAAAGTCACATAATACCAACTGGCAAGTGCACTTATATTATACATGTATTGTTTTAAATATCCATGCATTTAATTTTGATAGTAGATGTACATGTATAATTAGATATTGTATGTAATTACAGAACCTGTGCCTGTTAAGAGGGTAGACAACCCTTTTGCTGTGGAGCGACCAAAAGCCACACCTTCTATGATTGTCAGACAAGGATCATTTCGAGGTTTCGAGAATTTACAAAAAGAATCTTCTCCATTTAAACGCTCTGTGTCCTTGAGACTCAGTGACCTTCCTTCAACCTTACAAAGACAAGGGGCAATAACTGATGGCTCTCCACCCAAACCAACAGGTAGGTAGTTTCCTACAGCCAGGTTGTAAGTTTTAATTTTTGTAGAGGTGAGGGATATTACTTATTAGTTTCTTAACAACTTAAAGAGATTTATTTTTCTATGCAAATGTTAAAAAGTGAAAAAATGGAATCACTGAAAGTGTTTTTTTTTTTTAAGCAGATATCAGTGCTCCTATACAAGAAATGTCACCTTCAAAAGAGCAAGAAGATTCAATAGCCAATATGTGCCAGCAACTGACCATGGGATTATCACAGCTTAGCTCAGATGACCCGTTTGGCACTACACAGAATGTGGAATCTACACCATCTAAAAGTCTTACCTCACCGGCATTCCAAACACCAAGCCCAAGACACGCCACGCAAACAAGTAGGCTTAGTAATCCAAGATATATTGGATTTTTTGCCCAAGACTTTATCATGATAAACATAATACTGCACATAATACATGTATAGAGCTGTATATTTTAAGTAATTAATTACACAGACAAAGCAAATTAAGAATATAGCAAAATGAATTAGCTAATTCCCCAACATTTGCTATAACTGACTTTACAACACTAATTTTCTAACTTTTCTCATGTATTGGTAATTGCCTCTCAAACTATTGCAGCTGTTTCATCACATCCAGCAGCACCCATTCAACAGACCAACCCCTGGGCTTCTTCCAGTGCCAGCCCCGCCCATACTGCCATACCCACTCCCTGGACAACACCACAAGCTACAAATCCTTTCGCCAATGCTCCACCCATAGGTGGAGCTACGGTCAGTAATGGCGGTGCTTTCGGTCAGTTTTCACAACAACCCCAACCTCCTCCGAGGTCACATGCTCCAAATCTGCAGCACGTTCGGAGTCATTCCATAGACACTGGTGAACTCTCTACGAGTCAGTGGCAAAGTCATTCTCGTCACCAAGCAAAACCCACTCTTATGGACATGGCACAGCAACGGAGCTTTCAAGTGAATGGCAGTGCGTGGGGGGAATCAGCATCTGGGGTTTCGTCAAAGCCATCGGGGCCGAGTGTTGACCCATTTGATGTTGCCTGGGCTGCTAAGTCTACAAACAGGCCTACAGCATCTAACAATAATCCATTTAGTGGTGGCAGAGGAACACAGAAAACTTTTGAAGTAAAATTATAAGAGTATAAAAAAGAGAATGTGACTTAATGTTAATATTCAGGAATTACACAAGACTAAAGAGAAAAGGTACAGACAATTGTTTTCCCCAAGGAGAAGGCAATGTTTTAAGTGGCTGTTAGCAGTATATGTACCATTAACTTTCTTGGTGTTTCATTATTACATTGTTCATTTCACTGAAGAAGCTTTATTTTTGTCCTGTATTGCTACATGTATATGATGTAAGTTTTCTTATACATGTAATCACTTATTTAACTTCAAAGCAAGTTTTATTTGTATCTCTTTTATGTTGCAAATATAATTTTAATGTCAACAGAGATTGTAATTTGTATTCTACCTTCTTACTTGAAAATTTTATATGTTTATATTCTGATAGTAGCCCCTAATGTTGCAATCATATCATTTTATGTATTCTTCACATCGTGTATGTTGAACATTTATTTTATAATACACAGTTTTTGTTGATTTAGAAGGCTATCTGTACATACATAGATTGTATTAAGTGTGCAGATAATGTAATATACACCTGATCAATTATTTTTAAAATGAAAAAATTTAGATCAAAGTACCCATACCCCAAAATTTAAGATATTTATATAGCAGTTGTTGAAATGATTTCACACACTAAAATTTGTAGATTTAGACCAGAAAATTTGTAAATAAATTATTTTGAGTGACTAATCATTAAAATATTCAATTTATAGCCTAATTAGTAGCAAAATGCAGTGCTATTTTATAGGATATATAGACATGTAAGAATTATATTCTAGTATTTATAATCTTGGATCATTTGATCAGGGACTTTTAAGTAATCTTTTAACATGTTGAACATATCTTGGAAAAGAAAAGTTGTGAATAGTTGTCTGTGATTACATATTCATGTGTTTTTATAAAGCACAGCAGTTAGATACATCATAAACTTATCCTTTTATGCCAATTGTACTTTTAGTTACTAGTATTAACAATGACTGAAAGACTGGGACATGTATACATGCATTTTATGTACTATATCCTGGAAAATTGACAGATAAAGAATTTTTTTTCAAATGGAAGTAAAAATAAAATTAGATTTTAATTTTATTTTAAGATTTGTTTTATCAGAACTTTCTGTATACTCTTATCCAAGGATCATGAAACATCTCAAGCTAAAGTAAAAAAACATGTATAGTTCTCTGAAATTATTTAGAATGTGTCCAAAGTTAAATTGATTTTTATCTTCACTCTTTAGCATTGAAATTGATGTATTTAAATCCAGGCTTGGTACACAAGGAATTAATATGAAATAGATATAAATTTAGACATGTTTGCTTCATGATTCTTAGGACATGGTCTATATTTTACAATGAAAATATTAACAGTTTTTAACTTTTAAATTAATTTTGTTGCCGTTCAATGCTAGGAATTGTATTTTTCACTTTTCAAGGCACGCTAGAGCCTGTTGTTTGTGTAAAGATCACCTATACTCAGACTGAGGGGAAATTTGATCTTTCTGGTGTTTTTCTTTTATTAACTTTTTTAATTATTAAACAGTTGTTGTCTAGGTGCTTTTTGTATACAAAATTGATGCCTCCTCTGTCTGGCATTAGTGGAAAAGTAGGGAGTACTTGGTTTGCAGGGCCTTGTCATTATTATAACATGAAAATCTGTAATAGTTGACTGAGTTACTGATTTATTGCAATTATCATATGTTTATATTTTAAACATAAATCTTGCATTAATAAAAATCTTGATATAGATTGTTTGATTAATTTCTCAATCCACTGAACTAAATGATTTGTTATATTCAGTAACAAAGGGGTTATAAACAGTCATGTTTGGTTTTCTTGGAAGAGTTAATGATTTAACATCACTTAATGATCATATAAGGGCTATCTTAATATTGTGTATGATATACAGAAAGACATAATCTACATTAGCATTTGGGATTTTTGTATTTGGTTTTTAAGAGACCCCTGCGTGAATTACAGATCTCTTCTATCTATCGGCCTTTAGATACCATTAATCCAACATGCAAAAAATTGGGGGTTGTTAAAAGAAACAAGCTTATTTTGGAAATTCTGTGTCCTGTGCTTATGGATAATAGAAAAGCATGCGCAAGTCGAGGGGTGGGGGGTAGGTTGAAAGGAAGCCCTTTAAGAAGGGCTGACAGGGCCATAGGGAGTAATGGGATAAAATTTAATTGCAAAAACTCACAAGCTTTTTGAGAAATGAAAGTTTTACTCTTATTAGGAAATGAAAGTTTTACAAACACACTGAATGTTTGAATTTATGACCTTTACCTCTTACATATTTTTATTTCAAAACTGTTTATTATAGTGTTGGCCATTGTATTGCCTTTCCATCTGAGTGCTGATCACGCATAAATCTACTGGCATCAACAATGTAGATAAAGACAGTTTAATTACCAGTATCTGTGCAGACGCCGACAGGAAATCTGCCATGCCACGTTTCTTCCAGCCGTGGGTCCACTGAAAATGGGCGATATTAATTTTGTTCTCTCCATCCGTCTGTCTGTATTTCTACATGTGTCAATAACACTTTCGTTTCCACTGGATATCTGGAGAATCTTTTGAGCTTTTGCAATGAAATTTTAATGAACTCTCCATGGCCCAAGGAAGAATCCTATTGATCCAGAGGTCTAAAGGTCAAGGATTAAAATTATGTCTGTTTTACACTTTCATTTCTGCGTGATATCTCCAAAAGTCTTTTAGCTATTCCTGTGAAATTTTATTCCACATCTCCGTTTGACCCGAGGAAGACCCCTATTGATTTTGATGTCAAAAGGTCAAGGTTTTATATTCATACATTTGTGTGTGTTTATCATAAAACTTTCATTTTATTTTCATAGTTTCATTCTCAAACTTTCACATCTCAAGAAGCTTATGAGTATTTAGCTCACTGAGCTGGAAGCTCAAGTGAGCTTTTCTGATCAATTTTTGTCCAACTTTTCCCAGAACCACTTGGCCAATTTTGGACAACATAATGTAAGTTCAAACTTACAGGGTAAAGCCATAGTAAGTCAGAGATCCTTAGTGCTCTCTGTTTTTCCGCTAGCTACAGTGCTTAGGTGAGCTATATGACCCATGGGTCTCTTGTTGCAATTAATTTCATACCATCACTACGTATAGCCCAGTTCATACTTCACCCGCGCATGCTTTTTTTCCCATAAGCTGGGACACAGATTCTCTGAATTTGCTTGTTTATATAGCATCATATTTGTGTTAGACATAGGTTCCTCCAACCCTGCATCTCAAGAAGCTACTTCTTGTTGAAAAGTTCTGTTTGATATAGTCAAGTAAAATCAGATCGTTAGAGTCACCTATATATAAACATCTTTACAGATATCAATCTATTTTCTAAGAATAAAATGATTTTCAAATACATCAATTACTTCACATTTAGGCAAATTGTATTTTTATGCGCCCGAATCAATAGATCCGAGGCGTATATTGTTTTTGTCCTGTCTATTTGGCTGTTTATCTGTTTGTCTGTTGACAACTTTAACCTTCGCCATAAATTTTGAACCATGAGAGATAGAGACTTCATATTTGGTATACATACTCCACCAATGAAGTTCCTTGCATAAATGACTTTGGTTCAAAGTCATGATGCAACCTCAGGTCATAAGCAATCTTTGTGTAAAATGGGAACTCACCACATTTATCCATAAGGCAGATATTGATGGGGCAAATATTATGAACATTTTCCTTTCAGTTACCTTAAACTTGCACAAATAAAGTGTCAAGGTCATGACGCACCAGCAAAACATAAGCAATATTTGTGTAAAACAGGAACTAACCAAGTTTTTCCATAAGAAAGATATGTACTAAACATGAATTATGAACTTTTCTTTCAATGACCTTGAACTTGCACAGTTGAGCTTGCATCAAGGTCATGTCACACTCTTAGGTCATGAGTAATCTTTGTGTGTAATGGGAATTTACCAAGTTTATCCTTAAGCAAGATATGGACCGTGCACGATTTTATGATTTTTTTTCTTTAAGTGACCTTGAAATTAAATGACCTTGGCTCAAGGTCATAATACATCCTCAAGTCATGCATGTAAGCAATCTTTGTGTGAAGTAGTAGATTCAAGTTTTTCCATGATAAGGTTATGTACCAAACATGTAATATAATTTTTTTTCTTTCAGTGACCTTGAACTTGCACAGATGACCTTGAGACAAGGTCATGACACACCCTTAGGTCATGAGAAATCTTTGTGTGAAATAGGAACTTACCAAGTTTATCCATAAGAAAGATAATGGACCGAACACGAATTATGACATTTTTCTTCGAGTGATCTTGAACTTCCCCAAATGACCTTGGATCAAGGTCAAGGCACACCCTTAAGTCATGAGATATTTTTGTATGAAGTGGTAGATTCTAATGTTCCTCCGTAAGAAATATGTGGACTGGACACGTTTGCACTAATGAAAAATAATGAAGCAATAGAATAGCTCTCAGCAATATGTAGTAGCATGCGATGTTTGGTAAAAGTTTTTTTGAAATTTAGCTAAATTTTATTCTTCTTTTTAGAAAGGAATTAGGAAAATCCAGAGGACATATAGTAACTCTAGAAAACTTATTTCTAATTCAAAAATCAATTATGCACTCCATTACTTTTATTATAGTTTAATACAAAACATTAGCAACAACAACATGCTATGCATGACAGCCAGCCGAGCGTGCGCTGGACGCCGTATTTTATTGAAAATGCGAACAAAACAATAAATCAATATATATGTACATACATCACATAATATATGAAGACCTAACCTACCAATCTGCAAAAAAAAAAAAAAACTGCTGCATATATTATGATTATATAAATTCTTTTGAAAAGCATCAGGGCCGGTGTAAAGACGAATAAAGACCCCCATCGAATAATGACCGGGGGTCATTTTTCAACGACAAAAAATGACCCCCTACCCGTAGAAAAAAATCATTTTTTGTAGAAAAAGAGTCCTAGGGGTCATTATTTTATATGTTAGTCCTATAAAATATTGACCCCCATTGAAAAATGACCCCCTTTAAAGTGATACAAAATTTAAAGCAGGTGAAAGGGAAAAATATGCTGTGTATTATGACTGTTCTTCCTTCAAGTAATTCATGCATTTGTTCAAATAGATTTGATCTTTGTTCTTCTTAGCACGTAGGGGTAATAAAGTTCCTCATATCTCTCTGTCAAAATATTGACAAATCAGTTTTAAGCAATTAACATTCAATCAATTAAATTTCATTTCTCTGATAAAGGAGCAAACCTAGAAAATCAAAGATGGTACATGTAAATGGATCAAACGCACGCTGGAGATGAAATTTATGAATATAATTTTTCTTTCTATACTGACTCCATTGATACGTTGTTTCAGAAAAAAAATTGTTTGGAAAAAGTAGAAATTTGTAGCAGACGAATTAATATCAGTATTTTGTTCGAATTAATAAGGTTTCATTCGGACGAGTGAATAAAAATAGAAATGGATGACAGGACGCCTCGATGCTGTATATTTTTCAAATGTTCCATCCTATACATTCAGTCTATCACAATATGATTAAAGATATTAAATCTTTGCAAATACATATTCTTTTTATACCCCCCCCCCCCTCGGTAGAACAACCAGACTTGCAATGAACATTTTCAAGTGAGAAATTAAAAATTAAGAGATTCACGTAGTCTTTCATTGATAAAATTGTGTTTGAAAAGAGATTTGTTAATTGTCTTGAGTAAATAAAACTTCTTTTCAATATTCCTCCTTTTAATGTTTGCTTGAAGAATGATATTCCACTTGTTTTTTAGAAATCAAACCATGCAACAATCAGGTTTAAATACTCTTTAATAGGAAAAATTAATTTTTCCTTCATTTCAACTTTTAGTTTGTATAAGTTTGGCAAATCCTATTTGACAATGAAAGAGGAGGAAATTTTTATCCCTCCCCCCATAAAAACAAGAGGCCATGGGCCACATCGCTCACCTGAGAAGCTTTGCCCATTCTGTTCTTTATGTCTTTATGACTAGATTTCCCCCTTGTAATACATATTGTGACCCCTACCTACCCCACTGATCATAATAAAAACAATTTGAAATTTACACTACCCCAGGATGCTTCCACGTAAATTTCAGCTTTTATGGCCCAATGGTTCTTGAGAAGAAGATTTTAAAAGATTTTTCCTATATATTTCTATGTAAAACTTTGATTCCCCATTGTGGCCCCGTCCTACCCCCTGGGGGTCAAGATTTGAACAATTGAGAATCTACACTACCCCAGGATGCTTCCACATAAGTTTTAGCTTTTCTGGCCCAGTGGTTCTTGAGAAGAAGATTTTTTAATGACCCCACCCTATTTTTGTCTTTTCTTGATTATCTCCCCTTGTGAGAGGACATGACCCTTCATTTTGACAATTTAAATTCCCCTTTACCAAAGGATGCTTTGACCCAAGTTTGGTCAAAATTGGCCTAGTGGTTCTTGAGAAGAAGTCGAAAATGTGATAAGTTTACAGACGGACAGACGGACGGACGACGGACAAAATGTGATCAGAAAAGCTCACTTGAGCCTTCGGCTCAAGTGAGCTAAAAACACTACGTTAAAGCAAAAAAAAAATTGAAAAACAAAAATATAAATAAAACTCTATACCTTTCAATAATACTGAAAGAGGCTCTAGATAAAATATTGAAATGAAGTTAAGCCTTCGCACAAGTACTATCATATCATAATTTACTTCGCCATTTTAAAGCATACTCTAAATTTTGGTGGGGGTATACTTGAAAGTATTATGGCAAAGTAACAGTTGAAAATTAGTACAAGTATTCAAAATATGCCTTTTAAACAATTTGAAAACAAATGCCTACAAAATTCAAAAAGTAGGTCACAGTGACCTACCTTTTCATAAATATGTTTTAAGGCCCCAAGATGCATCAACTTTACAAGATTTGGTGAATCTAAACCTCTCTGTATCTGAAATAATGGGATTAAATGTTTTAGAAAAGATGAGCCATAAAATTCAAAAAGTAGGTCACAGTGACCTTTTTTTAAGTTGACCTTGTTTAAGGACCCAAGATGCATCAACTGACAAAGTTTGATGATCATAGGCCTTAAAGTGTCCAAAATATGCCTCCAAATCAATTTGAAAACAAAAGCCCGTAAAATTTAAAAAGTAGGTCATCATGACCTACTTTTGTGTTAACATGACGTGAAGTCCTAAGATGCATCAACTTACACAATTTGATGATCCTAATCTTTATAGTAAGCAAAATATCAACGTTTTTATTAAGTGTAAATTTTGGTCAACTTTGAAGTGACCTTGAGACCACGCCCTTTGTCCCAGGGTTATGCTTTGAACAAATTTTAATCTTCAACATATCCTAAACCTTGTATGTGAGTTTGGTGAAAATCTGCCCAGTGGTTCTGGAGAAGAAGATTTTTTAGCAACCAGTACTTTTGGTTCTATTTTCCTGATTATCTCCCCTTGTTTTAGGGTCCCAACCCTATTTTTAGTGTAAATGGTAGCCCTTGGGCCAAGGATACCCTGTAACAAATTTGACTATGATTGGCCAAGGGGTTCTTGAGTTATGGCCCATATTCTAAAAAGTTAACGCACACCGCACGACGCACACCGCACACCGCACAAATGGCCATAGCATTAGCTCTTTGAGCCTTTGGCTCAGAAGAGCTAATAAGGAATAACTGTCAGATTTTTCAATTTCATAACGATGATCAATCGATTGGCTTGCGTTATAATTTTCGGCGTTTATGCAAATTAACACGCAAGCCAATCGATTGATCACATCATGAAATCGAAAAATAAGACAGTTGTTCCTTAATTAAATTGTTTCCAATGAATGAAAAGCGCTAGCAAATCATGAAAAATTCCAAGCAATTGCAACTGGGTCAAAAACTGCACACACACACACACACACACCCTCACACCCTCACACACACACACACACACACACAAAGACATTATCTTTTCGACTAATATCTCAAAAATATGAAAACTGTGATGTTACTATATTATCGAAACGCTGGAAAATACCATTTACATACTTTTCAGGAAGGAAAAAACTTTAAAAAGAAACTAAAAAACAAATTTATATTTCAAAACGGACATTTACAATAATTTCTGCTTTTAAGATGACAAAAAAAGAGAGATAAAATTTGTTCTACCCCAGTGAGCAATTTGCCTCACTTTTTATGCTTTTTCAAAAAGAAAACAAAATAGATATTGAGATTAAAATGAAAAGAGAAAAAAATGTTCAAGGCTTCTGTCTCAAATCTAAGGTCTAATTCTTTGATGCATATACAAGAAAATCACGGCATTAATGAGGAATACAGTATATATACAATTTGTCTTTTTATGCGCCCGGATCGATAGATCCGAGGCGTATATTGTTTTTGTCCTGTCTGTCTGTCTGTTTGTTTGTTTGTTTGTTTGTCTCCAAACTTTAACCTTCGCCATAACTTTTGAACCATGAAAGGTAGAAACTTCATATTTGGTATGCATACTTCACTAATAAGGTGCTTTCAAATGACACCAATAATAATGACCTTGTGACCTTGAATGTGACCTATATGCTAAAAATAGCTTTTCTGTCTGCAAACTTTAACCTTCGCCATAACTTTTGAACCATGAAAGATATAGACTTCATATTTAGTATGCATAATCCACTCATCAAGTTCTTTCAAATGACACCATGTCAATGACCTGGTGACCTTGACTGTTACCTATGCTTGTATGCTAGAAATAGCCTTTTCGATTTTTGTTGCCGCCGGGCTCATAGTGTTTTACAAACACATCTTGTTTGAAATGAACTTTAAATTGAAATTTAAAAATTTACATAATGGATAACATTTTTAAAAATCTTGTGTCAATCACATTTCTTATTAATGGTACTACGATCATCATCATAAAATTGCTATTGAATTTCTTACAAGTATTTGCATATTTAAGATTAATACATGTGTTATTATAATATTTCAAACGATTCAATCTCATTTTCTAAATAATTACTATCTTAATGACAAACGTTTAACTTTACAGTTCATTTATACATTTTCTAAGTAGGTTGAGGGAGGTATTTGCTTGTCTGTACTATTTAACTTTTCCATTTCAACAATAAAAAAAAATAAGAAAAAGGGATCGAGAAGAAAGATAGAATAACATTAAAAAAGAAAGAATAGATTTCTATTTTATAAAAAAAAATAAGAAAGGCAGAAAATCGGTAAATCACATTTAAAATACATATAAAAATGGATAATTTTTGTGTTCATTCAATGTTTGCAGATCTTTGCAATTTTGAAGAAATAAAGGAATAAAATAGAAAAATATTTTGCCTTTTGTTTCTGTTTGAAAATACAGAAAAGATCGTGACAAGAATAATACTTCTTTCTTTGAATTCAGATGGAATATTTTCTCAGTGTTTATAGGTACATGTATAAATCAAAATAAAAATATAATGCCATCTAGAGATTCTAGGCTATAGCCTGGCAGATATCTCCTACAAACGTGTTCCTCTGAATGTAAACAGGGAGGAATGGGACTGATCAGTCCTTTGTATAAAAAAGGGGGAAACATTTGACTTTATCAGAGAAAAGTGCATATTAAAATAACTTTTTTTCATAAATAATGAGAGAAAGAAGAAAAATAATTCTTCACATAAGGGGAGGGGGGTACAAACAAATTAAAAAAAAACATGGAAAATGAAACTTTAAGAGAAGTCATTAGATCTATATATAGAAAGAGGAATTCAATCATTTCTATATTGAATATTTGTAAGTATAAAAGACACATTAGATGAATGCCATAGACTTGGAGATATCACCTGCCACCTTGCTTCCCTGACTGTGAAAAAAGGAAGAGGCTGATCAGTACTTACGATTTTTAAATTTTTTCCTATATTGTATTTTACGTTCAGTTAATAATAAAAAAGAAAAGAGAAAGAGAAAAGATAGCATAACTACCTTTTAAAACAGAAAGAAGAATAAACAAAATTTTTTCTATTTCAATATTTAAAAAAAATAAGTGAAGGAGAGAAGAAAGATAGAAAAACTTACTCAAAAAAGAAAGATGGAAGGATAAATAATAACTTTTCTATTTCTACATTTTAAAAAAGGGAAAATACGAGAAAGAGAGAAGATAGATTCACATAAGATAACTATTTTTAAAAACATATATAATGGATAATTTCTGTGTTCATTCAATACCCTATCACCTGCCATCTTGTTTCCCTGAATGTGAAAAAGGAGGGGGTTGAGTTGTAGCTTTTTAAACATTTTTGGAAGGAAATATAAAAGAACTTTTATAAATTCACTAAAAAAGGATTAAAATACAAAATAGGAAATGAAAGACAAATAAAAATACCCCAAAAAAGGGTTAATTAAAATAAGGAAAGACAGAAGGTAAGAGAAAGCTTTTACGTTCAATTAAAATAAAAAAAAAATAAGAGAAAGAGAGAAGAAAGATAGTAGAACTAATTGTTGAAAAAATAGGAAGAATAAACTTCTATTTCAACATTTACAAGAAAAGAAAATGAGAAAGAGAGAAGAAAGATAGAATAACTAACTTAAAAAAAAGAAGAATGAACATAAATTTTCTATTTCAACATTAAAAAAAAGAAAATAAGAGAAAGAGAGAAGAAAGATAGAATAACATAAAAATAACTATGTAAGAAAACCCAAACATAATTCATATAAAATGGATAATTTCTGTGTTCATTCAATGTCGCATACTTTTGCAGTTTTGAAGAATTGTTAAAAAAATGAAATAACAAAACATTTTTGCATTTTACTTTTGTTTCAAAATACCGAAAACATTATGACAAGAAGCACCCATTGTGTCTAGTCCGCAGGGGATGCTTCCATTTCTCTGACACCTGATCCCACCTTTAATATTGATAAAGGTCCATGTGTGATCTATATCCCATTTGTATTCTTTCCATTGACTTTGAGCTCGAATACTGTTCGCTATCTTCATATTAATAGCAAACTTATGGAGGAAACGGACTCTGGCATAAGTTTGATGTCGATACGATATATCCTGGTGAGCTTGAGATAGAAGATACCACAGAGTCTGACACATCGAATTCATATTTGAATATTTTACTTGAAAAAGATGTTAATTGTAATCTAACAATCAAACTCTATCATAAACGTGATGACTTTAAAACTTTTCAGGTGTCAACTTACCAATACACCCTCAGCACCTGCATACGGAGTTTATATCTCTCAATGATTCGATACGCAAGAGCATGCTCTGCGTATATATGATCAATTTCTAAAACTAGATGAATCATTGACAAACAAGTTGATGAAACAAGAATTTCATCAGTCTCGTTTAAAGTCATCATTTCGTAAGTTCTATGGTCGATACAATGACCTTGTCAGTAAATACAATTTATCATTGAGTCAAATGCTGACTGCTGCTTTTGTCCCCCGCTTTCGCGAAAGCGAGGGGACATTAAATCTCATTCGGCTGTCCGTCAGTCTGTCTAGATGTCCGTCTGTCACAAAAAATACTTTAACCTTGCTCGTAACTTTTAATTAAGTAGAGCTATGACTTTCATATTTCACATTTGTATTCCTTGTGACAAGACCTTTCTTTGGGTACCACCAGATTTGACCTTTTGACCTTGACCTGGGGATTTGACCCCTTTTATACAAAAATTTTTAACTTTTACTTTAGCAATAACTTTTCAACAGTAGATTAAAGGACTTTTATATTTCACACATGTATTCTTTGTGGCAAGGCCTTTCATTGGATACCATCAACTTTGACCTTTTGACCTTGACCTGGGAGTTTGACCCACTTTTTATACAAAATTTTTTTAACTTTTACTTAAGCAATTACTTTTCAACAGTAGATACTAGGACTTATACATTTCACACATGTATTCTTTGTGGCAAGGTCTTTCATTGGATATCATCAACTTTGACATTTTGACCTTGACCTTAGAGTTTGATCTTCTTTTTATCGACTTTAACATTGGCCATAACTTTTCAACAGTAAGAGCTAGGGCTTTCATACTTCATATATGTAATCCTTGTGACAAGCCCTTTCGTTGGATATCAAGAACTTTGACCCTTTGACCTTGGAGTTTGACCTTTTTTAATAAAAACAAACTTTGGTCATAATTTTTAAAGGGTTAGGGCTAGTGTTTTCATACTTCACATATTACATATATTTACATGAAAAAATGACATATCACCCACAAAGACACCGAAAGCGGGGGACAACAATTTTTTGAATTTACTTGTTCTTACTAATTTTTAGTCCATTATTTATACACTGAATTGACGATAGATTTTTCCGTTGTTTCCCGATCATGACAAGGAGCACACGGCGGGTGTGACTAGTTGGCAGGGGATGATCACTCCTCCATGGCACCTTATCCCACCTCTGATGTTTTGGAGGTCCGTATTTGCTCTGCTCCTATTTTGTATTGTTTTATGGACTTTTGATTTTGAATACTGTTCGTTTTCTCCATATGTTTCATCCACTTGTGCAATTTACGAAAAGTTAACCTTGGCCATAAGTTTTGAACAGTTGGTGCAAGGGCTTTCATATTTTAAAATATGTATTTTTATAAAAATATATGTATGTATTTATTATGTTGAAAACCGATTATATTTAGACATTTTTTATTAAAACTATAGACTGTTTTTATTCGATCGGGCGTGAAAGAAAATCGTCCACTAGTTAAATAATGTTGCCTCTCTCGATTATGTTCCTAAACATTGACTTTGATTTGCTTTCTCTCACCGGAAGGCGTGTACGTGTTACAAGTGAAGCTTGTCATCATCAATCCTACCAAAATAGCAAGTCTCTTATATACCTATTCATTCTAGGGGGCATGATTATCTATGATTTTTATTATACCACTTGAAAAGTGGGAGGGTAGATAGTGATCGGGATGTCTGTCTGTCCGTCCATCTGTCTATCTTTGCGTCGTCCGTCTGTTTAAATTAGATTTGGGGTACCCATCTCTTATCCGGTAACTTCTCTTATACCACTGGATGAATTTTAATGAAACTTTAAGAGAATCTTTGTGACATACTCCACTGTGTAACTCCTATTTCAGATATTCTTAATTACATAATGCCATTGTGCACCTCCTATTCTTTTTTTTTTTGATCGGACACTTATTTCGTGTCTCCCAGAGCAAAACATGGACTTATCCATTATAATCATATGGGAAGTGGGGGTATCGTTAATTATCAAATATTTAAAATTTATATTTATTTTTTTTTACACTGCCATTGTAAACGATGTACCGGTAAACGAACAGGATATCCTCGAGTTTAACGTACGAATCAAAACTAGGGAACATAGTATACTTGAAACAATTATCATTAGGTCCAGTTAATGTTTTTAAAAAACGACACATATCATATATTTAAAGTTCGGTAGTGGGGGGGGGGGGGGGGGGGTTCATGGGAGACGTAAAACATTTTCAGTTTAGGAAATACGCCTATACCAAACACAGTTTGCTTGACAAATATAATTTTTCAAAAGAGTATGTATTTGTAAACAGAAATCTCTAAATATAAATATTACTTTCGCACACTGAAAATTAAAAAAAATGTTAAAAATACAATGTATTTCTATTTCAATTTGAAAATTTATCAATCGTCATTAACATTGGTCTTGTAAAAATTATAAGGAAGGGTTTACACTATTTCTACTGTTTAATAGAAACGAAGGCAAAACAGATTTTTAAAAATCTTACAAGTTTATTGAATCATCTTAGTATATACATGTACATAAATTCTAAATTCTAGTTTTTTTTACAGAGTAACTTTGTGTGATTATAAATGTAATATGAATCTGTAAATTATCATTATTCAGGAAACAAAAGTAAAATTTGTGTAAAACATGTAGGTGTTTATATAGTTTTTTTCTAAAAGATTCCCTCACAATATATATAATAAAACTCACATACCAAATAAAAATAAAAAATGAGCAATAAACATAAGAAAATTAACACATGCACTAATTCTGTTATTTGTATGTGAAAGTCGGTTCTTCGGCTTCCATGCCATCCATTGTCTCCATGTTCAATATCAGGTCATCATCATCTTCTTCGGTCAGTATCAAGTGTCTACAATGTAAAATAAATTGTCACCTTCCACGATTAAATGTTCAAGGTGATTTATCTTATTTGCATGCATGAGACTTTCTAGCTGCAGAACTGTATCTCTTCGAAAAAAAAATTATATCGACAGACCAGTCAAAATATTTTGTTCGGAAATCAAAAGTTCTGCAGCTAGGGACTTTAACGATCATTTCAAAATTACTCTCTCTCTCTCTCTCTCTCTCTCTCTCTCTCTCTCTCTCTCCAGGCAGTCGTTTACACGTGTAAGATAGATTATGATCTGTAGACACTAACCTGACAACAAAGGTTCTTCTGTTCCTTAACCATATTACAACAACTATTACAATCACCAACACAACAACAAGACACCCGCATATAACAGCAACAGTCACGGAGGTATGGTCTGTAATAACAAGATTTGATGGTTAGAGACATTCACAAGATACAAACAATTAATTTTTACTCCATAACCCAAAAAATATTTGTTCTATCTGGCACCTACTTGCTTCCGTAGTTTTAACTTATCTTCATTTACAATTATATTTAAGTCTTTAATAAAAAAGAATTTTTTTTGGAAACCAAAGAAAAAAGGGAAAATATCACAAAAAAGTATAGTATATCATCCAATGAGAGATTAAGTACATGTGCGTATATTGATAATAGATCAGTAGGAAACATGGGTGAGAAAGGTTAACATCTTTGGAATCAGAAGACTTTTTTACCATTGCTTTTTGTAGGACCAATCCCAGGAATACTTGGAAAAGTTGTTGGCGGTGTCATTTCTCCTGCTGTTAGTGTCGATGCTGTTTTTGTTGATGACATCTCTAGCTGTGTTGAAGTTTTCCTTGAATGGTTTGTCCATGGCACTGATATATCTGCTGATGCTCTTGTTGGTCCTATCATCGAAGGAGGTGTTGGTGTTTTTGTTGAAGTTGCAATTGGTGTTGATGTGGGTTTGGTTGTATGTATTGGTTTAGTTGAAAAATCTGTCGACGTTTTTGTTGCTTTTCTTGCAGGAGTTGTTAATGCTTTTGAAGCAGTTTTTGGTTTATTTCTTTGGTGCGTTGTTAATGCTTCTGGTGAAGGTGTTGATTTTATTGAAGGTATTTTTGATGTGTTTAATTCTTGCGTGTGTGTTGATACCTCTGATGATTCTGTTGCTGATTGGTTTGTTGTTTCGGGTGATTCCGTTGCTGATGGGCTTGTTGTTTTGGGTGATTCTGTTGTTGATGGGCTTGTTGTTTTGGGTGATTCTGTTGTTGATGGGTTTGTTGTTTCGAGTGATTCTGTTGTTGATGGGCTTGTTGTTTTGGGTGATTCTGTTGTTGATAGGCTTGTTGTTTCGGGTGATTTTGTTGTTAATGAGTTCATTGTTTTAGGTGATGTTGTTATTGATGAATTCTTTGTTTTAGGTGTTATTGTTGCTAAGTTCATTGTTTTGGGTGATATTGTTGTTGATGAGTTCGTTGTTATAGGTAATATTGTTGTTGATGACATTTCTGATTTACGCGTTGTTGTTGTTGATGGTGGTGGTGGTGGTTGTGGACTTACGTCATGTCCATGTATGGCTGACAGAATAATGAGCTCCAAAAGAACTACTGTATACATTCGAGGAGCCTTCATTTTAGGCATGTTGCTAAAGTTCTGGCAAAATTGAAGCTTAAACTAAAAAACAAAAGTTTATTACTCGTAAAAATTCTTTTCCCTTAACAATTTAATAATTAGTTATAAATGTAATTTGAAAAATGAGTAATACCTGAGTATATCGTTTTTGAAAATATATTATTATCGTTGTTGAGAATATACATGTACTGTATTCAGAGAAAAGGAGCAATGTTGCACTTAATGAAACCTTTTGTCAGTCATACGTGTACAAATATTCGGATTTGGTTTGCTGGTTTAAATTGAAGCAATATGAGCTGCAATTTTGGTGTCGGACATTTGTTGCAAAAATGTAATTAACTATTTCAAGGACATAGAAAAAGAATATTTATAAAATTTTGTTGCTGATATTTGCAAAGGAAGATCTATTTATAAGGCTTGTTAGAAGCAAAATTACATTATTGTCGTCCTGTACAATATTGATTTCTTAAATAATCCTATATATTCGATTGTACAAAAGTCTTTCTTCTGAAACAGTTGAGAACTTAATTTTAGTCTAATTGACCATAAATATAACTATATAAATTACATAAATATTTATCAAAATAACACATTTTAACAGCTAAGTAAAATTTATTAAGAATACAGCTCATATTGCTTTAAATATTGCTAGGGTTGATTCCTGCAAATTGTGGAAATTGTCCAAGAATTTGCCATTGGTGTAATGCAGAGCCAATGTTTCAGCTTACGATACGCGTATATATCAATTCTTTTTTCTTTGATTCTTGAAAAAAGTGTATGTTGTTTAGGATCCTTTTCACACTACCTAAAAGACAAAATTATGTTCATATTCAGCTTTATTCATTTAGTGCTCATAGATAAAGCAATATTTTATATTTCAATTATTTTGCTTAATGTCTTTTTTAAAAATTGTTTTACGTCCCTTGATCTTAGAAATTTGTTCTCTCATATGGAGACACCACCACTTGCCGGTGGAAGGCTTGCAAATTTATAGCTATGCTCGACACTCAAACCATTGAGCAGTGAGGGTCGACTTTTCTTCTGCCAAAACCTACTGCGACGCGGGACCTCGTAGTCCGAAACATCGGACATTTTCCAGGCACGTAAAATATCAAAAGCGTAAAAAAAAGATGCCTGGAAAAATTAAGATATTTCGGACCAGGGATCTCTATTTATGTTTATATTTTAATTTTAGTTATTGTAACACGTCATTTGATTGAATTAAAGATTTGTTTTATATTGTATAAATGTATAACATAAGTTGCCAACGTCACAATGAGTTAGGTCAAAAACGTATCACTCCGCTTGCACGATTTTAAATATGCCTATTTTGAAACCATTTTGGAGGAAAATTGTCTTATTGTCTACACTGAAATTAAATTATAACGAATGAAACATATTTTAACCTACGTTATACGATATAACAATGGGGCAGTTTACGCTTTTTTATAAACCGCGAAGCGTTTTTTTTTT
>PRKT01000083.1:689385-728667 GCA_003671525.1 Saccostrea glomerata | reverse complement strand
TATAAAGCGTAAACTGCCCTAAGTATGTTTATATCGTATAGCATAAGTTAAAGAGACATACGAGACACCGTTTCAACTGAATTTCAAATTTTGATGTTTAAAATATCTAACTTAGGCAATTCTGGTGATCATGATTCATCATTTGTTGCTTTACAAAGGAGATACAGACCTTAAAAGTCTTCATGATGTAAACAAGGCTCGTGCCTTATTTTTGTTTACGTATAGAAAATACCACATCTTTAACAAAACGAGATAATTAATCTTTGTAAACAAAAATATGACACTGGTCCTGTTTTACAAAACAACAGTTTGGAGCTCTAAATCTGTCTAGTATCTGAAAAAAAATTTGGTGATAATTCTAAATGCCTTAGTTAAATATTTGTAAACATAAAAAATGGAAAATAAATTTGAAGATTTTTACCTGAAACTGTGTCTATGTCCCTTAAAATAATATTCCTTACTTAAATATTCAATCTCATCCGAAGGACCGGTCTCCACGTTTCACAGTTAATCTATTTGTGTTTTTTTTTACCGCTGCATTGTTTTAAAAATCAAACTACCTTATTTAAACTACAACGGCGTATTCGTGCCATTTTAACAATGTAGAAATTTTCTTTTAATCGTTTGAACGATTTAAGAAAACGTTTGTACGATTCAACAAATTGTTTGTACAATCTAATAAATCGTTTGCATAATTTCATAAATCGTTTGTACAATTTAATAAGTCGTTTGCACGATTAAATAAGTCGTTTGTACGATTTAGTAAATCGTTTGTACAATTTAATAATCGTTTGTACAATTTGTTTGTTAAATCGTTTGTACAATTTATTAAATCGTTTGTACAATTTATTAAATCGTACAAACGATTCATTAAATTGTACAAACGATTTCCTAAATTGTACAAACGATTTATTAAATTGTACAAACGATTTAAAAAAAATTCTACATTGTTAAAATGGCACGAATACGCCGTCGTATTAAACGGAAACAATATAGCAAATTTAAAATATTTGCATTCGTTGAATGTTATCTTTTTTATTTACTTATTATCATCTTTATCTTATGATAACCACAGTTATTATATAATGCTCCAATTTAAGTTTCCATTTTATATTTAATTTTCCATTCGTATTATATAATTTTCTATATGTGATCCACCCACTGGCATTATACATTAATACAATACATGTGGAAAGTTATATTATACAGATGGGATGTTTGATCTGTCATACCTAGGCAAGCCACTTGAATAGACTTATTGACAGCTACTCTCCCAATATATTGATGCAATTTACATGGCAATGACAATATTTATTTATCCTGTTTTATATGATTATCTATATGCAGTCATAAATGTAAACAATACAAAATTCTGGTTAGCATGGTTGGTATTATTCTCTTTAAAGAAGTAGACATGCTTTCGCCTACATCCATGATATAGATATACTGTTACCTTCTCTTAAGGTAGGTGTGGAATTGACCTATTAAAGTTGCAGAACAAAGATTTCTTTTCAACTTTTCATTATCTAATCTATCAAAACAAAATAAAAAATTTTAAATTTTACCTTTCATATGATATTAAATTTACTTTCTATGATCATCTCGAGGTGCTTGTTCTGCTGCACAGAGAACATAATTACCCAAGGCCACGGTTTACATCCTGAAATGTCCCCTTATCTTGTGCGGTAATATAATTATGTCCTCAAACCGGAAGCATTGATGTTTAATTCATTTCTATGACGCAATACCTTTATTTTTTCTTGAGAAATCGGTTAAAACGTGTTATTTTTGTAATTTTTTTAACACACATTCAAAACTTTAGATGGTTTTAACAACTTCTTTTTTTTATTTCCGGAAAGATAATACTGACCGTGCTCTACTTTGTAATTATGTTTCTATGTTTATTTCCAGTCAAAATAAATCGATGAAAATTGTGTGCATAATTTATTTGCCTTCGTGTTTCAGATACACGTACAAGAAAATGCAGTATGTTAGTATTTAAACTGAATTTAATCTTTACATCCAACATGGTTCAATAAGACTGGCCAAGAACAATGTCTCATTATATGAAAGCAGAGCGCAAGCAGTTTGTGCGAAATCCGACTGAATTCATTATCCGACCTCTCCAAAGACAAAGGGAAACTGGCGAGCTCTGTGATATCACATTATGTTTACATGGAAAAGAGTTCCGAGCACACAAGGCAATACTGGCTTTGTGGAGTCCATATTTCTTATCCATGTTTACGTGTGAAATGAGAGAGAAAACATGCGATTTTATTAACTTGTCAGAATCATTGATGTTAGAAGACCCTGAAATATTCGGGTTGGTCTTGGATTATTTATACACTGGAGCCATCACGTTGAATGTATCCAATGTGGAAGACATTCTCAAAATTTCAGATTTTTTATTGTTGGATGATGTGAAGGATTTTTGTAGGCAATTTTACTTGGATTTAGGAAATCTCGACCTTTCAAATTGCATGAGAGTAAATTTTCTAGCAGAAAATCACAATCTTCCAGAAGTTGCTGGTTCATGTCAAAAGATTATTGAGTCTAGATTTCATGATTATTTGATTTTTCATGATGAAATTTTAGACTTGTCACCCCAGAACTTGTTTAGATTGCTAGAAACCCCGAGAGTTGTTCACAATACAAATTACAATGATTTGAAGAGGCTGATAAAGAGATGGATAGATCATGACAAATCATCACGAGTTATTTATTTTGATGATCTTGTAACTTGCATCAAACTTTGTCTCTATGATTCATGTGAAGTTACAAGCACAATAGCAAGTTTTGAAACTAAGAAGAAAACCCACATGCAGTCTTCTCTTTGTGAGAAAAACAATGAAAAATCAGTGAATAAACTGAGTCACAGACATGAAAATGTCCTACACAGTTCCATTAATTATGGGGATGGAGTAAGCCCTGTTTTGTATGCTGTTGTCAGTAATCCAGGGATGAAATTCTTCAAAATGTTAGTGTACAGCATCTTGGAACAAAAATGGTGTCATTTCAACATGTTAGGAGATAAACTTATTCACTTCATACCATCAAGACAAAATGTGTCTAGTATGGTTGCCCATGGAAATTATTTGTACTTGTATCTTTGCTCAAGTTTTCCTTATCCTACAGACATGTTGAAAATCAATGTCCTAGCACTGGATCTATTAAAAGGACAACCAACTCTTTATTCATTTAAAACAGGAGATTTCTACAATCCATGCTATAGAACCACCTTAACCAATCACAAATCAGTACCCCCTGCCATCGTAGCTTGTGGCCCTCACCTGTACATTACAGGCAATAAGGAAGGCACTGGAAATTTGTTTTTGTGCAATATGAATAACTCTCAGTACAAATGCTTCCAGATTCCTGGGGCAAGATTTATTTCCCTTGCTCGAATGGCTGTGAAAAATGACCGATTCATTTTCTTGTGGTTTAGGCACAGGACAGGCCCTTCAGAAGAATTCTGCATAAAGAAATCTGTAGGATTTGCAATGTTTGACTCTCGGTCAAAGATTTTCAACTCGTGGGAAATTTCACCACCAGAAATATCATATGATGATTTTGCAAAGCCATACACTCTTTGTGTTCGAGATGAAACGCTCTTGATATTTCTCCCAGGAAAACCAGCTCTTGTTTTAGATGAAGTCAGATGCAAGTGGATTACATCCCTGCGGAAACTACCAGGCACAGGCATGCAAACAGACATTCATACGGATTCCTATGGCTACCATATACAAGCTGCCACAGACTCGGGCATTTTTCTCTTGAGTAATGGGGCTCCCTTTACCACATCCATGATTGAAATCAGTGAAATGTTTCCCTCAGCAGTTATTCACAAACCTCCTCCAATTGACAACATATCATTGGTGACTGCAGGCCAGATGAGTCGCTCAGACATTGAAGAGCTGGAGACCTTCACACAGTATGATGACTCCTTCACCTCAGCACTTCAGGTGACCATGAGATTTTCTGACCAGGACACGGAGGAGAGTGGCACCTCCCCCTCTGACCACGACTCAGACAACGCCTATGAATATGATGATGACATTTATGATTATGACTATGATATTGATGGAGACTTTGGATTCTGAGATGCTCTCACTTGTCTTGATTTTACACAAATATGTTTCAATTCATGTTTTTGTAGTTAAGGTTTTAAAGTACTTGAACAGTTACTATATTTACGGAAGATATACTGTATACAGGGAAATATTCACTATTGATTATCATTGCCTATTTAGCCAGAAAAGTCAGTGGGCAAATTCAACAGTTACACGCATGTAGTAATACACACATACATGTTTTAAAAACAATCACTGTGTTTACCGTAAATCAGGAAATTTTTGCCTTAGATAAATTTTTAGCAAATTTGCAAGTTCATTGCATTCGCCAAAATATTTTTCTTAAAAATAATTCAACAATAAGAAAATGTAAACAAAGTAGTGGTCATTCGCAAAATTTGAAACGTAAAATTTAATCAAAAGCATTTTGACCCAGATTCGCAAAATAAAATTGACGTAAAATTTCCAGATTTACGGTACTAGGTATATGTAAAACGAATTCCATGTGTAAGCAAATGTTAAACAAAGACCATGTGTGTGTGAATGTTAAATGGAGAAACCACTTGAAGTGTAATAGGGCAAAAAATAACTCAGGGCAAAATTAACCCTGCATTCACATGTAAAGTTTATGTTGGTATTTATTTATTATTCTGCAATTAATCTAGTTTTTAATAATTTTTTTTTTATTAGCTTATTGCATGTCAAATTTTCTTGTTACCAAATATACAACTGTATACATACATTTACTCTAGTCATATTATCAACTTTTATTTTATTTTCAGCTATTATGTAGTCAGGTGTAACTATAACTAAAACTTTTCTACTTTTTGCACTGTTTTTGTTTATGTTTACATGATTGTGTTCATAGGTGTATAAACTCATAAACAGTTAACTGTGTAAGAATTTGTAGGTGTGCTATTGTTATCACCCTGTTTTTTTTTTATATCGTACTTATACAAATTTTAATTGTGTTTGATATTAATCTATGGGTGATTATTATACATATTTTTTTAAATGGATAGAGTAAGTCAGTAAGACACCACAGTGATAATGGTGGTAAATCCTTATTCTAACTTTATATGTATGAATAAATTGGCAAAACAGTGAAAACTACTGGAATAGTTCCTATTGTAAAGTTATTTTAAAAGCATAAATGATGAAAGGTGAATGAGTCCCCTGGAAGTAATTATGTAATTATCTTGCTTGCTGCAGTTTAAATTTAAAAAAATTGTTGAAAACCTATCAATCTCTATATGTACCTTAACAGAATCATCTATCTTCAAGTTCAAGTACATGTAGTGTATATTCAAGTCTATTTAAATCAAGACCCCCCCCCCCACACACACACTTACACGAAAGGGTTAAGGTAGAGCCATAATGTGCAATCATTGGTTTACAATTTAAAGAAAACGTAGATGTAGAAAAAATCTTTATCTCAAGTTGATTCAGTTTTATCTAATTCATGATCTCAGAGACATATATGTCTCTGATGATCTGTAGAGGTAGAGTTGGGCCAAAATGGGCAATAAAAGGTTAACAAAAGAATACAAAAAGAATATCGATTTCTTTTCGAAAAAAGCAAAGAACCCCCTTTTGTGCCTCCCAAAAAATTAGGATAGAATAATTTTTATTGCTCAGCCGCTGTGGTTGTGGGCCTCTACTCCGACCCCTAAATTGGTTCAAGATTCCTGGATCCGCCACCGTGGAAGCATTCTCAGATACTAGTTTTGTACATGACTATCAGAGAGAGTGTTAAATCAATGTGCAGAAAATTTCTGAATATTCAGTCTTTTTGAAGATTCATGTTTTAAGTTTAAGATAAAAAAATCTGTTTGTGAAATTAATACCGTGAGACAGAGAGGAAGTGTTTTTACTGTGTGTGAAGGGTAGTCATATTCGCAAGGGTTTTCGGTTCGTTCTGCTCCCCTTAAACGTATAGAGCGGACCTAAAACCTTTGGCTAAGGAAGATGGCAGTGGTGGATCCAGAAATTTTAAAAGGGGGACCCGACCAGTTTGAGATCATGGTAGGGGCCCACAGCCACACTCAAAAACATTGATTTATCAAATATTGTGCTTTTTTACGACACAAAAGGGGGTGGGCTGCCTCCTCTAAATCCGCCAGTGGAATGGGGTAGTGTGTCAATCTCTCACCCGAGGGTGCGCTCTGCAAGTGTTGGATCGGGTCGTAAAACGCCCTCTGGTGAGAGACTGGGTAATCATTATGTGCATGCAAGAGACAGACAGAGAGAGAGAGAGAGAGAGACAACAAGTTGCATTATGTTGATGTTAATTTAATATTTGGTCTATTTGGAAGTGAAACATTTTTTTGAATTACTAGACCACGTTCTTATTAAATTAAAGAGATTTTGTTTACCTGTATACAAATCAAATTGTTTATATATTTAAAATGAATGCTGATTATTATAGTATTAGTAAATTTTCATTTCCTATGAGCTTTTTAGCTCTTCTGAGCCGAAGGCTTGACTTACGCACAAGGATGTGGAAATTAATTTTCTAGATAAAAAAAATTCATGGGCATTGGCATCACCCTTGAACACGGCTACGTGTATGCTTCCCTCTTACTGAGGAAAACATCGATAAGAACACGTTGATTTTTGTTCAAATTACTAGTAATCTATGAAAACCGTTTAGTTTCCAGCAATTGGGAGGTAAACAAATTAATTGGAGGACTCATTCTCCTAAACTTAAGATGTATACCAAAATTGGATAAAGCATGTGGAAAATAAAAAAAAATAACATATTAAAATAATTATAAGTAAATTTATAATACGATAAATTTCTGCTTGGGCATTCGAAGACATAATTATCAAAACATAATCTTGATGGCTATTTATCCTAGTTCACAGTAATTTGTGATGCTTCCGTTTCGTTCATAGGGCAACCGTTTCTAATTGAGAAATTCTAATCATGCATTGCTTGACAAAACTAATTTGTTCTTCTTGTCCAACTAATTTTTTATGAAATAAAGTGAGGGTGCGACGGTAAGTGTGAACGCGACAAAAAACGTGTTTGAATAGAATACCTGTTACTATAGTAGGTCCACATGTATACAATTTTTAAAATGATTCTGCGATAATGCATGACGTCACAATACAAATGACGTTAATACTTTTCAATTTAAAAAAAACTAAACCGAAAAAAGTTATAATGTCTAAAAACATCTTAAAATCCAAGAAAGTTACGTTTTTGAAATCGAGCTACGTTGCCGGACGCCGTATTGAAATCCCACAACGAATGAAGTATTCCAATATTATAGACGCAGATTCCTTGCCAGATAACTTGAGCACAGGTTAGTACACTAGTATTTAGGATATTGAGGATAACTATATTGTGTGATTTGATGTTTGGTTAATCCAACGTGTTGAAATGGTGTCTAGTGTCAAAACCTGAACACAGACACTCACCATCTTAATTATTAAAAAGAGATATAATTATATACATAACCATAAAGTTAGGTTTATAGTATAGTAGATATAATTATATGGGGAGTCCTTATGATCCTGAAGTGCTATCTACAAACGATTTCCTAAATTGTACAAACGATTTATTAAATTGTACAAACGATTTAAAAAAAATTCTACATTGTTAAAATGGCACGAATACGCCGTCGTATTAAACGGAAACAATATAGCAAATTTAAAATATTTGCATTCGTTGAATGTTATCTTTTTTATTTACTTATTATCATCTTTATCTTATGATAACCACAGTTATTATATAATGCTCCAATTTAAGTTTCCATTTTATATTTAATTTTCCATTCGTATTATATAATTTTCTATATGTGATCCACCCACTGGCATTATACATTAATACAATACATGTGGAAAGTTATATTATACAGATGGGATGTTTGATCTGTCATACCTAGGCAAGCCACTTGAATAGACTTATTGACAGCTACTCTTCCAATATATTGATGCAATTTACATGGCAATGACAATATTTATTTATCCTGTTTTATATGATTATCTATATGCAGTCATAAATGTAAACAATACAAAATTCTGGTTAGCATGGTTGGTATTATTCTCTTTAAAGAAGTAGACATGCTTTCGCCTACATCCATGATATAGATATACTGTTACCTTCTCTTAAGGTAGGTGTGGAATTGACCTATTAAAGTTGCAGAACAAAGATTTCTTTTCAACTTTTCATTATCTAATCTATCAAAACAAAATAAAAAATTTTAAATTTTACCTTTCATATGATATTAAATTTACTTTCTATGATCATCTCGAGGTGCTTGTTCTGCTGCACAGAGAACATAATTACCCAAGGCCACGGTTTACATCCTGAAATGTCCCCTTATCTTGTGCGGTAATATAATTATGTCCTCAAACCGGAAGCATTGATGTTTAATTCATTTCTATGACGCAATACCTTTATTTTTTCTTGAGAAATCGGTTAAAACGTGTTATTTTTGTAATTTTTTTAACACACATTCAAAACTTTAGATGGTTTTAACAACTTCTTTTTTTTATTTCCGGAAAGATAATACTGACCGTGCTCTACTTTGTAATTATGTTTCTATGTTTATTTCCAGTCAAAATAAATCGATGAAAATTGTGTGCATAATTTATTTGCCTTCGTGTTTCAGATACACGTACAAGAAAATGCAGTATGTTAGTATTTAAACTGAATTTAATCTTTACATCCAACATGGTTCAATAAGACTGGCCAAGAACAATGTCTCATTATATGAAAGCAGAGCGCAAGCAGTTTGTGCGAAATCCGACTGAATTCATTATCCGACCTCTCCAAAGACAAAGGGAAACTGGCGAGCTCTGTGATATCACATTATGTTTACATGGAAAAGAGTTCCGAGCACACAAGGCAATACTGGCTTTGTGGAGTCCATATTTCTTATCCATGTTTACGTGTGAAATGAGAGAGAAAACATGCGATTTTATTAACTTGTCAGAATCATTGATGTTAGAAGACCCTGAAATATTCGGGTTGGTCTTGGATTATTTATACACTGGAGCCATCACGTTGAATGTATCCAATGTGGAAGACATTCTCAAAATTTCAGATTTTTTATTGTTGGATGATGTGAAGGATTTTTGTAGGCAATTTTACTTGGATTTAGGAAATCTCGACCTTTCAAATTGCATGAGAGTAAATTTTCTAGCAGAAAATCACAATCTTCCAGAAGTTGCTGGTTCATGTCAAAAGATTATTGAGTCTAGATTTCATGATTATTTGATTTTTCATGATGAAATTTTAGACTTGTCACCCCAGAACTTGTTTAGATTGCTAGAAACCCCGAGAGTTGTTCACAATACAAATTACAATGATTTGAAGAGGCTGATAAAGAGATGGATAGATCATGACAAATCATCACGAGTTATTTATTTTGATGATCTTGTAACTTGCATCAAACTTTGTCTCTATGATTCATGTGAAGTTACAAGCACAATAGCAAGTTTTGAAACTAAGAAGAAAACCCACATGCAGTCTTCTCTTTGTGAGAAAAACAATGAAAAATCAGTGAATAAACTGAGTCACAGACATGAAAATGTCCTACACAGTTCCATTAATTATGGGGATGGAGCAAACTAATACTGACTCATTATGCGACTTTTTGTCTGCTTTTCATAAAACTGAAACTTATTCCAAAATAGCTAAATATAGCTATATTTTATAGGTAAATAAAGCTATATAGGTAGATATACCTATATAGCTAAATATAGTGATTTTCCTGGACCTGCTGGCCCCCTGAAACTCGATCCAGTCAGGTGCTCTACCAACTGAGCTATAAATCCACCGGTGAACAAACCCAGTTGACCGCCACACGTCTACTGGTTAAAGTGACTCAAGGACAATGAATTAACTTATTAAGCCCTCGCCATAATTAAATTAAAATGCATTTCATGTAGTACTAGCAGTTAAAGTAATCTTACTGTGTTTAGGCACAAGGCCCCACCACATTTAGAAACTTAAAATATGCCACATATAGTTGCAGTCAGGTGAGCATTGTGGCCTATGAGCCTTGTGATGGAGATTGATTTTTATGTGTTTATATGTTTGTGTATTTTAGCCCGAAGACTTGATGAATATGCAGCATTGTAATCTTTTATGTCTGCCCGAAAACTACCAGATGAAGTACTACTTTTACCATGGTCTATCATGGCCTCAGGTACAGTTTACATTTAAGTATTCATTACCATATATTTTGATTGAATATTGGTAAACATCAGTATACACTAAAGCATGCTTTTAAAGAATGAACAACCTTGCTTCATTATAAACATAATTTGTTACAAGCAGTTTTATATTTTAGAAATACTGTAGACATACTTTTTTCCACGCGGTGCCATAATTCCGCGAAATCTCAATTTCTGTTAAATCCGCAAGTTGAAAATTATGTGCATTTCATAGGCAGTCACTATGTGCCGTACATTTATATTTGGTACGCTTGGAAAATTTCCGCGGAAAATTTGTGACCGCATACATAGCGTAAATTAATACCATGTGGAAAAAAGTACTTCTACAGTAACCTTATTGCTTAAGCGTCATTTCATTATAAGCGTACGTGTTAATGCTCTATCAAAGTGTGTCAACTTTTTAAGATTTATGTGTACCAAGCTTGAGTAAATAGTATGTGTACACTTATTGTGCATAAGGCAGCCAGAAGGATATGTTTATAACTTCATATTGATGCTCTGCATAACATATGTTGGAGTCAAGCATTGTACATGTAGTTCATGGCTTTTTTAGTTTTCAAAAATGAAATCTTTGATAAAGGTCTTGAATGAGAGCAATAAAAAATTGCTAAAAAGGGTGATCCATCCATGGCATAAAATGAAACAATTCTATTTTGTCTTTGATTTCAGCTGTCTTATGTTGCTGAGGATGAAGATGGGAAAATAGTAGGATATGTTTTAGCTAAAATGTAAGTGAGCATTGTAACCAATGGGCCTCTTGTTTTTTTGTTGCTGTTACTCTAGTGTTGTTGTTACTGAGTGTGTCACTATAATTGTAGATATGTGTTTATTGTTTTAATAATAACCATTGTTTTACCTTTAAAAATCTGTTCCTATGCAAATCTATACGAAAAAAAGTCTAATGTTTTGCTGAACAGGCATAAAAAACTCAAGGTTTGACCACTGAGTGAGATGTTGGACCTGTCTAGGAGATGATGGACTGCATACATCACAGAATTGGCAGAACTTAATCTCATTTTCATCCATTGGTGTTCAACAGTCAAAATTTTCCTTTGTCTGTCATCATTGATATCCTATGTTGTAAACTTTTCACAATTTCATCTTCTTCCCAAGAACTATTAGGCCAATTTCATCCAAACTTGGCAGAGGGTATCCTTGGGTAAAGGGAATTCAAATTTGTTTAAAAGAAGGGTCACACCCTCCTCCAAGGGGATATAATTATGAATTTAACAGTCTTCACAACAATTCTTTTTCAGCACATGCCCTTTGGGCATGTATTCCGATCATTTTAACCCAGCCCCTTGAAATTTGTACATGCCCTACTCAAAATTCATTCATATAGCAGATATGATTGTGCAACCAAAAAATTAGGTTTTCATATTAACTATAAGGACAGTGTTTCTGTTTTTAAATTCTCTCGATCTTAAGTTTATATTATTTTCCGAGTTTTAAATCAACCATGGCCTGTCTGTCTGCCATTTTGTATGCGTTTTTGACTTTTTGTTGAAAACTTTTGACTCGCATGCGGATCTTTTGTTGGCTGATTTGCTGAACTGAATTTCAGAAATAGGATCATGACAGCAGTCCACTGCACGTGGCATCAATAAACATACCGTAATTCAGCAAGAAACTTTGAGAAAACAAATATTTTAAAACCAAACACTTTAATGATTATGATTGACAATCATTTGACAGGTCGTATCGAGTATGTAACGCAAGACGAATGTTGACTGACAATTCATCTTAAGACATTACATAGCAAGTTTACGCGAATAACTGGGGTACGACAGAAGAAATAACATTTTGAATCGATAGAAAATTCACACATGCCCTTTGGGCATGTAATTTGATAATTTTCAGATGCCCGCTGGCAAATTTACCTGGCCCCGGGCATGGGGCACCCAGGTTATTTCGAAGACTGGAATTAGCAAAAAATTAATGGCATCATTGAAAAATCTTTGCTGTTATTGGTATCTTTATCAGGTTAGGGGGAAACGGTCATTATTCGATGGGGGTCATTATTCGTCTTTACACCGGCAATTGCTCTTTGAGCAATAAGCCCGGCTAAAAATGAACTTAATTTATATAAAATTCTGTTATGGCTGCCTTTAAAGATAAGGGCTTGGAAGAGTTCATCTCGTTGTATTTGCAGTTTATATGAGGAAAACATCAATAGTCATACTCCATTTTATACGGAGTTTCCTTAGTATATTCTAAACTTTAAAAGGCCTTATGTACCGCTATGATGAATTTCAGGAACAAGGAAACAGAATTAAGGGTAAAGCCAGTATTTCTAGCTCTCAGTCTTCTAGATGAAAGTTTCGGTTGTTTCTACACTTTGGTTGTAGACTAAAACAAATCCATATAAAACGTATTACCAAAATACATGACTAAATCTTAATCAATGTACAATATGAAAATATGTTCTCTTTTTCCCGAATTATAAACCACGAAATTTGTATTTAAGAAAATAATCATTGTTTTTATCACTTTTTCTTATCAGGGGAATAGCAATATGCCAATTAAATCCTGTTTACGAACAAACCACTATTGATGAGATGACAGGACACGAAGGAGAAAAACAGCTTATCTATACAAAGAGACAAAAGAGGATTCGTGTTAATATTACAAACCAGTTCGTCCTCTAAAAACCTCAACGGTATTCTTAAAAAAAGAGATTGCTAAGTCCTTATTCAAACAAAAGGGGGACAGAAGTCCTAAAGGAGACGTCTTTGGCTAAGAGGCGCTCAAGGAAGTGAAAGACTGGCAGTTAGAACCTGTAGTGGTATTAAACCCCTGTGTGCGAGATAGATTATGTCAAAATGCAGGAAAAGCATGTCAACATGCAAGATAATTATGTCAACAAAATTCGTTTGGGGGACATAATTAAAAGTTGCATGTCAACAAGCCGCATGTCTTACTGAGTACATAAATACATCGCATGTCTACACTATATGGCACCTGATCCCACCTCTGACGGTTTTAGAGTTCCATGTTTGCTCTATTCCTGATTTGTATTGTTTGATTGGACTTTTTAGCTTATATACTTTTCGTTATGTCCATTGTATTCGTTTTATCAATACATTAAATTAAATAAAATATATTCATCTTCTTTTGTTTTACACGCAGTCAAAGTTTGGCTGAATTATTTTTTCATTTAAAATTACTTCCGTGAAAAGAATTCGTTTAATTTTTAAAATTGCACTTTTCCTCAGTACACCAAACCAAATCGAAAAGTGTTCCGAAATTATTTCATATTCACTAATTTTTAACATACAACATGTAGATTTATTGATATAAAGGGTAAGTTGATTGTCACCTTCGCCGCACTTCGCCATTTTCTCGTAGTGAAGGACGCTAGTTTGTCAGGTCAGCCTCGGTTTCGTATTTTAATGGCGAACGCGTGAATAGAGTCTATTGATATAAAGCACCTACCCATGAATAAAGCATATGTTTATCTCACGGGTAGTACCATCATCATGTAAGAGATAAATAAGAACAACAAAAAATGCCAAATTTTATAAACTTTATTACGTTTTGTTTATATAATATGATTTAATTTTCTAGATCAAACAACAAGCATTGATCCTGATCCTGTGGTTCATGAAATACCGGCATCCCATTGGCCACCAAAGGACACACCCCTCTTGTCAGTATGTTCAAGTGCTAACGAGGTATTCAATTTAAATATATTTGTATGAAATTTATTATAGGATTAAACGTTCTTTTTGAAAAATTTATCGATGTGTAAACTCTTGACATTTTACTCACAAACTAAATAAAAGTGTGAAGCACTTTTATGATAAGTTTGCGAGTAAAATGTCAAGAGTTTACACATCGATAAATTTTTCAAAAAGAACGTTTAATTCTTATAATTCCAATATCGAATTTTTAAAAATATTTAAATTATTTCTCTTTGGGGCCTCCATACAATCCGTTATTTCTGGACGGCGTAGGAATACATTTTACCGCAAAAGAACGTAATCGAGATGAATTTCGATAGAGTTCAGCTTAAATTGTCATAACAATCGATAAATAAACTTATAAAGACTTATCGAATGTTGTTTAAGTCAATAAATATCGTAATTACGAGTTTACTTCAGAACAGTTCGTCCTTGACCATGGCCATATTGACATAAACGACAACTCTGCTTGAGGACAGGACCCCCCTCCTCCCTTCGATATAGACCCCTGGGCTTTTTCGATTTTTTTTCATAAAAAATCTTTCATTGCCATATTTGTGATAAGATCTAAACCAGCAAATCGAAAAATTACCTAAAACAAATGTTCTATTAAATATACCCTACATTCTCTATATAAAAATCAACTTATTATAGAGAGGGTAGATATTTTTATAAAATGTAAGTTTAAGCAAATTTTCTGAATTTATAGGATAGATAATATCATAAATGTGTCATCCATATATAAATTATGTGAAAAAAATCTAACAGGCCCGGGGGTCTGTATTGGGGTGGGGGGGTGGGGGGGTGGGGTCCTGTCCTCAAACACCTGTGCTCTCATAGCGAAAGTTGCAGACCGACGACGCCTTCGATTTGGACTGGTTTGTTCAAAGATTGATCATGGGGAACGATATAGAAAGTAAATATGAATTTTATGCTAATAAGGCAAGAGTTTGAGGTACGTTTCTTTTCCCTGTCATAACGATACAAACAGCTGATTTTTTTAGTATTATGATCATCGAGAATATGACATAAGCGATTTTTAAAATTCACACCCGTGATCCGACAGTGACGTCGTTTTCATGGTGTCTGTCAGCTGTTTAGTCGTTTGTCGCCAGTTTTATTTTATTAAATTAAATTTTGAAGTTTCTTGTATTCATAATATAGCTAAAACAGGACAGAAATTTAACTGCTTTCATTGTTTATACGAAAGCCCAGAAGCTTGGTCAAGAAAGTAGTTCTGTCAGATTGAAAATTTATCGATGCGTAAAAAATTTCCTAAACGTGTTCTCGTCCAATCAAAACACAGGAAATCAATAGATAAAATGAAGATTGGAATTATTAATTTTACTTCCGGGAAGGAAAATAGGGTGTAAATTTTTAAATAATGTATTGAATATATCCTCTGTTGAGAGCGATAACTCTGACGGTTTCTTTTTATAAATTTTGATTTCAAGCTACATGTACATTTGTATTTCAAAATGAAATTTTCAATCTTCTTTTTTTTTTCGTTATCTCAAAATGATCATTTCCTCCGAAACAAAACTAACTTTGATTTATGTTATTCCAGGTATGGGACTCCTGCGGACGAGGATCCCGCCGAAAATATAACCGTAAACCTGACAATGCTTCAAATAGCGCCTCCACCGGCGAACTTACAGATGAACTCATTCAGTACGAAACAAGGTAAACGAATATTTTCAAGGGGACATTTTCAGTATTAGCGAAGCAAAAAGCTTGATCCTTATCATTTAATAAATATCAGGTATTTCGAGACTCAGAGAGAGAGAGAGAGAGAGGGGGAAGAGAAAGGGGTCCCAGATCGTATCTTTATAACTCGGTAATTTTAAAATATAATTCGATATTTTTAATTTATAAATCTTTAAATGTTGAAAACAGTTTGAAATCGCATTGTGGAAAAAGTCGACGATACGAGAACACGACTTTCAAAGACAATTCCTAAAGTTTTAGCTAAATGGTCTTGGGTATTACGACGAAGGATTGTAGATACAAGTAAAAAAACTTTTAATTATCTAAAGCATTTTAAAATTATATGAAACAAAAATATTGAGGAATGACTGAGCCGAATTTTACATTTGTTCAGCTTCACTGTGACGGATAACTATGAAATGAGAAGAATTCTACACAAACTGGAGCGCCTCCCGCCGGATCAGAGAGAGATCCTTCTCAATAACATCGATCCCCAGGCCTTCAGCCCACAGGATTTTATCAAAATCCACTCTCTCTGTGGCCCAAGGGCGATGGAACACCATCAGGTAAGTGTTATTAAGTTCTTAATAAAAAAAAGTTTATTTCTAAAGCAATAATAACATATATAAGATTATTAACCTGATTAATTATTAATTCCTTATAGATGCTGCAGTCTGTTTTTCTGGAGAGAGGTCTGGGCGAACCGCCATTATCAGACGATCCAGCCGTGCTCTCGCGAGAAATCAAACGTCGTTTGAGAATTGTCTCCTTTGGATTTTAATAAAAATTGACCTAGTGTTCAAATATGATGATTGTTCTTACACTTTTGAAGTCCTATATGTATTTCTGTTTATACATTTACGTGTTTCCATTGACAACTTTTCACAGATGCATGTAGGTCTACTAACTCTGCTTAAATTGCTTTTGCCGACTTCACTCACTTGTCCTTACTGTTATTTCAGGAAAATTCATGATGTGCAATGTTCCATATTTAAAAAAATACCTGAAGCTCTTCGTGGGTCTAGCACAAAAAATGATAAAATTCTCAAAGGTAAGAACAAAAAAATCAACATACTTGCAATCTTTATTTAATTAATGATCAACACTCAATAAATGAATGAAAGGTGAATTTGTGGACCTCTTGTTAAGTATGTTTTACTTGATATGTGATAAAATTCTTGTCCAAACAATATACGGTAGTACACTGTACATATAAAACGGTAAATAAACAACAAAAATGTCCGCTGAAAATATTAACGTTTCAAATATTTGGATATAAAATTATTAATATTTCCCATCTTCTCTGTATTTACGATCCTTCCTAATCATTTTATCTTCGGGAAGTACAGTGACTTATATTGATCAGAAGTTTTTTTTAAATGTCACATTTCTCTTCCAAAGGAGAGTCGCTAAAGGCTGGTTCAATACTACAGTATTCACTTGTCATTCTCGTCGATAAATTGAAGTCTAATAAAACAAAAGGGTCTTTCACTGCAAGAATATTTCAATAGCATCTCAAAACAACAAGATGCTAAATAACATCTATGATTTGAATTTCTCGGCCCTTTGATGCGGTTCTTTGAAGTCGATGTCTGGTCCAATAGACACTATTCCATAAGGATTAATAGAGCGGTGACTCATCTGCAATAGAAAAAAATAAGATGGACTCAGCTCTAATAGAGTACACAATAAGACCGCCTTCCTCCTTTTATTGTATTTGAGTAATCTAAGAAATTCTCATCGAACTATTCACATTCACAAGGGACAAAATCAACTTACCATGTAATGCTTTTTAATATGTTCCATGTTTATAGTTTGTTCGATTCCTTCTGTTTGGTATACATCTCTTAAGTATGGCCATATATTAGGATAGTCCATAATTCTCTTTTCATTGCACTGGAATTGAAAAACAAACAAGATTTAAGTATAACTCTAAGAAAACATTTCATTTTTCATGTTTACTAGTGTCTTATTTTCATACGTTAACCCACTGGTTCCAAGAAAGAAACGTAACTCATGCCAGAGGAAAGGAGGGGGCACGACCAAATTTTTTCAATTTTTTGCTGGGGGAATTCTAAGTAAAGCAAGCGTTCTTTGTTTATCATCAAAAAACGATAAATTAGCGTTATTTCCTATAATCCACTCGAGGCTCCTAAGATGGGTCGTTTTGATTGTGGGTGTTGAATGCCTGAATTATTGTGAATTTTTGTAAACCCGGTACACATTAAATATATATATTTAAGATCAATACATTCCAGAATTTTACACTAGACATAAATATGCAGTATTATATTTTCATGAACATGCTAATGACATTTTATGAACAATCTATAGACAGCATAGCCAGAGATATATAAAAATATGCAATACAAACCTTAAAATGTTGTTCGTAAACTTGATCAAAACGAACCAAAGTGACAAAAAGTCGGATATCTGCCTCTGTCATTGCAGGTCCCACTAAATACCGCTGTTTGGACAAAATACCCTCCACCTGGTTCAGAAGAAGAAAATATCATTAGTTTTTATCAACATTATTTTTTAGATATATTACTACTTTACAATTACAGTTTTTAAAATTATAATCTAACCTTATCCAGTGCTTGGAATAAACCGTTCACCGCATCGTCGTTCGCTTCCTGTGACGTAGCAAAGCCAGTTCGGTAAACGCCATTGTTAATATTTCTGTTAAACATCGTAATCAATAATTCATAAAATTGAAAGTAAAAAAAGTAATTCATAAACATAAAACAAACACAAAACAAGTGCAATAAACATAAAACAAACACAAAACAAGTGCAATTTCAAATCCAACACAGACATGTGTCCTGTTCTAAATTTTGAATTTACCGGGTGGTACATGTAGTCGTCATTAAATAGAAAATTTAGAACATGACAACTATTCTAAATTTTGTATTTACTCCCAAACGGTAAATTCAAAATTTAGAACATGACACATGAACAAAAGATCTGCGAGTAGTAGTAACTAAACCTTTCGATATTATTAGTGTTTAATTCAATTTCAGTCTTTAACTTACATATATACAGTGTATAATCTACTCATAAGTCTGGCAAGTTATATACAAGGGAAATTTGTAAAACCGTAAAAATGTTGCTTTTATGTTCTCATTTCCAAAAATGCTTTTCCAAAACCCTACTTCACAATTTAATAAATATATAATTACATGCAAATCGAATGACATTGAGCATCAAGGTCAATTTGCATGTTTTTAATGCTGCCATATATAGTTTTTGCCCTGTCTGTCTGTTTGTCCGCAGAAACTTTAAATCTTGCCAATAACTTTTGATTGGGTGAGGTTATGGCTTTCATATTTCACAGCTGTATTCTTTGTGGCAAGACCTTTCTTCGATGAACATGAAATATAACCTTCTGACCTTGACCTTTTTTTCACAAAAGAATTCAAACTTTTAAATACTTGGTGCTACGGTTTTCATACTTCACAAGCATATTCATTGTGATAAGACCTTTCAATGGGTATACATATTTTTTTTTACCTTTTGACCTTGACTTAAGAGTTTGACCTACTTTCAATAAAAAACTTATACTTGACCATAACTTTTAAATTGCTAGTGCTAGGGCTTTCATATTTCACAATTGTATTCCTTGTGACAAGACTTTCTTTTGGATATCAACAATACTGACCTTTGACATTGATCTTGGAGTTTGACTTATATTTGAGAAATTTCTTTGCTGTAAGGTGTGATACGGGGGCATGAATGTTTTACAAACATATCTTGATTTTTGTGTCACTTTTACAGATTCAATTAACATTTACATGTTTTATAACAATTTATGATCATAATTAAATTTCTCTCTATGGGATTCTCTACGTAAATATTTATGCCGTATGATACTTAACATTGTCGGAAACCCTCGGTCTGTCTCGCTTCTCTTACCTAAGGTTAACTTAGGGCTAGGTAAGAGAAGCGACTTTAGGTTTCGAAGAAACAATTATGAAATCCCTAATAATTTGATATGCAGGCCAAGATAGTTTAAGTAACCAAATAATGCATTTCATACTTATCAATATCTTGATTTAAACTGTTTCACACTAAGCCTAATGTAAAACAAAACCTTTTTACAGATCAAAGCTTTCTGTCCAAACAGTATTTCAGAAACACTTACGGGTAAATCCATTCATTTATTTCGTCTATTTCTTTCCTCAGTTCCTCCGGATATAGATCAAGCTGTTTCCCTACCTCGGTTTTACAGAAGGCATTGAATTCTGAATTCAGCATTCTGATGATTTCGCTCGACTCATTGTTTACGATTGTTTTCTTCTGTTTGTCCCATAGAACAGGAACGGTGACCCTTTTATCATATTCTATTGGAAAAGATATGCAGTAATAATATTCAACAAAAAGTGATGATTTTTCAAGGCTCAACAGGACAGTCGTTATAAGAGACTTATGACTGTATGATCTCCCTAATAACTTTTGTTACAAAAGAATAGCTGAAAATTAAATATCACATAAGTTATTCAATGCGTTGTTAGTACAGAAATCACTTTAATATTTTACACGTATACTACTAAAATGTATATGCTACAGAACTGCAGGATATTTCTTACCTGGATCTGCTTTTTTATAGACATCCTTTAAAATCTTGCATCCATTCTCAGTATCTTGAGTACAGTCATCTCTCCAACAATTGAAAACAAATAAATTATATCACATAAGAAAGGTTCTTTAGTTAATTTTTTTTTTCTATTTTATGATAAAAAAGAACCTTCTCGTTGAATTCCCAGCCTGTCTCAAAATTAAGCAACCAATCTAGGACGTTCACGGAAATGACGTCTTCTAAGCCCTTTAACTTTCTAAAAATCAAAGTCCGGTGTGCCCAGGGACAAGCTAATGACACATATAAATGATATCTTCCAGCTTCCGCCTTAAACCCCGATGATCCATCAGCTTTAAAAAAAAACGTTCATTAAGGTGCATGTATGTAAACTGTTTGAAATATCTACATATTGTAGGAAATGATTTTTTGAAAAGTTAAAACATTTACCGAGAGTTAAAACATTTTTGACCTTCTGAAGGATCCGTTACCTGTTCTCCTTTAAAACCCATTCATTCCTGATACCAAATCAGTAATTATGATAGATAACATAACACATTGAATTGGACTAGCAACGACACGCAGCAGCTTTAATATATTAATAATATACATATTATTAAGATACACAATATAAATATGTTGGATTCATTCAAAATTAAACCGTGTTCACAACTCTACGTGTCGTCCTAAACTGACTTTAACTCTCTCTTGAAAAACCGGTTCAATTGAACCGCATGACTGAACATACCTGAACAGGTATTCGAATTGAAAACTTTAAATATCCGGAATAATCCACTCATTATTATTACCAAGTAGAAATTGATTTCTGTCTAATTCGTTCCTCAAACGAAAGAAATCACATTGACCCAGTTCCTGAAGGCAGACTGCGCCCTCTGGAAAGCTCCTTTCTTGTCTATGACACTTTTCCCTGTAGTTCCCACATGCTCGGGTCGAACAGAGTTGTCCATTGTTGATCTTGGGAAGTCTCCTCTACTACACTGTTTCTGAAAAACAGATCTCCGTAATTTTAAGACGCTAGTTGAGTTCAATCTCCAATGATTAAAAGCACAGGTCAAGTTCTAGAGCATGATGATCAGCCATTTTGTATTGTTGACGTGAAGTCAATTAGAGCCAGACGCGTTATGCGTTCAACCCTATTATATACATGTAAATAAAACTGAAAACATCGTTTAAATGCCAGTCTGATGGATAATCTCAGATCCTGTTTTGTAAATGACGGTACACATGGTATTAACTGGATGTATTACATCACAAAATCTTATTGTGAATATACACAACTATTTTTTTTTTCGAATCCTATAAAATTGTATAAAGAATAATTTCTTAAAACAAATTTTAGCTGATCTTTTATCCCAACAAATCAAACGGTTCTTTATGTATAGAAGGCCCAAGGTCATGTACTGTATAAAAATATCTTATTTTATATTTAACTTGCATTGCATGTAACTTTTTGAGTTGCTTTAACTAGAAAAAAATCAAAACAGTTTACATCTTATAAAAGTTTATTGCAGATGTGTACAGAGGAGTATACTTTACTCTAAAACGTAGTTTTAAAAAACCTTGCATACGACTCTTTAATACATCCCCGCCGGATCCGCTCGAGTCCTGAAAGCTACACACATGTATAATTTACTGAGATAACGAACATTATTCGAGCTCAAAGTCCATAAAACAATGCAAAATAGGAGCGGATTAGCAAACATGGACCTCCAAAACATCAGAGGTAGGATCAGTTGCCATGGAGGAGTGTGAATCCCCTGTCGATCGGTCACATCCTCAGTGTGCTCCATGTCAAGATCGGGAACTAACGGAAAAATCCGTCGTCAATTAATTCAATGTGTGAATAATGGCCTAACAATCAGTATGAAAAACGTCAGTCATCATTTGACTCAATGATAAATTGTATTTGCTGACAATGTCATTGTATCGACCATCGAACTTACGAAATTATGACTTTATAAGAGACTGCTAATAGTCTTGTTTCATCACCTTGTTTTTCTATAATTTACTGAGTACCTCGTTTAAGAAATTGTAAGTATGTAGAGCATGCTCTTGCGTATCGAATCAACTGAGAGATATATAAACTCTGTATGCAGATAATAAAGATATACCGGTATTGCTGCATAAGTAAGGGAAGTTGATTGATAAGTTTAAGTCATCACGTTTATCATAAGCGAAATTTGCTTTTGTTTTTTTTGTATAAATTTATGCTTAATATATTAAACATCTATGCTATCAATGTACACTAGATCCACACTTACGGCACACAGGTGCTTTTAGACAGGATTTCATATTTGAAAACACGTTAATGATAATCTAAAATAACAGCTCTACCAAAAATATTGCCTTTCTGCAAATATTTGCTGCAAGTCCGCAGCAAACATTGCTGTAAACTTGCAGCAGACATTGCTGCAAGCTTGTGGCAATTTAGCCAAAGAAAGCATGACAGTCTATACAAAGCCCTGGTTTTTGCAGCACGTTTTCTGCAAGTATGCAGCAAACATTTTACCATGCAAATGAGGTTTGCTGCAAGTCTGCAGCAAACTTTGAATTTTCCAAATATGAAAATCTTGCTGCAAGTATGCGGCAAACATTGCAGCTAATTTGCAGCAAGCAATTTCCTTATGGTTTTGGTACATTCCTGAATGCAAGCAACAATTTCGCAGAAAGCTTTTGTTCTGACCTAAATCTATCAGTTTTAGAGAAAATCCACCACATGTGTCTGAAATGATGCAAGTTTCTGTAGTGTTAATTGATCCTCTTTATGTTCCAAGACAATGTTTCGATACTTTTCTTAATGAAGGTGCATTACACCTTTTTTTTATATGTACAGAAAATTAAGAACTATGCACAAAATTATATAATGAAATATAACAGTTACTACCGGTAATTTATTTGAAAACATATGAAAATAATTACCGGGGTATCATAGTTGAATTGGGACCTCTAAAATACATTTTAAATGTGGACTGAAAATCATAATAAATAGATTTAGATTTGAGTTAGTAGATACATCAGTTTCTCTAACATTCTTTTAAGAATATCTTTTTAATAACAAAATGAAACAAAATCAGATCTTACAAATTAGATATCATGGATGTCAATGTACACCTACATCCAGAGTTTTGCATTGTAATAATTCAAAACTATATATTTCTAACAAAATACTGAAACATGAACAACTTCAATTGAATTCAAACATTTCAAAATGGCAAAATCTGTGTTGACCCCAGTACAATCTGCATTTTATTGGCTGATTTGACTTGTTTATTTTCTTGCAAACTTCCTGCAAACATTCAAATTATTGAATGTTTCCTGCGAACATTAGATAGGCTCGTATGTTCCTTGCAATGTTCCTGCAAACATGTTGGGCTGTAAAGTTTGCCGCAAGCTGCAACCATCTGCGAATAACAAAATTTCTCCCTGCGAACAATTTAATCGTTTGATGCAAGCTTGCAGCAGACTTGCTGCAGGTTGGCAGCAAACAAATCAGTTTGGAAAGGGTAAGCATTTCAATTACTAACATTCCCTAAATTATTAATTACGTATAAAAGATACACAATGCCATTAAAACAGCATATTTTTTTCGATGTTTAGTGTCTATTTATCAAAAGAGACGGAAACTTATTCTAAAAAATTGTTTTGTTTATCATATATATATACATATATACATGTATATACATATATTACAACAAATGTGTGCGAGGTCAATATGCCCTTCTGGCTAAGTCGATATATCTAAGGATCGACCGAATGAAAGGGTTACAATAGGCCTATTATATATGTTTATCAATGAAAGGCAAGTTGGACGTGAAAGGTCTCCGAAAGTCTGTAATGTTAAAAGCATAACATATATAAAGACATTACCCCTATAAAATCCGCCATTGCTTGCATGTACTTTCGGTTTCAAATCTTAACATTTGGACAAAATTAACAAGGAAACATCTTTCAACGTCTGTCGGAGTCCCACTTGCCCTTCATTGATAAACATATTTTTCCTGTAATTATGGCTTTCACTAAAAATACGGGTGTAATTTTTAAAATATAGGCATTTTTTAAGGAGAATTCTCGATAAATATTTTTAAAAGTATTTGTAATCAAGTGATACTTTCTAATTGTTAATCAATGATATACACTGTATTTATAAATAGAAAAAGTTTTAACTTTATAAACCACATAGTTTTGGACCTATTGTAAAAATAAATTTTTGCACATGTTGACCTTTTGCAAAACCAATTATGTCGAACACCAACTGACGTTTTTCATACGTTTTACTGTATGCATACTTTGAAATTTCTTCCGATTGTCCCGTTCATTTGATCATGACGAGGAACACACCGGTACCGTATGGGTGACAGGTCGACAGGGGATGCTTAATCTTCCTTGACACCTGATCTTTCCTATTGATGTTTTTGGAGGTAAGTACATTTGCTTTGCTCACAGTTTGTATTTTCGATCTTGATTACGATTCGTTACATGATCCATATTTCACCCACACTGAACATGACAAAAATAAAAGATGAAAATGTAAGATGATTTAAACCGATAACTGTTATACCAACCTGACCGTCAATCAGTCGATCTGTCGGTGGCGATCACAAGTACTGACTACTGTACAGTTTCAGTATGTCGTGAACTGCTAGTGAGTTGTCTGAGTCTAAATATAGTAATATACATGTACAATTCACAGGTTTATAAAGCTTCCAATATATATAACCATTTATATTGGTTCACTTTTTAATTCAGCTATGCCCACGGTTGTTCTTGTAACAGAAAAATGAGTTATGAAATAAGAAAATTTCAATATTATTTTGCAGTTTCCCTTCGCAAATTTTATTGAACCACGAACCCGATAGTAAGCCGATCCCGAGAGAATCATTTAAATTATTAAAACACAGAATGATCATATATGTAGAATGCGATTTACATATATCGAGGGTAACACTGTGTAATTTTCCTTTGTGCGAACAGTATACACCTAATAGACCGTCTGTCGACTGTGAATAGTTGATGTGTACACGTCTATTAATCTGTATTATGTGTTTCAAAAATGGGATTAAAACAGGACTGGGTATTTGAAAAAAGGCAATATTGTAATTCAGTGTAATTAAATGCATTTCAAAAGTAACTGGAATTAATTTGTAAATGAGCATTCTTTCAATTACTTGTAAAAGTAAATTAACTAACTTCTCTGAAAAAATACCATGTTGTTGAAAACCTTAGTACAGTTTCCGGGAAATTTTTACTTAAAAAACTTAATTTTATTATTGATAAACTTCCTGGTATGATAAAAAAACCAGTCTGTGCTCTTTTAATATATTTTACTTAAAAAAGAAAGAAAAAACAACATTTGAAGTGTTAATGAAATGTATATGGAGATAAAAAGCTCAAAAGTCCATTTCTAACAATTCTATTCAGGAGCAGGAGCAAACACGGACCTTTAAAACATTAGAGTTGATCAGGTGCCATGGAGAGCAAACATGGACCTCTTTTAATATTAGAGCTGGGATCAGATGTCATCAGATGGAAAGTGAGAATACCCTGTCAACCGGATTAATATGAAGGACATTATAGGGCAAAATTTGCCTAAAAAATTAATATTATCAAATTTTATAACATGCAAATATTCCATTTATTAAAGAAACATTCTCAATTTAAAAAAAAATAGGGTATGTAATCGATAGATAGATAAATATAACAGAAATTTCTAACACAAAAGGAGGCAAATTTAACCTTGTATACATGTAAATGAAAGTAGATCAGGGTGTGCTCAGAAAACAATTTCTTAAACGAGGTAAATTATTGACAAACAAATTGATGACACAAGATTATCAGCAGTCCTTATTTAAAGTCCCCATTTCGTTAATTATTTGGTCGATACAATGACATCGTCAGCAAATACAATTTATCATTGAGTCAAATACTGACTGACGTTTTTCACATTACTTGTTAGTCTATTATATGTATACACACTGAATAGACAACGGATTTTTCTGTTATTTCCCGATCATGACAAGGAGCACACAGCAGATGTGAGCTGTCAGCAAGGGATGCTCACTCCTCCATGGCACATGATCCCACCTCTGATTGTTTGCTCCTATTTTGTATTGTTTTATGGACTTTTTGAGGTTGAATACTGTTCGTTATCTCCATATACATGTATTTCATAAATCAACCAAAAATGTCATTTGCTCTGAGTACACATTTCAAATTCTTTTCATTTTCAAAGCCTTAGACGCGGAAAACATACTTCGAATTAGAGCGGAGACTTTAACCTTAACAAATTTCTAGCGATGCCCCTAGGAGTGGCTTTTATATGGGATGTAGTCCTCAGCCTGACGTGAAATAATAAATATATATTATTATAACAGTAACTTGATCCGAAGGGTCGTATCACGTCGAGTTGACAGGCGCGGATCATCAGATCTAACGAGACGCGAAGCGTCGAGTTTGATCTGATGATCCGCGCCTGTCAACGAGACGTGATACGGCTCTTCGGATCAAGTTACTGTTATAATGATAAATTTATTATATACCTCCTCATAACTAGCAAAATATAGCACAAGAAAACTTTAGAGATCAATTGTATAACATTTATCTATAGGTCTATGATAAAACAAAGCATTATAACAAGGGACTTTTTAACGCGCATGAAAAATAACGTCATGTTTCTGCGTACTACGTCATCAGTTTCAGAGAGTGGTGATATGGATTCAGAAAACCACAGTGTGGTGATCCGGAAAATCGGATCAACTCTGTAAAATTAACAGTAACAAAAACAAGGAAATTGATGGGTATATAATAATATGTTTTACGGTGTGACCGTTGGGGCGAGCGCAGTTGTACCATCAAAAGCACTTGAGATCGTCAAGCCGCACGAGACTTCTCGACTAGCTGTGACGTCATACGACGTTACAAAGCTCGTCGGAGCTTACGGAGAAAGCCGAGCGTCTGTTTGAAACTATAGACTTAGTGCAATTTTTGTCGAAAAACATTGCAGAGTTATTTCTTGTTTCTTTAAAAGATTTCTACAAACTAAAAGTCTGATATATGCTTTACGTTATTATTTATTTATTTATTCGGCAATATTCGCGCAAAGGACATTGGGTAGTGCAGGAATTCTGGGAATGTTGCACAGAGAAATTTGGCTGACGTATGTACAGATTTCAATCCGAATTTTCTCTGTTCTTACACGTTAGTCTATTGAGCTCGCTTCGCAAGCGTCGCTTCGCGACGCTCGCTGCGCTCGCTATTTAAAAGAATTAACGCTTAATTTTTTAAATCTTTATGAAGATTTAGATGGGTTTTTTTAAATAAAAGTTTTCTTGTATTTGCCATTGACTAAATATGTATGACGTAACACCTATCATGTCGTCCTATTTGAAATAGAACAATCGAAGGCATAGTTTCAGTGAAGTAAACAGTTAATGATTCATTTATGTGTTTCTAGTATACAATACAATGAAACATAATATTCAAACAACCAAACACCCGGCCCTTCAGACCTGTATATGACTTTTAATAAAAATATATGACAGTTAAAGAGCGGTTTTTTTTTGTACAACAAAGATTGCCTGTGCATGTACATGTATGGTAGATATACTGGTCTATATACATATTGTAATCTGAAAACTTCGAGGGATCAAGAGTTCGAGTTTTCAAGAGTCCGGAATTTTCCGGGTTTTTTTTTGACAGGTTTTAAAATTATATAAGTATAAGGAAAATTACACTTTCTAGATCTAAAAAATACAAAGTGAATATGTATTTTAATGCTAATGAATAAATCTGTTATGAAATTTGAATAATTATTTCATGAAATATATTGAGATATATGGAGATAACGAACAGTATTTAAGCTCAACAGTCCATAAAATAATAATTAATAGGAGCGGAACGAACACGGACCTCCAAAACATCAGAGGTATGATCAGGTGCCATGGAGGAGTTAGCATCCCTTGCCGACCGATCTCCATGTGCTCCTTGTTATGATCGGGGAAATGACGGGAAAAATCCGTCGACAAGACTCGACAATTAGTGTGAAAAACGTCATTTATCATTTGACTTAATGATAAATTGTATTTGCTGACAAGGTCACTGTATTGACCTTAGAACTTACGAGATGATGACCTTAAACGAGACTGCTGATATTCTTGTTTCATCAACCCGTTTTTTTTTTATAATTTACCTCGTTTTAGAAATTGTATGTATGTAGAGCATGCTCTTGAAAAGTTTAAGTCATCACGTTTATCATAGAGCTTGGCTGTTAGATTACCATTAACATCCTTTTCAAGTTAAATATCCAAATATGAAACAGATGTGTCAGATTCTGTGGTATTTATCTTTTACAAATTAGCGAACAAGATCACGAACAGTTTTTAAGCTCAAAAGTCCATCAAATAACAAAAACTCTGAACATCAGAGGTGGGAGCAGGTGCCATATACAGTGTACAAAATCTGGCTCTCATCTTCAACTTCATCTTCAGACCCCAAATTTACATTATCTATCTTCTAATGATTCTCCTATCTTTAAGTTTCAACTCTGTTTAGTAAAGTTCAACATCTCAATTAAGCAAGAATAGTTCTTTGAAGTTTTGGAATGCCATTTGGTGCTACACAAAGTATTAAAATATTTTATTAAAAGAAATTCTGTTTAAGAAATGTTTTCACATTCTCTGCTGAATCTTCGCTTCATAAATTGAAAGAACCTTATAATTTCTGGTGTTTCTATTAAATCTTTCACAAGCTCACTGAATTCACTTCTGCCGAATCCAAGAAGGTGACATTTTACTTGCTTTTTATCATTCTTATCAGCAAATTCATATTCTGAAAGATGACGTACACACGCATCTTGTTTTTTATTAAAATGTTTATCAACCTGGGGTTGTGTCAAAGATTGCAGTACAACTTCCTCCAGACGCCCATTCCTCCAGAAAAAGATCCCCTCTTCTTCTTTTAACTCAGCCAATTTTTCGAATCCATTTTTATCTCTGTTAAATTTTACAAGATCTTTGAAAGTATTAAACGCAGATTCTTTGTTTTCGTCTCCAAGAACTATTTTTATTTTCTTTTTTTCGTAACTTGTAATTCTTACAAATGCATCTAAATCTAATAGACTTGTACAGCTCAGTCCAATTGCATTGCAGCATCGTCGAACTGGTCCTTCCATTGTGTATGAACCCAATGCAACCTTTTGATGGCTTGAAAAATACTGGATTTCTTCACGGCTAAGATGTAAATCGCCAATTATAAGATAATCACCTTTTATGTGCTCTATTAGATAATCAAAAATTGCATCTATCAGAATTTTATCTTCCTTTCCTTCAACGCATAGAATTTTAGAAGAAAAGAGGATTTTTTTCAAATCATCAGTGTCAGCCAGTGTATGGACATTTTTGGCTATAGACTTATCCAAGTTGGCGAATGAAATCACACGATGCAGCGCTTTCTGTGCTGTGAGTCTTTCTGGCACGCAGATGTGGGTATGCTGCAATGTCCCTCTACTGACGAATGAAATATTGTGGGAAATGATTATAAAAACTTTATCTTTTGATCTGTAAATGATATCACTTAAGCGTTCTACCATATGTGAGTGCATTCCTCTGTCTGGTTCCTCTAAACATATTGTGTGGTACTCTCTTCAGGAGTATATCAGAGCGAATTGCACAGCCTCTATTACACCTTCTGGCGCCCTTATTAAACTTTTTCCGTTAATTTTAATCAACGTTTTGGATTTTGATGCACTATCACCTTTAATTTCCTCTAGGGTAAGTATGTATTGTTTTGGATGTGTGAGTTTCCACAGTGTTTCTTCAAATACGTGTTTATCAAAACCTTTCATGCCTTTCTCAAATAGAAAGTGAATAATCTCTGCTCTTTCATTAGTTATTATTTCATTATCCCTATGCAGGCTTGCATCTACTCTATCACTTTCAGTCCATTGTGATGGACCAATGGATCGCATAGGAAAGGTAGCCACGAACTTATCGTCCAGCATTGCTAGTTTACATTGACATTCGCTCTCCTTTTTGCTCTTAAAGTCGCATTCTTTGTATAAATCGATGATCTCTCTTTTAACAGCATCTGCATCTTTTTCAGTTGGAACTACTCCGTCTTTCAAGAAGTTGTAAATTTTCGGTGTTTTCTCTTCAGTGACGTATACATTTTCTGATGACATCATCGTATCTTCCGATAAAATATTCATTTCTTTGCAAGCGAACTTATTGGCACAACATATATATTGCTTTTCACTGGATTGAAATATGACAAATTTTACATAGGTTGTTTGCTTAGGGCTGTCTCCCACTTGCTTGTATATTCCAGATAGCATTGTATTAAGATCTGCAGACACATTGACGTATCTACATACAGCGAATGACACTTTACTTTCGCCATAGGTAGAGGTAATGGTTGCACTCTTTTTAGTAGATAAACAACGTCGGATGATTTCGAAGATTACAGACTTGCCACTACTATTGCTTCCAATGATAAGATTAAATCCGGTATTGAATTCTATTGATTGGTATTCATGATAGTGGACGAAGTTTTTAAAGATCATCGAGTGCAACATCTAAAAATGAAAGAAAGAAATTACCTTGATGACATAAAGGGAAGTTGACGATTTAAAAGTTAAATTCATCACGTTTTTCATATAGCTTTGTTATGACATGACTTTTGTAGTCTCTCCTCTGGAAGGTGGCAAAGACTTTCTTTGAACGAATTTGAATAGAAATTTCCCTCAGCCATGGATGCATCTTTATTATGGTGGATTGATATTAATTCATTCTGGTAAAAACTTCAAAGTTGAAAGAAACAGAAAGGAAAAGTATATTATGATCTGAAAAAAATCAGTTGGCGTACTAAGATCGTTTTATCTTTATTAGGATTACGTTTAAACAATTAATTTTATATTTTGTTCATGATACAAGACATACAAACAGATTATATAAGTAACTTACAGTGTAATCACAAATGGTAATTAAAAATTAAAAACATAACGCATCCAGTTGTAAATCTCTGTGCATGAAGAGAAAATATATCAGCTGTGTCTACATATTACGTACAGGCACTGGGTCTGATTTCCTTGTTCATATGAGGTTTTTCCGTATTTTCGTTCGTCATATGCTTTATCATCAGCTGTCAGTATTTGTTTATATGGTATGCATTTATTTTGAATATACAATTTTCCGTTACATGCACTTCAAAACATACAAAAAAATATCAGTTTATTATTTTCCTTATCCACAAAGCATTTCAGAAAACATGGTTTTCATATAGTCACTCAGAAATGTATTGCCACATATATTTCCTGTTGTTGCAATCTTTTCTGTTGAAAATAACATCGAGGAAAGAAACAAATAAATTGTATCATCGATACAAAGCAAAGAAAGCTATAACCTTTATATATCATTAACAATCAGATATATGTGCATTTTCAAGAGAACTTGAAGAGAGTAGGCTAGTGAATTAATACATGCACATTTACCCACAAACAACGAGTTGGATTTGATTAAAAATGAAATAAAATACTAAGTTGATCTAAATATTACAGCAGGTCACCGATTCCTATTTTTTTTACAATCGCTAATAAATAATGGTTTTGGTTAAAATAACGTTAAATTGACATTTGAAAGGCACTTCATATTTATGTTTGTACAAAAACACCTTTGTCTTTTTGCTAAAGCACACAATTGTTTACATATGATTATTACATATGATTATATATTTTATATATATGTAGCATGGAAAGGATGAATGAGTAAACATGCATTGAAAATTCATAAATACATATATAATGAAACCATATGGATAGCTGGATCGGGAATCAAGCCTGGGACTCTTGTATTACTAGTCAGGTGCCCCAACCACTGAGCTATCCAGGCCGATGTCCTCAATCCAGCCGAAATTCTTAAAACATTAGTAACTTGTGTGTATAAATTATAGGAATAAAATATGTAAATATTTTGAATTTTGAATCCAGTTTATTCGATGATGATGATGATGATATGTCCTTATTTCCAAGTTTTTGTCCTCTTTCAGGTTCTGAAAATCACAAGACAAGACAAGCAATTCAACAAACTACTTATCATATGCAATATCTATTATTTACATCCAATACTAGTATGTAAATGTTATTTCCTTTTTTTCTAAATTAATTGTTAATAGATTAATTTACAACACTTAACAGCCAAATTAAATTTAATTTTTGTGATTTGAAATTTTCCAAATGTTCCTTGGATGTTTAAGTATCCATTTTTTTGATAATATATTGTTGTACATTACTGCTAAAGTTTCTTATTCACTGCCGTAAATATTTTAATGAAAAGTAAAGAAAGAAGCTTAGTATAATATTTACTGGAACCTGCTATGTATTTTTGAAATGATGCTTATGTTGTTAAAGATTTCATTTTAGTATGGTAATTCACATTCAATTTGATTGTTATAATATAATTGTATAGTTTAGATGGCACAAATGGTAAGAGAATAGATTAGTCATAATGAACAACATGGCAGAGATATGGAAGCGAACCGTAGAAAAAGAACATGACCTTGGGATAGGTGTAGAAGACACCTAAGAACAGAGAGGAATAGAAATCCTTAATCTTTGCCCTATGTGAGTCTGGGTGCAACAAGGACTCGGTAGGTGGGTAAGTAAGCTTGTCAAGTCATAATACCTGTTGTTTGTACAGTTCCAGCTGTTGACGATACCTGGACGTCAGTGACAGGGTAAGAAAGACAGGAATTGCCTTGGAATGCCGACACGGTTACATCCGGGATACCGGGGCCTAGCTCCTGTAGCAGGGATTTTTCCATTGAACCAGTGGCATTTGTCTGACATTCTGTTTGGGTATTTTTGCTCACAAGCACACAGTCATAGTAGGTAACTGTTCCTTGCACTTCCGGGGATAATAAATCTATAAGTAATGTGTTATCGGTATCAGTTGCATATTGTGCTATTTTCTGAAAGCAATTTTCAATTTTCGCCTCTCGACCTACCCTCATTTGGGCGATTTTGAAACGGAGCGAATTCAAAGAATAAAGTATATAATATCTTTTTTAAAAATCTATGACTGGGCAAATTTAAAATGGGGGGAAATTGTTTGCAGGTGTGAAAGGGCAAAAAAAAAAAAAAAAAAAAAAGACGAGACGAAAAAAACCCTGTAAAAAGTAGGTAGTTTACATATACATGTATAAATCAATATATCCATTTATATCTTTTATATCTCTGAACTATCATATATTTGAAAACAATGTGCAATTACAGTAAGAGTTTGCATTTTAATTCCATGCTTTGTATTGAATAAATCCAAAAATCAAACCCACCCCACTTCAAAAGTAAAAGAACAAATATAAGATACATTGATATTTAACTGACCATATTTTATGCGTACTTATATTTATTTTGACTGTTAAATTCCCCGTCAAAAATCCACACATTTGTACTTTGTCTTCTGCATACTTGTTAGGACAAGACGTTCTCTGCTCTGGAATGTGTTCCGCTTTACAGTTGGGATTTGATGGCAACTTTGCGAGTGAAGCATAAAAGCTGTTTGACTCCATATGAAGGCATTTAGGACAGAGGGAAGCTGTAATGGAATTCAAGTTTCTTTTCTATAACGTGATGCTTTGGCTTACACAAACTCTAGTTAATCAATGAAAGACCCAATAAACTAAATGAATTGCCTCGTTTTCCTTTATCTTTATCTTTTATACTTCAAATTACAATACGCGTACTTAAAAAAGCGGGCTTCAAACTTTTGCGCCTTTAAAAATAAAAACATTAATGTATACAAATACAAACCCAAACAGCTTATTAGTGCTAATTAAGGCCAACCACTCACACCCCTGTGATTGCACTAAATCGTAAATACATTATTTTTGTAAACGTTTAGTAACTTTTCTAGTCATATCTCAAATACGTACCCACACAGTTTGGCACTATAATCATTATCCAAAGTACACATGCGTAGACAGTCCACTTCAGGGGCAATAGAGAACTTAAATGGATCATCTCCATTGTTTAGAGTTGTAGGGCTTATGATCGATTTAGTTACTCTCTGTTTCCCATTGTACGACATACTGATTCTATCAGGACCCGGGAACTTGTGTCTAATAGTCTCGAGTGAGTCATCACGAACGGAAAGGAATTCTGCAAATATGGGTTTTGAGTACTTATAATCATTAAGCCATTAAATGATAAAATTAACGGAAAAATGAGTAATGATATTATTTTTCTTTACGTTTAACAGATATGCTTCACCGATATCCAAACACAGCTGAATGAATTATTTACATCAACATTATTGATGTTAGATTTTTAACATGGGCATCAGCAAAGCGGAGCATCCTTTCGGGAAAAGCATATCTATGGTAAATTGATTTTAAGATCGTTTAATTGGGTGGCGGAATGGGTATAGAAATGTTTACACAAAGCGAAAAAATAAAGATTCTTTGCAAAATGTTTGCCCCCAAAGCATGAAAACTCAAAACAGTAAATTGAAAATAATTCAACTGACTCAATTGAAAAGTTTAATTATTATTGTAGATTTGTATGCAATCTAGCGTCAATTCTTTTTATGTACTTGCATCGGTGATCGTTTGTTACGGAGTTGGATTTTACAGTTGACTCTGTCGAGTTTTAAGCCGTTTCAGCATGTTTTTGCAAATACTTGTTCGTTTTGTGAAATAGTCTTTTATACCTCCGCTGCTCAGACAAGTAATCGTAATATCAATTCACAAAATGTAAAAGGATATGCTCTTTTGAATCAAATCAAAGCTTTTTTTCTGCACAAAGATTCACGTAGCATGTAGTGATTAAATTTTAAACCTCATTTTATCTAACCTTGTTCGATGCCATATGACGTTCAAGAAATTTCTCTCAACAGTGTTCAAGACGAAAAGTGGGGCCTGAAAAATAAATTGAGCACTTTAATCATTTATCCAAACTTATGGAAAATGTGAAAGTGAATTAGATTCTACATATATGAAATATATGGGGATAACGAACAGTATTCAAGCTCAAACGTAAATTAAAACAATACAAAATAGAAGAAGATCACACAGGGGCCGCCAAAACCTCAGAGGTGAGATCAGGCGCCATGGAGGAGTGAGCATCCCCTGCCGACTGGTCAGATCCTCCGTGTGCTCCCTATCATTTTTTGACTCAATGATAAATTGTAATTGCTGACAAAGTCACTGTATCGACTATAGAACTTACGAATTGACTTTAAACGAGACTTTTGGTATTCCTCTTTCATCAACTTGTTCTTCAATAATTTTCCTCGCTTTAGAAATTGCACATATGTAGAGCATGATTTTGTGTATCGAATCAACTGAGAGATATAAGGTGATGAAGGTATATTGCTGCATAAGAAAGGGGAGTTGACGATTGAAAAGTTAAAGTCATCACGTTTATCATGGAGCTTGGTTGTTAGATTACCATTAACGTCTTTTTCAAGTAAAATATCCAAGTATGAAACAGATGTGTCAGAATCTGTGATATCTTTTATCTCAAGCTCACTGGTATATATAGTATTGACACAAGAATAGAAATACGAACTGTCGAGTCGAAGATCACAGCAAGTGTTTTCTTCTTTTCACGTATAAGATTTTTGGACAAATTCTGCTTCATTTAAATACAAAAATAGATCTGCTAATAATGGTTCCCATAGGAATTCAAATACATTATTGGAAGACCTGCTCTCAAAAAACTACATAGTGATTGTCAATTATTAACTCTTTTTTCAAGTCAACTTCAGAGTACTTGTGTGTACAGAATGTTTTTTAACTAAATTTAGCAAATGGCCAATGACAAGGTAAGTAAATTTACGAGTTCCATTTCTATTGAAAAAGCAGCTGTCAATGATATAAATAAAAGCCTGGACTTAATTTATTTTGGGGAATTGTTGTGTATAAAGTTGAAAGTTGCAAGTTTTTAAAATGTTGATTTTGGTAAAATCTTAAATACAAATTGTCCAAAAGTTCCTTGGAATTTTTAAACATCTACATCTGATGTCTGGAAGTTTCTTGTTCATTGCTGTTACTGTAAACTGGATGGACAGTCATCTGTTCCCCTAGATTTTTGAAGTTTTATTCTTAGCTAATATATTTACTGTTTAATATATTTTCCTTTATATAATACTATTTAAAGCAATGCGTTTTTATAGCCGTATAAGTACAGGTTCCTCATACTATAAACTATCGGGCTTTGAACGTACGAGATCAAATATACCATTTTTGGGTTTTATGGAATTTGATCTCGTGACCAGTCCATATTTATATTGCGATAGATGTTTGAAAATGATACCTTATCTCTTAAGTACATGTACATGTAATTGCGTTTTTAAGGAAGATAAAACTAATAAACAATAATATCTTATTTTCTTACACAACATTTTGATTTATGATATGTAACAAATATCTATAAATGGACTACCTTATCTTAAGATGCTACTTTGGCTGAATTCAAGTTCAAGTAATTTAATGAGAACTTTCCTGTGAATGCAGTAAAAATTGCTTTAATGTGATGCTCATAAAATGAACTATGTATATAATTTAATAAAAAGAAGAAAAAAGTTTATAACTCTTCTGACCTTGATGTCTTGTTGACATTTTTACACAATTTTGAAAAGTTTTCATTTTGCAAATATTATAAACACATATAATTTAAGTGGATATGCAAGCAATTTTCTTATTGGTTTCTTTACGAATGGCTTCTCTATATAAAAGAACTGATTTCGATTAAAAAAGATATAAAGAAAATGAAGTTGAAATTTGGACTCCGAATTTTCTTGTTCTTTGTAATTACATCAGTTTCAGAAGCTTGTTGAAAAACATTTTTTGGCTAAAATATTCAAAGTATTTAGACATTTTCTCAGACAGATTTTGTGTCAGTTCTAGAATGGCTATAAAAAGCCTGACAATCTATTAGGTTTCTAAGAACCATTCTCTATTTAAATTCACCATTGTACTTTTTTCTTTTAAATAAAAATAAATTTGCTTTTTATTTTCAATTGTAATTTTGAATTTATTTCCTTCAGAAAATACGCATGAGAAGAACACAAAAGTTGTACTACATAGCTACATAATATCTTGAAAATGTTGACTGAAGCTTTAATTATTTGAAAATTATTTAAAGATTATTTATGTTAAGAAATTACTCCATATTTGTGAATTAAATTTCTCCCCGAAAATTGTGCAGGTCCAGTTCTCATTTAAGCTGGGATGGCGATACAACCAAGGACCTGGCTGCACTCCAGCCTTGATAGGTTCACTGGTTACCGGGATGTCGGGCATCTATTGGAGATGTACGTCGGGTTGTAATTCGACCTTGGAACCTTTGAGTTCAGTGAATTACAGCCTTGCACCTGTGCATATGTATTACATATGCACAGTTACAAGCGTATTGGAGGATTGGGAACAAGGGGAGAGAAGTTTTGACTATACATTTCCAAGAGAAGGCCCTTTCGTCATTGAGTAAGATTGCAAAATATATGCCTATGTTCATTAATTTAAACAACTCAGAATATGTTAAAATACATTTAAAGGTCAAGTGGTCAAGTTTGTATTTTATTAACATTAAGTTAATCTCTAATTCGTTTTTGTTACCTTGGCTGTTTTTATGCAACCCATTCTGACAAATGACAAAAACATTTGTCACTTAAGGTGGCCGACTATAGTTTTATTATATGAAAACTACAATAGCGAAACTCTTCATTTTTATACCATATATAACTTACATTACCTTAGTGTACATGCAAAGGTGGGGGGAAATCTACCGTCCAGGTATTTTTGAGGGACCATCTCAAAATACAGGTGCATTTACTTTAGGATTATATAGGAAAATGCCAATTTTTAGCACTTTAAAGCAAATTATACAAATACTACAATAGACATTTTGTTCAAACTATAATATTTGATGAGTAATACTATATTATACAATATATGTAAGAAAGACAACATTCTACCGTCTTGTTACAAGAGGGGGCATCTCAAAATGCAAAAAATTAGCAAATTTTACTATTTTTATAGAGTATTACAAAATATGACGTACACAATGAATTCACATTAAAACATAATAATAAAATATTGTAGATATTCTCAAATTTCTATGTTTTAAATTTCAAGAGCGTATGTTTATTACTTTTTCTTTAATAATATTTTTATTACCCTTTTCTTTAAGAGCTACAAATTATCAGCACGTCAAAAACACACTGCAACGGCGTCAACCTACCTATCAATTGCAAAATCGGTTAAAAAATCATCTATATCAAATTGTAATTAAATTTTTATACCTATAATTTCTTAATTTTGTTTAATTTTAATAATTAAGCGAAAAAAGTTGCATTAAAACATTAAATACGCTAAATTTTACTATGACGCGCGAAATATTGCGCAATTGAATCTATATATAGATAGTTTTCGATGGACCCAAATTTAGCGAAAGTTACCTCCCGTTGGTCGCCATATTGGAGGTCGACTCGGTGAGTTTTCCTCTTTGTCTTACCAAGTTTAAGAAAATATAGCAGAAATATTTGGTGGAAAATCTTTATTAAATAATTTTTTCTTAATAAAGGAGGCTTCCAAAAATTTATATACTTCAGAAAAATAATGATTCCTAAATCATTTAATTTCTATAAAATACTTGATTCTGATTGGATAAAAAATTCTTTTGATAACTGCATCAATAAAATCTAGAGTTCGCTTGCACTAAGCAGCCGGAACTACTTTGGCTGTCTTTACATATATATTCCCGCTTCCAGATTACTTTTTGAAGGAATAATTAAATACTTTTTATTTCATAAATATTTTCCTGAATTTCGGAACCTGTCCGTTACGTTCCTGACTTATTTTCTACTTTCGTTTCTTTTTGAATTATCCCCCTTTGCTAAACAATCAAATCGTCTGCATTACGACAGTTATGGGAAAGAAGGGAAGAACTCGTTTAATCGGCATATTTTTCTTAAATGTTTGACTTTGAGATATCTGGTATGAAACAATAGAACTCTGAAAAAATGTTTTATTATGCTACCAAAGC
>PRKT01000083.1:633452-688580 GCA_003671525.1 Saccostrea glomerata | reverse complement strand
TTTTTTTTTCGATCATTCGTTTCCCAAAATTTAACAGATTAACGGTTTTCCTCTCTTTGGTAGCATAAAAAAATGTTTCTTCAGAATTCTATTGTTCATCCAGATATCTCAAAGCCAAACATTTAACAAAAGCATGTCGATTTCTTTCCTTCTTTCCCAAAACTGTATTGTTATGCAGACGATTTGATTTGTTTAGCAAGGGGGGATAATTCAAAAAGAAACGAAAGTAGAAAATAAGTCAGGAACGAAACGGACAGGATTCAAAATTCAGGAAAATATTTATTAAAGTAAAACTAAAAGTATTTAATTATTCCTTCAAGAAGTAACCTGGAAGCGGGAATGTAGACTGCCAAAGTAGTTCCGGCTGCTTAGTGCAAGCGAACTCTAGATTTTATTGATGCAGGTATCAAAAGAATTTTTAAACCAATCAGAATCAAGTACTTTATAGAAATTAAATGATACATCGATCAAAGAAAAAAATATTACATTCATATCTTAATTCAAAATCGCAAATATAAAAATTTAAAATTGGTTGAACAATGGAGGAATATGAGCATTTGGACCTCCAGTACGGCCAACGGGAGATAACTTTTGCTAAATTTAGGTCATATGAAAACTATCTATAGTCGGCCCCCTTAAAATTGTCTCTTTTAAAATAATAGATTTGCAAGTTGTTGCTGGATAAGTTTGGACAATGGGACTTCTGCTGGATCCTGGTCAATTCGAACAATCGTCAATTTGGCCACCAGGTGTGATATCCAGCAACCTAACACCAGTCCTGTCACAACAGGGAAACCACTGTACACGTAAGTCTCAGGATTTGAATAATCTTCATAACGGAATGAAAATAGAATCACAAGTGAGCTTTTTTTTTTTATCGAAATTTATGGTCTGTCGTCATTGAAGTCAGAACGTTTTAACAACTTTGGTTTTAATCTTTTTTCAGACTACAATATGGTTGTCAGCTTGCCTTACAAATTCCAGTAGCAGATGCTAATGGTGATATTTTAAGATGTCGTTGGTCCAATGGGTCCGAATGTGTCTCTGTCTGTTCCGCTCTCCCTTACGCCAGCTTAGATAGTGTAAATCAATATTTGTTAGACAAGAAATTATTTAACCTTAGGGCATAACATTTTATCATCGAACGTTTTAAAACTTTTGTATCCTAAAGTTTAGCAAAAGTTGCCGTACTTGATTTAGATGATTTTTTGAACAAACATTTTGTATAGGAGACATGCACGATAACCTTCCCATCAAACCACACTGTGAATGGTATTTATGCTGTAGCTGTAACTGTAGAGGACTTTCCCCGCTCAAATATTCTTATTGGCCAGGGACGACGTATACTCCATCTGACCCCATGACGTCAGTTCATCTCCAGGTAAATACATACAGTTACGATAAATGTACTTTTCTGTTAAAGTTCTGAAATTTTCCATAAATTAAATCAAATTTATAGATTTCTTGATTTGCATTTTTTAGTTTCTGATGCGGACTCCCAGTTTGTCCGGCGGTTGTGATGAACGACCTTTTTTCGTCGATAATACTCCCCACGAGCTAGGGCACCATTTTTAATATTATGGTGGATCAAACGTTACACATCTCCTTTTACGTCGCTAGCAATCAAACGTACACTGCATTTAGCATTGGTCGATTTTTCTTATGTTTAACATCAAATTTAAAATAATATTTTGAACTTCACATTAAGTAACTAAGGTCATTTTTTCGTTTCGATAGAATAACAAGAGTTAATGTTACGTCACCAGCCGGGATGACGTATACTTCTCTCATGTCATACCCAGGACGACCAGGGGTTTTCTTTATTAACACAACATGGACACCAACAGCACTAGAGATCGGTTCACATATTCTATGTGCCTTAGCAGAAGATAATAATGGGTAAGTCCGCTGACAAAAAGGCAGTCTCTTGCTTAACTATTTCTTCACTGGTTTATTGCATTATAACTAAATACTTTTTGTAGAAAAGCGAGTGATTCTCAGTGTGTTGAAATAAGAGTTAAAGGTGGTAAGTTTTACCCCTTGAGAAAATAATCGTTTGAAAATGGAAACAAGTATACCTTATATACCATAAACAAATTCACAGTATAAGTTTTCTATTCATGATACAGATATGAATCCCTGTTCATACTAACCTTGTCTAAATGATTGGACGTGCATCCCACAAGGAATGACTCAAAACTTCACGTGTAGCTGTATTGCTGGGTAAACAGACGGGATATGTCGGACAAGTATTTCAAATCTGCTATAACTGGTTTTATAGGGTATAGTTTTAAGAATGTTTATCTCTGAATTGTGTCTTCTTCGTGATTTCACAGTGGTCGGTATAGTAGTATTAATAAAAATAATTAAATTTAAAACACGAAGGAAACAAAGTACAGCATTAGAGCTTTCATCTTCAGATGCTTTACAAATGTATACTCACTGTCACATAGTAACGTATATGTAGTTTGACAGACATCGACGAATGTGAAATAGATCCATGTACATTCCTCTTTGATTGCATTGATGGGCTAAATGATTGGGTTTGTAAACTCAATGAATTTAAATTGGCCGCAATAGTAACAACACTAGCCCTTATCGCTGGAATCACTATATTCATCATCTACAAAAACAAGAAGAAATACAAAGAAGTTGACCATTCCTGGTAAATACCCCCCCCCCTCTCTCTCTCTCTCTCATTACTTGAAACTATCTTTGAGTTCTCTTGATATAGATGAGTTCATTTGTTTGATTTTAGGCTATCTAACTACTTAGATGTTCGAAAACCTGACTCTCAGCCAAAACTTGTGTAAGTATTGACTTTCAAATATAAATGTATTTAAATTGTCATAATTTTAACACAATTTTTTAAAATTTTTTTTTACAGCTATACCAGCCAAAGTCGGTCCAAAATCTGAAACAACCTAGTTCAGTTTGTAAATTATTTAGTTTGAGATTCAAAAACTTTTTTAAATGAGACATAATGATTAGGACATAGGCCTCAGAAACTGTATTTTAAAAATCAATATTGTTTTTTTTTTACATGAAATCTTTAGCTACTTTTATTTGTATCAATACTGTGACTGATATTATGTATAATTATATATAAATGGCTCAAAGCCTTAAAAGCAAAAATAATTTTTGATTAACAATGATAAAGGATAATCTAAACTATTTTCTGCATATTTTATATCATAGCACATTAATTTATCTACCATCCTTAAATATAAAGCTGTTTTAGTCGTTGTATTATTTTTTAATATTGAAATCAGATCCTTTGATCCGCCCACAAAGTTCGCTGTGTGAGCAGATCGAGGAAATTGATTTTAATCAGAGTATGTATATTCTATTCATGAGCTTTTGCGAGGGAATAGAAAACAAGGAGTTGGATAAAAATTTAATGCGATAACAATAGAGTGGATTTTTTTTACCTGATTATTATCTTTTTTTAAACATAATTTCCCTTTCCTGTCGGCTTTTTTACGCTTTAACAATATCAGTTTTTTCTACCACTGAAGATATAGCGCATTATGTAATGTTATATCAGTTATTATACCCGCTTGCTTGAAAAGTGGGAGGGTATACATAGTGATCAAGATGTCTTTCCGTATGGCTGTACGTCCGTCCTTCTGTTAGGCTTTGGGGTACCCATCTCTTATGCGCAACTCCTCTCATACCACTAAATGAAATTTATTAAGACTTTAAAAGAATCTTTGTTACATAGTGCCATTGTGCACTTCTTATTTTACTTTTTGATATGACACAAAACATTGCAAAGCAGAACTTTGCCATTTTAATCATATTGGAGGCATTATGCTGCATCAGATTACAAAAACAATGAAATATATGTAACGAGACCCAGATGTTGGTTCGAGAGATTGAGAACTTTGAGAGATAGAAGTTCGAGAGATCAGGAGTAAATTTGCTTACTTATACGTATATGCATTTGTTCCGATTTCTCTACCACTTTTATGTAGTATCGCAACATGTTTTGCAATATCATTGATGGTGTCTTGTAGATGTGGAATATTGCTGTATTATTAACCTTTGGGGAAAATAATGAATGCCCCAAAACTACTAAGTACTTTTTTTTCTTCTTCAATTCGTCTAACATTTTTACAGTAACAATTGTGTATATATATGTTGGAATATGATTGGTAAATATTCAATAAGGTGCAATAAGGCTTTTTTAAATCATATTTTCCCCATGGGGCCGAAAATTATTTTCTTTAGTACAAAAATCTGGTTCTAGAACTTTCATAACATTATGTCACAAGCTACGTTTATCTTTTGGATATGATTGGATATTTGACCTGTGAATGAACAGTCATCTGTAATGAATATTCGTACTCGTAGAACAAAACATAAGTGTTCAAACTAACACGTCATTATGTATATGTTGGTATCTTTTCCTAAAGTACCATAAGCTTTAGTGCCGAGCAAAGCGAAGACAAAACTGAATGACGATAAAAACACACTTAATTCAAGTAATACAAGAGAAGAAAATAAATTTGAGTTCTGTCTTTTTCGTCGCAACTCTAGTGCATTCTTTAATATTGTTTTCGACGGAATGAAATGACGAATAAATTCAATCCAAATTAGTGCAAACTAGTACACACCGAGATGTGAAAAATGTAACATAGCAGCATGTTTTCTAGTCTGCAACAAGTTAAGTGACAGTCCTCAATGAGTGTTTTCAAGCATTATTTTCCCCTGTATATTTAAATAATATTAATCTCTGTTTAGAGACACTCTGTAATATATTTCAGTCATTTTGGGCATTTGTAATGATATGTTTCTGAATGTAGCTTAAGATTTTTAAAGATGGTTCCCTGATGCTATTTCTCAAATCGCTCAAGAAACGTAGATACATAAAACACAAAAAAACAACCGATAACCTATGAATGTTCTCAGATAGTCTCAGAGAAAGGGGACAAGGTGGTAATTACGTACATACTCGAATAAGTACAAATCATGATGATTAAAAGATGAAAATGAACTTCGTTTACTAAATTTCTGGTATTTTAAAGACCGGGGACTTTTTAACCTCTTGTTGTATTTGGAGTTCATAAGAGGAAACATCAATAGTCATACTCTCTTTTATACGGAATGCTTCCTTTGAATATTCGTTCGCTTCGTGATCGGGAGGCCCGGGTTCGATTCTCGTTCGCGGCGCCGCGTCAAACCTAAGACGTAAAAATAGGTAGTGACTGTTCCTTCGCCAAGCGCTCGGCATCAGAAGTGAAAGTCACGGGTCTTTCGGATATGACCTTAAAAACGTAGGTCCCGTGTCACGGTAGGCGCTGGCACGATAAAGAACCCTCACTGCTCAATGGCCCTGAGTGCCGAGTATAGGTCTAAATTTGAAGCCCTTCACCGGCATACGGTGACGTCTCCATATGAGTGAAAAATTCTCAAGACGGACGTTAAACAATATACAATCAATCCTTTGAATATTCTAAACTTTTAAAAGCCTTATGTACCGCTATGATGAATTTCAAGAACAAGGAAACAGAATTAACAGAGAGCACTGCAAACCCAATATTATTCGCTTTTGGTCAATTTGAAATCAGTCTTCTAGATGATTATTTCGATTGTTTCCACACTTCAATCGTAGACTAAAAGAACCATTTTAGTCGAAATTGGTCTCTACCGATCTCTATACATGTATTCGCAGGGAGATGTTTGATACTTGTCGAATTCAAAAGGTTTATGTACACAAAATCTAAAGTTATAGCAGCCCTGCAACTCGGTCATATCATATGCACCTCAAGTTGAGTGGAGAAGAATTCTTACATTCAAATCAACAATTTAACTTGCCAGAGGATTCGTTTTAATGCAACTACTGCATTATAATAAAGTTGCTTTATATCACATACCAAGTAGTGCATCAGCCCTGATACAGCCCTTTTGGACTAGGCGAGAAATCATCTTGGAAATACGACTGTCTCGCCCTCAGGATTGAGTTATCTATTTCTCAATTTCGTTCTCAAGGAGCTGTCTCGCCCTCAAATTTCAATTTCTATTTTCAAAGATACTTACTTGAAAATGTAATTAACAAACAAAATTATTTATTTTTCTTAATTATTATTACTAAGCATGTCATTCCTTAACAGTTGACTTTATGGTATCAGTTATTTATTGTTTACAACTACAAGGTATATTAAAGTCTTTAAGGAAGGTGTAAAAATATGCACCTTAATCTGAAGATGATCCTTGGGCTGGATTTAAGTTTGAATAATCGCGTGAGAACTTCCTTATGAATGCAGTAAAAGTTGCATGATTGTAATATTTATACATGTACAATACTATATCCAAGCTGACACATCCAGTTATAAGATTATACCCCTTCTACCTCCAAGAAGTTTTCCTTGACATATTTATTGATGTTTGGAAACTTTCCATTGTTTTTCATATATCATCAATGTTACAAGGAAGTGGATCCATCTGCGTGTTCAGTTATTTTATTGGCTGGTTTCTAACTGGCTTCTATATATAAAGGCAGATTTTCTGCATTAAGAAATTAAAAAATAAGGATGAATACCATACTTCACATTCTCTTGAACTCTGTTATTGTTACAATATCTGAAGCTAGTCATTTTAGAGGAGGCACAATAAGTTGGCAACCTACTGGAATTGGTTATGGGGTAAAGTTTTGGTATATTTCGAAATCATATACTAATTTCACAATAAAGCGGGAAAAATGTCCCAATTTTTTTTTCTTTTCATACATTTCATTGTACTTATTTCATACTTATTTTTATTTCACTTTTATATTTTAGTACTTAATAGTTTACAAAACTATAATGAGTTTTCAATCAAACAATATGCAAAAGAAGCATTATTGTAATAAGTAGCAACCCAACCTACTATGGAAACTTTAGTATAGTGTACTTTGTTTTTAAACAGAAGGTAATTTATAATCATAAATTGAAGTTTTCCTAAACAATTTGCAGGTCCAGTTCTCATTTAAGCTGGGGTGGCGATACCGCCAAGGACCTGGTTGCACTCCAGCGTTGATAGGTTCCCTGGTTACCGGGATGAATAGTACTTTCTGGAGATGTACGTCTGGTTGTAATTCGACTTCTCAGTCTTTGAGTACAGTAAACTACATATGCACAGGAGCAAGTGTAGCCGAGGATTGGGAACAAGGGGAGAGGACATTTGACTATACATTTCCCGGGGAAGGTCCTTTCGTCGTTGAGTAAGATGATAGAGAACACTACACTTCTTCACAAATACAATTGCCATAATGTCATTATATGAAAGGATTTTTGTAGTTATATCTTATATCCTGCTATTCTATGTCAATATTAAAGCTATATTAAAATAATTATTCGTTTGTTTTTATCTAGCCATCATAAAAAAGGAAAACTGCTTGGTTTTGTAACGCAATGGTTCAATGTTTTGTCTTTTAATTAATTAAGATTTGCAAGTTGTTGCTGGATAAGTTTAGACTATGGGTCTGGTAGTTCCTGGTCAATTCGTACAGTCGTTGATTTGGCCAGTAGGAGTGATATCCAGCAACCTAACACCAGTCCTGTCACAACAGGGAAACCACTGTACACGTAAGACTCGTACGTCATCTTTTTTAACATACAAAGTAATAAAAACTGGGTCTTAAGTGAGCTGATAAGATATTTAACCCAAGTCTGGTATTATTGGTACTGTAATAAACCTTTTGCAATCAATCCTTTTCTCTTAACAATTTGTTCACTTTCATTAACAGAAGTGAAACAAAAAACTGTCGATGAACGCATAAGCTCGCTATGTATTTTAATGTTTAATGAGTACCAAAAGCAGTAAAATCAAAAGTTGTAGAAAGTGTCTTCAATATAAAATTTTTATGATTTCAATCTTTTTTCAGACTACAGTATGGTTGTCGGCTTGCCTTACAAATTCCAGTAGCAGATGCTGATGGTGATATTTTAAGATGTCGTTGGTCCACAGGGTCAGAGTGTGTCTCTGTCTGTTCCGCTCTCCCTTACGCCAGCTTAGATAGAGTAAATCAATAATTGCTAGATACCATATCATAATAATGAAGTACAGAATTTGAATCTGAAATTCAAAACCAAGCAATTCTTACTAGATTTTGATTTTTATGAATCGAATTTTTAATGTTTTGGTAGGAGACATGCACGATATCCTTTCCATCAAATCACACCGTGAATGGCACATATGCTGTAGCTGTAACTGTAGAAGACTTTCCCCGCTCAAATATTACTATTGGTGGGACGACGTATACTCCATCAGACCCAATGACGGCAATTCATCTCCAGGTAAACTTTTTTAATAAAGTAAATTAAGATGTTAATATTCTTTTTAATCACACTTGGAGGTTTTTCAGTTCTCAAGGAAGTTAATGTGATTTTTTCAGTTTCTAGTCAGGACTGCTAGTTTGTCAGGTGGTTGTGATGAGCGACCTGTTTTTGTTAATAGCACTCCTCCAGAGGGTACCATTTTTAACCTTTTGACGGGACAAACGTTACACATCTCGTTTTACATCGCTAGCAATCAAACGTACATTCTTTTTAACATTGTTCATTTTTTAATGTCATTCTAAGATCGATTTCACAAATATATTGTTAACTGCAAATTATTAAATATTTTTATCGACCTTTTTTTAAAAAGAATAACAAGAGTTGATGTTACGTCACCTGCTGGGATGACGTATACTTCTCCCATGCCTTACCCAGGACGACCAGGGGTTTTCTTTATAAACACAACATGGACACCAACAGCACTACAGATCGGTTCACATATTCTATGCGCCTTGGCAGAGGATAATAATGGGTAAGAACAAGATACAGTTTCAATACAAATATAGCCCTGTTTTCTACAAAAATATGAAAGGGATAAAAGAAATTTAAATTCATTCTTTTTGAATCATAAAATTCCATGCAGTAAGAATACTCAAATCTTTTTTCTCATAAGACCCACTGGATGCTAATTTTGGCGTCATTATCTTGTGTATTTTCCCGTATTTTCTTAAAAAGTTGCAGAAGACATCAATTTTCAGTTGAATTTTCTTTCAGAAAACATAGTCTGTATGCATTGCCTACAAAGATTTTGAAATGTGTGATTTTTCAAAGCAATTTACATAATATATCCATATCCACGGGGGCAGGCACTATTTTCTAAAGAAAAAAAGGCACAGAAATAAGTCATTCTGAAGCTTTTCCCTTAGATATGTACCATATTAATGACGTCATTTCCAGAATAGTCCTCCTTCATGCCATATTCTATTATGATTTATCATATTCATCTACTCAACTCTTGTTAAAGCCATTTTCATGTATTTTTAAGAACATTAAATTTTAGGGCACAATAAAGCCCAAAGCGTACCTTCTTCGTTGACTAAACACCAAACAAAACATAGTCCTCTAATGTTTAATGTACATATAATATAACAGTTGTTATATAAGGAGTCTAAAATAATTACACATATAAATGGTAATACCTGACGTATATGTAAAATCAAACTTTTCCTACCAATGTCTAGAAGGGTCATATGACAACGGAATGCAATGCACATAGTTCCTTTTTTTTTTTTTTTAAGTTTTAATATTATTATTTCATGTTATTGTTGACAGATTCTTGACATTGGATGATATATTTTACAAGACATTACCTTTTTTGAAATATACATGTGTTAATTCTTTTGTAGAAAAGCAAGTGATTCTCGTTGTGTTGAAATAAGAGTTACAGGTATATTTAACTTTAAAAAAAAACGTTATGGAATTGATAATAAATATGCCTTATCGCAAACTAATTTCCTTTTTGTATGACAGATATAAGCCCCTGTTTATATGAACCTTGTCTGAATAATGGGACATGTATTCGCCTGGGAATGACTCAAAACTTCACGTGTAGCTGTATATCTGGGTACACCGACAGAATATGTCAAACAGGTATTTTAGACTGCCTAGTACAAAATGATTAGATTTGACTCTGGACTATAAATATCTTTATGAAGAGGTTTTTGCGCCCTTAAAACTCGTTTTCCATTTTAATGTTATAATGCTGTTAAAAACACTTGACTCAAGTGCAAACTTGATATATTACTGTATTTTATGACATTTTTTACAACACAAGTAAACACTTAATTGTCACATATATTTACAATGTTTCTTTCTACATTCTTGGGTTGAAATTGCAAGGTTCAATATATTTTAATCCTCTTTATACACCTTGCCTCTCTAGAAATTGATGAGTGTGCTAGCCAACCATGCCTGAATAACGGGACATGTACAGATTTTATTAATTCGTTTTCCTGCTTCTGTCATCCTGGATTTACTGGTGCTAATTGTGAAACAGGTATATATGCCTAAGAGTTTTTTTTTTCTTTTTCTAAGATAACTTTTACTATATTAATAATTGTTAGGAATATGTGTTATTTTAAGATATTTTAAGATTATATTATGATTTATTTTGATTTTATATATTTTATTTGCTATTCGTTATCTTCTAATTTATAGACATAAACGAGTGTGCAAGTTTTCCTTGTCTTAATGGTGGCTCGTGTGTAGATCAGATAAACCTTTACCAATGCGCATGTGCTGCTGGCTTTGGAGGATACAACTGTGAAATTGGTAGGTACTATGTCATTTTTAGATAAGCGAATCTGAGGTTATCTATTGTTTTATGTCCTTTCTGTACATAGTAGCATGTAACCAGTCATTATTGCAGCTCGGAGGGCCCGGCTGCTCTTTACATATAAGTTTAAGTGTTGGTGTATGGGGATTGGGGTGGGAGTAGTTATGTAGAATTAAAGGTTTTCTAAACGTTGAAAAGATTGTTAATCAGAATGTTCTTTTCGTTCATAATTACGAGATACATAATATATTTACTTCCATAAAGTGAATCTGTAAAAATATATATGTTTTTCATATTTAATATATAAAGTTACTTATTATTTACTATCGAAACAACGACAGGTCCCTTTTTTTTAGAACATCGAATTTTACTTCTCGGATAAAAACGTACTCTGCACAGTTCATGTTTTATGTTCTGAAAATGAAAAATAATACATTCTTAAATATAAATGATGCGTGTGTCGAACTTCAATTTATATTTAATATATGCAGCCAACATTGAGGAATTGATAAAGTTTAAAATGGTATCGTTTTTGATTGATTTTTATCCGACTACCAGTTTTTTTTTGTTTTTTTTCTTTTAAATATTTGCGACTATCTTCTCCATCAATTAGACGCATGCCTCTTACCACATATCTAAGCGAATTGTTGATCAAGATTCATTTTCGATGTTTACTTTATATATTTCCCGGGCGACAATTGATGGTCAACTCAATGTTTTCTTGTTTTATGTTTTGAGAGCTAAAGCATCTTGGCAGGGTTCGAATCAATTACCAACAAATATGTTTATGTTGAATTTTAGCTCATAAAAAATATCTAAATAACTGTTAAAGGATGCCAAAGCCCACCATAGGTTTCAGCAGTCGACTGATGATTTTATGCTTTAATCAAACTACTTCAAATTTCATTTATTTTATCTCCAAAAATCATTTCTGTTCTCAATGGAAGAATACCATCTCTATACCTTTGTATGGAAGGCTAAAGAAGACATCCTTTAACTTCAGTATAAATACATTGTTTATGTCCATCCTGCCCTGGTCGTCACTACGGTTTACATCATTGCTGCTGCCAATCTGTAATGTCTGACAATTTCTCTATGCAGATAAGGGGAAAGACCTTAATATTTATTCTGTTTGAGTAATGATATACTAATTTACACCTCCTCGATTTTTACAGACATTGATGAATGTGAAACAGACCCATGTATATTCCTGTATGATTGCTTTGATGGGCTAAATGATCGAACTTGTAAACTCAACGAATTCAAATTGGCCGCATTAGTAACAGCATTAGCATTTACTGCTGGAATCATTATATTCCTCGTCTGTAAAAACAAGAAGAAATACAAGGAAGTGGACCACTCATGGTAACTCTTTCTCTCTCTCCCTCTCCCTCTCTCTCTCCTTCTCTCATTACTTGAAACTATCTTTCAGTTTCTTGATACAGATCAATTCATTTGTTTTGAATTTAGGCTATCTAACTACTTAGATGTTCGAAAACCTGACTCTCAGCCAAAACTTGTGTAAGTATTGACTTTCAAATATGAATGCATTTAAAAAGTCATATTTTCATGTATAGACTTTCAAATATAAAGTTGTCAATTTTTTCAACATTATTTAAAAAATTTTTTTTTTTTTTGTAGATACCAGCCAAAGTCGGTCCAAAATTTAAAACAACCTAGTTCAGTATGTAACTTGTTTAGTTTTACATCCAAAAACTTTCTTAAATGAGATATAATGATAAGATAATAGGTTGTTTAATCTGAATTTTATATCAACAGATTGTTTTGTTTAATATTTATTGCATGAAATATGTTGCTTCTTTAACTGTTTCAAAACCATGACTGATATTTTATATGTATAAATGGATCAACTCTTGAAAAATAACAATATAAAGTCATATTAAGTAATTTTTGGATGAACTCTACAAAAATTATAATCTAAGCTGTTTTTCTTATCAACATGGCTGAAAGCGCTCACAGTATTTATATATATTTCTTTTTTCCGAACTCATTGTCATTGTTTGTAATTGGGAAATAAATAGTTGTGTGTATTCCACTCACGAGTGTGTGTCGAGGGAATAAAATACAACTTATTGAATAAAAATCTTATTCCATAACTACGAGTATACGGTTCAGATTTTTACCTGATAGATATCTAATTTAAATGTTTACACTCTTCATGTACGGAGACAGGGAATTGGGTTTAAAAATATATGCCCTATTTCATTATTTATGTTTAATACAATAAAATATGTTCAATTCAAAAATATGACATGGTTTCATTGTATTTGTTTATTACAATAAAATATGTTCAATTAAAAAATGACCAGATTTTATTGTTTATGTTTATTACAATAAAATATGTTCAATGAAAAAATGACTTTCGTAATTTTTTCAACATAGTTTCCCATTCCAATCGTTTTATTCTAACGTTGTAAAAATGTCTGCGTTGTTCCGCCACCGAAGCGCATCAGGAAATAAAAACAGAAGAATTGGTAGTTCAGTGATTTTATTAGAGAGAAAAAATCTTCTCAAAAACAGCAAAGCCATGATTGGTCATACTTATACGACACAAAGTTGAAATAGAAATACATTGGAAACACGTCTTTGAAAACCTTTTTTTTCCACGAAAAGCAAAGCCATTTACATTTGGATATATTTATGAAAAAGCCTGCAAAGGTAGTGTAAAACTATGACTGATGGTTTACATATCAACAAAAGTCAAAGCGGGAAATAGGAAAAAAAATATTCAGTGAATGTTATCTCCTGGATGACTCTAACAATTATGTAGATGATTTCCCCTGGATAAAGGGGTAACTATGATCGATTCTCATTATCATAAGTGATATAAATATTTAGAGATTAGAAGCATGAACGTGCAAAGGATAAATTTGATTTCACTCCGATGTGTTGCTGTTGACCTAAGGCTACTCATGGATCTTTCGTCTGCCACGCATCTGGTACCGACAAAGGTGACAGCATTGATATCTGCTAGGCTGGACAACACGGATTTCAAAACCGCATTATCAGCAGGAATGTTGTTCTGTGGGGCACATGCAGCAGGGACTGCTGGATCCATCAGCACACAGTCACGGTATACTATATCAGCATTTACAGTGGCTGTAACAAAACACAGACAAGTACTGGTCGTCATCATAAACTTACTACACATTAACTGGTAATACTAAAAGTATTGTTAAATCGGGGGTAGATCCTAGAGGCAAAAGACAGAGATAAATTAATTTTATTCCTCACATAATTCTATGTTTTGCAGTAATAATGTATACGATAACTGCGAAGTAATATTTATTGTAAAAGGTGAAAAAGGTTCCATACGGTGTGTTCGTTAGTTACCGATTTTCTCTACTGGAGTTCCTAAGCTCTTAATTGCATTTAACAATTCGGCGAGACTCTTGTCTGTTGACAACTACAAAGTTTAGGAATTCGACTTGAAGGAAAAAGCAGCTTGCCTGTATAGCAAGGTATATTCATCAGAATGCTCATTTTTGTTTTAAAATATCATTTCTTACTTCCTGTTCAATATACAGAATTTGCAATAAACCTTACAAAATGTTGCAAATCAGATCTGAAACCAATTAATTTACATGTCTTAAAATAAATCAAATTATCTTACGGTTGATGAGTGTTAGGTCAATTTGCACGGTGACGGTGCCGGTGTAGGTCCCACACTTGTACACCTGTCCTGACGTTGGATTGCTGGGGCACTTGACCAAACTCACACCATCGGCTGTTTGTCCTGGAGGGGTATTGGCACATTGAGGACTTCTGGGTAATACAATGCTTTGAAGAAATGAAGGGACGTCCTTTATAACCACGTGAGTACATTTAGAGCATTCCAAACCTAAATAAAACAAGAAAGACGGCTTTGTAAATAAAACACGTAAAATCTTTACTTACATCTAAAAATTATTACAAGAATACTTTTCTAAAAATCTGATTTAGATAAGGGCACTATCCTGGCTACATGATTGAATTATAAATAACTCAGTTAACGTTAGTGAAACTGAAAGACATCTGGTTCCTTGGCTCCTCTTACGATTTTGCAGAATCTACATCATCTGTTTGAAAATGTTTATTGTTGTCCGGTAAACTATAGTAGAGGTTTACGATTTTTTTTCTTTTTCATTGCGGAACCAAAAAAAAATCAAAATAGTTTGATTTTTGTTCTATAAACGTTTGCTCGATCAAATCCATTCACATTTTTCAATTGTCAATTCATATTCTGGAGTATACTTTAAAGGGTCCTGTAGAGTGTCATTAGGTTACTGAATTTCGATTAACTAGTACTAGTTGTGGGCAATTGAAAGGCGGGACAATTTAAAAAAAATATATAATTATATATACTAGAATTATATCAAATATAATGGACATTAAATCTAATCAAGATGAGTACAAATTTGTACACAGTGACACCGAGTTGGGATAATTGAATCCTAGGGGCATGTTTTCCCGTCTGTAACGATTGTTTTCAAGCATAATAGTTTTTTTTCTGTATATTTGTTTTTTAAATCCTGTAGATATCTCTGTTTAAAGACATAATTTTTAATACATTTAAGCCAGAGTCATACAAGTCTTATGGGCATTAATAATGATATGTTTCTGGATGTAGCTAAGGATTTTTTAAAAATGGTTCCTGATGCTATTTCTTAAATTGATCAAAAAGGAAAGATATCTACAGAAGACACGATAAATAACCGATAACTTATGAATTTTTAAGAAAGTCTGGGAGAAAGAGGACGAGGTGGTACATGTAGTTACGTACATATGATTACAAATCATGATGATTTAATAAAGAAATATGAACTTAATTTACATAAAATTCTGGTATGGCTGGCTTGTAAGAGTTCATCTCATTGCATTTACAGTTCGTATGAGGAAAATATCAATAGTCATACTCCGTTTTATACGGAATGTTTCCTTAGTATATTCTAAACTTTAAAAAGCCTTATGTACCGCTATGATGAATTTCAGGAACAAGGAAACAGAATTAAGGGTATAGCCAGTATTTCTAGCTCTCAGTCTTCTAGATGAAGTTACCGTTCACGGTAGCCTAGTGGTAGAGCGTTCGCTTCGTGATCGGGAGGCCCGGGTTCGATTCTCGTTCCCGGCGCCGCGTCAAACCTAAAACGTAAAAATAGGTAGCGACTGTTCCTTCGCAAAGCGCTCGGCATCAGAAGTGAAAGTCACGGGTCTCTCGGATATGACCTTAAAAACGTAGGTCCCGTGTCACGGTAGGCGCTGGCACGATAAAGAACCCTCACTGCTCAATGGCCCTGAGTGCCGAGTATAGGTCTAAATTTGAAGCCCTTCACCGGCATACGGTGACGTCTCCATATGAGTGAAAAATTCTCAGGAGGGACGTTAAACAATATACAATCAATCAATCTAGATGAAGTTTTTTGGTTCTTCCTACACTTCGGTTGTAAACTAAAACAAATCCATATAAAATGTATTACCAAAATACAAGACTTTATCTTAATCAATGTACAATATAGAGATATGTCCTCTTTTTTCCCGAATCATAAACCATGAAATTTGTATTTAAGTTCAGAAAATAATCATTGTGTTTTTCATTTGTTTTTTTTACCATGGGAAGAGCAATATGCCAATTAAATCCTGTTTACGAATAAACAACTATTGGTGAGATGGCAGGACACGAAGGAGAAAAACATCTTTTCGATACAAAAAGACAAAAGAGGATTCGTGTTAATATTACAAACCAGTTCGCCCTCTAAAAACCTTAACGGGAATTCTTAAAAAGAGATTGCAAAGTCCTTATTTAAACAAAAAGGGGACAGAAGTTCTAAAGGAGAAGTAATTGGCTACCTAGAGGCGCTCAAGGAAGTAAAAACTGGCAGTTAGAACCTGTAGTGGCATTACACCCCCTGTCTGCGAGATAAATTATGTCAAAATGCAGGAAAAGCATGTCAACATGCAAGATAATTATGTCGTTATCAACACAATTATGTCTACAATTACTACTCGTATCTCACATGTTGAGTCAATAAGTAGCATGTCATCATAAAAATCTTATATGGTTACATATATATATTGTATTTTTGCATAATTTTCTCACATCTTTAACATAATTTTAAAAGTGCATCTTTGCAATCACATTCACATTTTGAAAGAGGCACCTTTCTTTTCATAACTATACACTAAGCATACTTACTTACTTTGGTTACTTAATACTGAATACCCATAGACAGAGTAGGGGAACCAAAAAATACATTTCGACTAATCAGATATATTCAGCAATAAACAGTAGTGCCACTAACACACATGAACCCCTGACCCTTGGTCCACACATTTCACAATTTTGGAAAAGGCACCCTTGCTTATCAAAAATGTTTGAATAATACCAAGGAGTAGATTTCAATCAATTAATTTATTTTCAGTATATAAGTAGAGCCCCCCTCCATGGTACCCCTGACCCAGGGGCCTTGAAATTCACAAGGAAGAATGGCCCTTGGTCATCATAGCTATAAAGGTAGTTCATCTTTTAATACCTAGGAGCAGAGAAGAACATTTTCATAGAATTAATGCATTTTCTCTATATAATCAATAGAGCCCTGTCTTAACACCAGATTTCCTGTCCCTGGGGCCATCAAATTCACAATTTTGGAAGAGGCATTCTTGCTCATCATACCGATGTACGTACATGAAGTTAGTTTATTTTTAAATAATTTAATTTTATTTGTATTCTCGCCTCTCATTGGTTGATTTCCAAAAAGGAACGCATAACATTTTGTATAATCTGGTTTGGTATGGGGACACACCCCCTTGACGACCAGCTTAATCATCATATCCATGCAATCCCCTCATTTCCAGTCCTCTGAATCCATGGAAAATTCCAGATTTAATAAATGTACCTTCAACTTTAATCAATTACTCGTTCTTACCTCATGTAAACAAACATCATGGCTGCTAGATCTATGTATCAGTCATTACCTCCCCTCGCTTCAAATCACTTCCGTTACTACGATTGTATTATTGCGCGGTAAATTTGAACTTATAAAATGCAACACAATTTTACATTAAAAGTTGTTTAATTATTTTAAAATTAAATTATAAGGAATGACTCTAATTCTTGGCCATATTATCGAGTATAATCTGGTTTGGGTCAGTTTACGCTTTTTTATAATCCGCTTCGCGGATTATAAAGCGTAAACTGACCCAAACCAGATTATACTCGATAATATGGCCAAGAATAAGAGTCATTCCTTAAATACCCAGGAGCAGAGAAGAAGATTTAAAAAAAAAATGCTTTTTCACTACATAATCAATATAGAGCCCCGCCATAACACCAGAACCTTTAACCCTAGGGCCATCAAATTCACAATTTTGGAAGAGGCTTTCTTGCTCATCATAACTATGCATGTAGTAAGTTTATTGAATACCCAGGAGCAGAGAAGAAGATTTTCAAAGAATTAATGTATTTTCACTTCATAATCAATATAGAGCCCCGCCAGAACACCAGAACCGTTGACCCTAGGGCCATTAAATTCAAAATTTTGGAAGAGGCATTCTTCCTCGTCATAACTTTGTACGTAGTTAGTTTATTTAATACCCAGGAGCAGAGAAGAAGATTTTTAAAGAAATAATGCATTTTCACTATATAATCTATAGAGCCCTGCCCTAACACCAGAACCCCTGACCCTGGGGCCTTGAAATTCACAATTTTGAAAGAGGCATTCTTGCTCATCATAACTATATACTTAGTTAGTTTATTTAATACCCAGGAGCAGAGAAGATTTTTAAAGAAATAGTGCATTTTCACTATATTATCCATAGAGCCCCGTCCTAGTACTAGAACCCCTGATCCTGGGGCCATGAATTTCACAATTTTGGTAGAGGACTCAATGGTCATTACATTCATGCTAACAATTTGACTGCTTGATGTCCAGGAGTAAAGAAGAAGATTTTTAAAGATTGCATTAATTTTAGTGGTTTTGAACCCTACCCTCAGGCCCCAGGGGGGCAGGGACCATGCAAATAATAATTTTTGTTTCCATTTATCCATAGATGCTTTATGCCAAATTTGGTGGAAACTGATTGAGTGGTTGCAGAGAAAAAGCTAAAAATGTTCAAATGTTAACACACGACGCACACCGTACGACGACGGACGAAAACAGATAGCAATAGGTAACCTGAGTAATTTCATAAACTAATAATTATAAGTTGCATGTCAACAAGCCACATGTCTTACTGAGTACATAATTATATCGAATGTCTACATTATATGGCACCAAATTCCACTGATGGTTTTAGAGGTCCATGTTTGTTCTGTTCCTGATTTGTATTATTTTCAGCTTAAATACTTTTCGTTATGTCCATTTTATTCATTTTATCAATTCATTAAATTAAATAAAATATATTCATCTTCTTTTGTTTTACACACAGTCAAAGTTTGGCTGAATTATTTTTTCATTTAAAATTACTTCCGTGAAAAGAATTCGTTTTAATTTTTAAAATTGCACTTTTCCTCAGTACACCAAACCAAATCGAAAGCAATTCAAAGTGTTCCGAAATTATTTCATATTCACTAATTTTTAACATACAACATGTAGATTTATTGATATAAAGGGTAAGTTGATTGTTCCTGAAGGTGCTTTATATAATTTCTGTCCATGACTTTGTATCTATTAGCTAGTTCCGACCAAATAAAAAATACAGTGATCTTGTTTCACATAAGTGTATGTATGTAATTGATGAACAAGGCAACACAAGTAAATGATTAGTCTCTCTACTTGATTATTAGTGACTCACAGTACAGGATCTAGTAGGCAGAAAAGATATTTTTCGTTTACTTCTAGAATTTCTGAACCATAGAGTATTTACAGAGACTAATTTGTCGTCTGTGTATTGTATGTCAATCCACTTATACAAAATTAGTAAGAAGCATGCACATCTTACTTACCTATTGTTGTGTCCAAGATAGTTATCAGAACAAAAACCAGGGATTGTAAATCCATTATAAAATCTGAAAGTAAGAGTTAATATAAAGAGATATTCACCATCGTATCTCAAATAAGTTGTCACTGTCCACTTCTATGTATATGATGAGTCATTGTCACAATGAACAAGAGTTTTCCGTATAAGGGCTACAGTATTTTGTAAGATGTGATTATCCATAAGGGCCACTACGGTGCATTCAGTAAAGCAGAACAGTGTCTAATTCTTAATAAGATACATGTCGTTTCCTGGTATGGGGTAGGGAAAAAGGAGTTCTATATACTTAGTTAAGCACGTCTCATTTACCTGTTTACTTTAGGACCCTTAGGTAAACTATAAATTATATACATGTGCTATGAATCCACCAACCTTCGTCCGTTAGTATCATCGATATATGGCAAACTGTTAACTAGTAGCCCTCCTTACATGCGTTTATTTACCTACAGGTGTAACTTTTAGGTGTATGCAAATTTTTACTGTTGGTGTGTGAATGTTAATTTTTGCAATGTGTTCATATGCACTCACTGTCTGCATGTATATCGGTATGATGTTTTAACTGTTAAAGTATTTTTTTTTAAATTCTTTGGGCTTGCTAGTTGTTAGTCATCTTAGTGTTCCTTCCATGATGCACCTGGAAAAAATTACTATTTCTTGTGTAAATGACAAATCAATTTGACTTAATAAACAATGGATTGCCATGGTTTTTCTAATATGAAAAGAGCATATTTTAATGAATCCGACAAAACTACATTTTATCAACAATTTCATTTCAGAACTATTGAAAATTGGCCACGCGTTCAAATGGATGAAAATATATCATGAGTAAATTTACTAAAAGTTATTTTTCAGCTAACTGGATAAGACATAAATTTTGCATTAGGAGGACAATTGCTCACATACAAATCTTACTTACGACAATCCTCACCCAATCTGCGCTAAATTATACTGAATAGTATGAAAATTTGTTCACCTTGAGAAAAAGGCACATGTGAACGGTAATAGATCTTAACAGATAGGAGAGAACATAGGAAATTCAATTGAATTTATCTTGTGTAAAGATTTTTTTCTAATTTATGGAGAAAATGCGTACATTGTTAATTCGAAGATCGTGTACATGTCTGGCTAGATTTTATGATAGAACAAAAATACTATAGTAGCACTTTAGTAGGAAAATATCTAAACGATAAATAAAAATATTCACTTCAATCAAAAAGAAGAGATTAAAAAGTATAGCATTTCCATTGTATAACGAAATTTCTCAAACTTCTCACATAAAAAAAAAAAAATTCTGCAGCATTTCAATAACAAATATTACACATTATGGCTTCCTAAATCTAACGCCTGCAAATTTTCGATTCTATTTCATATATCAGTTTAATATTTATTTCGTAAATAAAAAATATAATTGAATTAAAACTTCTGAAGCTCAAAAGAATATATGTCTTAATTTTTATATATATATATTTTTAAACTCCTTTAAATAATATTGAAAAACGAGTTATAGAAGATATCATTTTAAAAACTTACCCTTAAACATGTGCAACACAAGATCTAGAGATAACTAAATAGAAAAAAAAAATTGTACCAATATCTCTGACTGCAATTTGCATGTAGCACATCAGAATGTCCGGCTCTTCTGTTATGTAGAGAAATATTTCCTGTAAACAATGCTTTAATGATGTTTTTTCTTTATTGGAACCGCTCAACAATACTTAACTTTCTATTTCAGATTTTCAACTTTAACAGGGAAACATGATTATTAACGCTTTAAAACCCATATCTGTTCTTTAGGGATGTTTTTCTCCTTGTAAAAGTATCCAAATATGATATCAATATGTCAAACACTAGGATATTTTTGATTTTGAATTCATATGGATATATCGATTCTATGGAGGATTGAAAATAAATATATATTAACAAGAGAAATGGCGTCAGTATATAAGTTCACACACCGGATACTTCTTTTTATGTAGATGTTTGTGAAATATAAATGTGTACTGTATGAATGCAAAAAAAAAAAGGTCTGCTAATACCGTGGCGAAATTGGTACCCATGGTAATTCCGACAGATTGTTTGACAGATTTTTCGAAGACTTAATCTTTAAGAACTAAAAAGATATTGTCGATCAGAAATTCTAATATCTTTTCAACATTAACTTTGAAAAACATGATATACAATAAAGTATCTGTCTTTGATGTCAAAAGCCTAGACTGTCATTTATTTTTTTTCTTGGGAATAGTTGTAGAAACTGTTGAAATGTCAAACATTTTGATGCCATTGGTTTTGGCAAAATTTTGCAAATTTAAAAGGATTGGTTTAATTGAATGTGTGTTGTTTAACGTCCTTCTCAATAATTTTCACTCATTTGGAGACGCCACCACTTGCCCTTAGAGAGCTGCAAATTTTGTTTAATGCTCGGCACTCAGGGCTATTGAGCAGGGAGGGATCTTTTTCGTGCCAGCACCTACTGCAACAAGGGGCCTCGGTTTTTACGGTCTCTCCACGTCCCACATTGGGATTACATTTTTGAAGGAAGAAATCCTTTAAATCCTTTAAAAGAAGATATACCGATCGGTCACACCCATAATTACAGTGCTCCTTTTCATGATCGGGAAATAACGGGAAAATCTGTTGTAAAAATTTCAGTACGTAAATAATGACCCAACACTACTGCAAATCACTTTTTATTTGCGAGAACTTTATTTTCGCGTAATTACACGAGACAGTGTACTCGCGAAAATTAAATTCTCGCGTATAATAGTATTCCTTAAGATTATATAGAACAATAACCATTCGTGAAAATTTTTTCTCGCTAATCAAGAGTCAATGACTATCTCGCGAAAATAAGGTGTCGCGAAAATTTAATGATCTACAGTAAGTATGAAAAACTTCATTCAGCATTTGACCTAAAGATGATTGTATTTGCTGAAAAGGTATTTGTATCGACCCTGAAAACTTACGAATTGACTTTAAACGAGACTAGTAGTCTTGTTTCGTCAACTTTTTTGTCAATAACTTATCGTGTTTTACAACTTGTTCATACGTATCTGGAGTATGCTTTTAAATATCTGATCAATTGAGAGATATGAAGTCTGTACACGAGTGGAAAGGGCATATTGCTACATTTATATATATAATTAAGGTAGACTTAACGATTGAAAAGTTAAAATATCTAAATGCGAAATAGACGTATAAGACTCTGTGAAACCTTTAATTTGAAGCTCGCTGTGATATATCATGTCAACTGATGAATGGGAATAAGTATTGTTAATTCAATAATTAATTCAGTATTGGAAATAACTATTGTTACTTCATGTAAATACAGATGTATGTCTGCTAATGACGGGTTGCAAGTTGCACCCGTGGGAATTCCAACAGATTGTTGGAAACCTGGTCTCCAAATACTACATTAATATTGGCAATGAGAAACCCAAGCATCTTTTAATATCAATGCATTTGTATACACAGCAAGCTAGATTGTTTTTACAAAAAAATATTTGCTTACTCATACTAAATATTCTTATAGGAGGCATAAATATTCATGTATTAGGATATTTTAACTCGTTTCGTGAATTATCATTCTCTGTATGAGCTCCACCAAATAAACTCATATTGTTCCTATAGTCGGTCAAATCTTAAGTGATAAATACATGTGTTGATAACTTGAACATTTCATGAAACGTTGATATAAAATTAAATGTGTAATGCATTTTGGATAGTTCTTTCATTTAATGCGCTAATACTTTCTGATATTTATGTCACTTTGAGCTCTAAATTCGGCTTTATTTTCATCCTCACGTGTTTAAGTGAATAGTTTGTGCCAGTACAGGTTTTCCATGTTACAGCATCCTATCTTTTATCGTCAATTTTCCCATTTCTATAATATTTTCCATTTAAATTGCTCTGATAGCACTTATAAAACCACCATGCTGCGTGGAATCTCTTTGCGCAACTTCCACCAAATTCCTTCACAACTTGATCATTGTCAACATCTCGTGTGGAGAATTTTTTATTGTTATGTTTAATCATTCCACCACCGGCGTCTCCCTCATAATCTCCGATATGCAATTTGTACCCTTCATCTTTATCATCAACTACAAACGTGCAATATTCAGCGTATTTACTGTTTTTATCCCAGTCCGTCATCTCAATTCTAAGTGTGTAGTGATCCTGATTTGTCAGTCGGTGTATCACGTTCTTCCCAAGCCAATGTTCTCCATATACTCCTACAAAATGATATTCGAATAGTTAGACAAAACAACTACTTTAAACATCTCTATGGTCTGAAAAGTTTGAAAAGTAAAATACGACTTGCCATGTTAGAGTGGTATTTCTTTGCAATTTGAAAATTTTTTCATAATATAATGAAAAAAAAATATAATAAAATAGGGAAATGATAGACATGATTGATATTATTAATGTACTCCCAATTTTCTTTTGGCGTACTAGTATGTAAAATGTGAAGATAACAAACAAGCCCTGGTCTCCAAAAACTACATAAATATTGATAATGAGAAACTCAAGCATCTTTTATTATCAACTTCAGACCACTGTATATCACTTTTTCGCGAGAACTTTATTTTCGCGTAATTACGCGAGTCCGTCTGCTCGCGGAAATTGTATTCTCGCGTGTAATTGTATTATTAATATTTATATACAACAGAAACTACAACTCGCGAAAGTTTTGTCACGTTAATAAATATCAAAAAATTAGTCGTGAAAATAAGGTGTCGCGAAAATATAGTGATCTACAGTATATGTAACTTTTCCTCATAACCTCCGATATGCAATTTGTACCCTTCATCTTCATCATCAAATACTAACGTTCTATATATATACAGCGTATTTACTGTTTTCCAGTTATATTCGAAGATTTTAACAAAACAACTACCTTAAATATCTCTTTGGTGCGAATAGCTTGAAAGGCAAAACACAAATTTCTATGCGAGATGGTATTTCTTTGCAATTTGAAATTTCTTTCATTATCTGATGTAAAAAAGAAATAATAAAGTAGGGAAATGATAGACATGATGGATATTTATTTATTTTCTTTTGGCGTACTAGTATGTAAAATGTGAAGATAACAAACAATGTTCAATTTCATAAATCCAGTAAACGAAGCAAATCGTGAACAGGCAAAACATGGAAAAATCAAATTGTGAACAGGCAAAGACGTGGAAAAATCCAATTGTGAACAGGCAAAGACGTGGAAAAATCAAAATATGATCAGGCAAAGACATGGATAAAACAAATCGTGAACAGGCAAAGACATGTACAAAACGAACCGTGAACAGACTATGGAAACTTCAGTACTTTGTTTATTTAAACAGAAGGCAATTTATATTTATAAATTGTAGTTTTCCTAAACGATTTGCAGGCCCAGTTCTAATTCAAGTTGGGATGACGATATCGTACGGGGATGAAGAATATCTTCTGGAGATGTACGTCGGTTTGTAGTTCGACCTCTCAGTCTTTGAGTTCATAAAACTATATATATATATATATATATATATATATAGAAAGCACAGAGAAATTCACTTTTATAAGATTACTCACTTCCGCCCCAGCCCGGGGTTGAACTCTCGACCTACGGAATCTGTCTCCTAGCAGTGCAGGAACAGCGCGTTAGACCGCTCGGCTATCTAGGCAAGTTATAAAACTTGCTTTCGATGCCGAATTCTCACAACGCTGTCCTACACTACACGGTCATTGAGAATGGAAGTGAGATACAGTTATTTGGACATTAGTTTTAGAGGATTGTTACCAATACATGTTGTGATGAAATTAATTTTATTTATAAAGCACAAATTACAACAACTCTTAAACTAATATAACTGCCCTAAGTGAAGAAATATTAATATAGAAAGCACAGAGAAATTCACTTTTACAAGGATACTCACTTCCGCCCCAGCCCGGGGTTGAACTCTCGACCTACGGAATCTGTCTCCTAGCAGTGCAGGAACAGCGCGTTAGACCGCTCGGCTATCTAGGCAAGTTAAAAAACTTGCTTTCGATGCCGATGGAATTCTCACAACGCTGTCCTACACTACACGGTCATTGAGAATGGAAGTGAGATACAGTTATTTGGACATTAGTTTTAGAGGATTGTTACCAATACATGTTGTGATGAAATTAATTTTATTTATAAAGCACAAATTACAACAACTCTTAAACTAATATAACTGCCCTAAGTGAAGAAATATTAATATAGAAAGCACAGAGAAATTCACTTTTCGTTCTTGAGAAGAATATTTTTAAAGATTTTTCCTATGTATTCCTATGTTAAACTTTAATACCCCATTGTGGCCCCACCCTTCCCCCGGGGGTCATGATTCGAACAAACTTTAATCTATACTACTTGAGAATGCTTCTTTATAAATATGAAGAATCATAGCTTTGTTGTTTTTTAGAAGAAGATTTTTAAAGAATTTTCCTATATATTCTTATTTAAAACTTTGGTCGTCCATTGTGATCCCCCTTACTCCTGGGGTCATGATTTGAACAAAATTCAATCTACACTACCTGAGGATGATTCCACATTAGCTTCGTCTTTCCCTACCCAGTGGTTCTTGAGAAGACAGTAAATGCCACCAAATTTTTCACTATTTCATAATTATCTCCCTTGAATAAAGGCTTGGCCCTTTATTTGCACAAACTTGAATACCCTTCCCCTAATGATGTTTTGTAGCGAGTTTGGTTGAAAGTGGCCTAGTTTTTCTGGAGAAGAAGTCGAAATGTTAAAAATTTACCGCGGGACGGACGGACAAACACACGGACTACAGAAAAATTGTGATCAGAATAGCTCATTTGAGCTTTCAGGACAGGTAAGCTAATAAAACTTGGTTTAAAATGAGCTGATAAGATATTTGACCAAAGTCTGGTGTTACTGTTACTGTAGACCTTTTACGAGGAAATTTTCAATTAAAATGTCCTCGGTGCTCGGGAAAGAAATGAAAAAAAACCTTTTTCAATGATTTATTCTTAATGATTTAACTTAAATATCATATTTTAATCAAAATACATGTCTATAACATTTTATCCAATTTCTGATTGTTTTTAAAACCCATTTTTTTTAGTATGGCCTTTCGTATACTGGAATATGGCAGATCGTATGATTTCCTGTGCTTGTTTTTTTTTTTCCTGAAAGGTGTTTTTACAAGTTTGGGAAATGAATTCAAAAGTAGAAAGATCTGGCGAATATTGTTGGTGTGACAAAACATTTTCTTTCTGTTTATCCCCCCAAATACTTGATTCTTCACGGCCTGGGGGTTTGGATGCTGTCATGAAGAAATTTGTTTCTGGTTCCTTCCTCTCACAAATCTTTCGATTTTTTGTTGTTGCTGTTTAGACTTCTCCAGAAATTGAACTGCCTCCCCGAATAAGAATTTGAACAACAAGACCACTAATATTTAAAGTAATTGCATATAAAACTGTTTTAGTGTTTTTGCAATCCTTTGCTCTTCTCAAGCCTCTGCTGTTTTTGTCAAGTGTATCGTATTGTAAATTTGTTTTGATTGATTGATTGATTGATTAATTGATTGATTGTATACTGTTTAACGTCCCTCTCCAGAATATGTCACTGAGATGGAGACGTCACCATTGCCGGTGAAGAGCTGCAAATTTGGGCCTATGCTCGGCACTTACGGCCTTTGAGCAGGGAGGGATCTTTATCGTGCCACACCTGCTGTGACACGGGACCTCGATTTATACGGTCTCATCCGAAGGACCGCCCCATTTAGTCGCCTTTTACGACAAGCAAGGGGGTACTGAAGACCTATTCTAACCCGGATCCCCACGGGGTTAAATTTGTTTTGAGGGTTTAAAGCAATGGATTTAAGTATCATTGTCTGTTTGAATTTCAGACAAACGTGGATGAGTACATTTTTTTTTTTAGATAATTGTTTAGAAATTCTTACACTCTGTCGTTTTCACTCATTTTTCAAAACATAGGGACCGTTCACGGTAGCTCAGTCGGTAGAGCGCTCGCTCCGTGATCGGGAGGTCGTGAGTTCATATCTCGGCAACGACTGACCTAGTGGTTCAAATAGGTAGCGACTGTTCCTTCGCCATGCGCTCGGCACTTTGAAGTGGGAGTTGCGGGTCCTTCGGATGAGACCTTAAAAACCGAGGCCCCGTGTCAGCGGCAGGCGTTGGCACGATCAAGATCCCTCACTGCTCAATGGCCCTGAGTGCCGAGTAAAGGTCAACATTTGAGGCCCTTCACCGGCATACGGCGACGTCTCCATATGAGTGAAAAATTCTCGAGAGGGACGTTAAACAATATACAGTCAATCAATTAATCAAAATATAGGGTGACCATTGAGTATTTAGCTTTTTACTGTCAAATGTTTCTTTAAAACATATTAAACTAACCTGAAATTGATGCCTATCAAATTTGCTATGTGTCTTATAGTCAGTCAAACATAATCAGCGATACTTTATTGGTTTTTTGGAAACAGTACATGTACATTGGCTCTTGTAAGTCCTTGTCGTCAAGAACGGTACCCATTTTTGATGCCCATTATATCATTTTTGTTCATTGAATTCCACCTGCTCATGTGTCTATAAAACAGGCATTGGTTGCTGTAAATTTCATAAATTTCAGGTGGTTGTGGGGAGCGACCTGTTTTTGTCAATACAAGGCCTCCAGAGCGTATCATTTTTAACATTTTGACTGGACAAACGTTACACATCTCATTTTACATCGCTAGCAATCAAAAGTACTTTTAAATATTCCTAGGTTCAATATGTTTTAATCCTCTCTATACATATTACCTTTCTAGAAATTGACGAGTGTGCGAGTCAACCATGCCTGAATAATGGGACATGTACAGATTTTGTTAATTTGTTTTCTTGCTTCAGTCATCGTAGATCTACTGGCGGTAATTGTAAAACAGGTAAATACCAGTATGTCTGAGTTGTTTTTTTTTCTCTTTTTAGGGTAATTTTAACTATCTAAATGAATGGAAGGTGCATTTATCAGTTTCAGATTATATAATGATTCATTTGTATTTTACATATTTTACTTGTAATCTGTTCAAATTTTGTAGACATAAACGAGTGTTTCTTAAATGAGACATTATGTTTAGGAAGTAGATTTTTAACCCTTTATTTATCATCAAGAGATTGTTTTGATTGTTGCATGAAATATATTGCTACTTTAACTTGAATCAATACCATGACTGATATATGGATAAATTGGTCAACTCTTAAAAATGACAATTTGAAAGTAATTTTTGAATGAACTATATAAAAATGATATGTTTTTCTGAATATTTTATATTGTGTCAACATGGATGAGAGTTTTTACAGTATACATATATTTCTTTTTTCCCAACCCATTGCTTGTAAATGGGAAAAAAATAGTTGTGTGTTTTACACTCATGAGTCTTTGTAGAGGGAATAGAATTCAACTAATAAAATCAAAATCTTACTCTGAAACTATAAAATGGAGATTTTTAACTGATAAACATCTAATTTAAATGTATACACTTTTCATGACATTGTATGGGGCAGAGAATTGACTGTATGCCCAATTTCATTATTTCATTGTTTTTTACTATAAAATTTTAACGTTGTAAAAACGATTTTAACGATGTCTGCGTTGTTCCGCCAATGAACATAGCGTATTAGGAAATGAGAACAGAAAAATTGTTAGTTCAGTAATTTTATTTGATTAGAGAGAAAAAAAAAGTCTTCTCAAGAACGGCAAAGCCATGATTGATCATATTTATGACACAAAGTTTGAAATAGAAATACATTGGAAAATCGTTTCTAAAAATCTTTTTTTTTCAAGAAAAGAAAAGTCATACATGTATTTGGTCATATGTTCGAATAAGCCCGAAAAAGTAGTGTAAAATCATGACCCTTGGTTTACATATCAACAAAAGTCAAAGCGGGAAATATGAAAAAATATTCAGTGAATGATATCTCCTGGATAATGGTGTAACTATAATCTATTCTAATAATTATGTATATTTTTCCCATGGATAAAGGGACTATAACTATGATCGATTCTTATAATCAAAGATGATTTAAATAGTTAGAGATTAGAAGCATGGACATGCAAAGGACAATTTTGGTTTCACTCAGATATGGTGCTGTTGACCTTGGGCTACTCATGGATCTTTCGTCTGCCACGCATATGGTACCGACAAAGGTTGCATTAATATCTGCTGGGCTGGGCAACACGGATTTCAATACTGATTTCAATACTGCGTTATCAGCAGAAATGTTGTTCTGTGGGGAACATGAAGCAGGGACTTCTGGGTCCGTCAGAACACAGTCACGGTATACTATATCAGCACTGACTGTAACAAAACACACACAAGTACTGGTCATCATCATACTAAACTAAACATTGACTGGTAATACTGTGAAAAAGTATTACTATATAGGGGGTAGATCCTAGAGACAAAGAGATAATGCTCTAAATTTTATTCCTGATATATGTTTTGCAGTAATGATTTAAAAGATAGCTGCGAAAGAATTAGTAGGGCAAAGAAGAAAAAGGTTTCATAAGGTGTGTTTGTTGGTTACCGATTTTCAAACTCGAGTTTTTAACTGTATTTAACAAGTCAGCAACGCTCGTGTCTATTGACAATATAAAAGTTCATAAATTAATATAAAAAAGTTTGCCTTTATTGCAAGGTTAATTTAATCTTTTGTGTATACTCATTTTTAAATAAATCTTCGCTTACTTTGGGTTCAATATGATTTTTAATGTAGAGAATTTGAGATATAGCACATAAAATTTTACAAATCTTATTTTCAGCATAATAATTTTCATATCTTAAATATTTCAGACCATCTTACCTTTGACGGTGGCTACGCTAACTTGCAAAGTGCCGTTGTAGGTCCCACATTTGTACACTTGTCCTGACGTTGGATTACTGGGACACGTGAACAAACTCACGCCAATGGCTGCTTGTCCTGGAGGGGTGATGGCACATTGAGGACTTTCTGGTAATTGAATGTTTTGGAGAATTAAAGAGAGAATTGGAGGGGGGTCCTTTATAACCACGTGGGAACATTTAGAGCATTCCAATCCTAAATAAAACAAAATAAAATAAAGGACGGCTTTGCAAATAAAATACATCTACTTTATTACATTTATAATTTATAAAAAGAATATTTCCATCAAAATCCGATTTCTTTACCATAAGACATATAAGGAAATAATTCTCATTACACAATCGATTCATAAATAAAGCAAAATTTATCCAATTAAGACGGCTTCTGGGGACATTTACCTTTAAGCCAATACTTAAGCACTGAGTATGTTTATGCAATACGAGTTAATAGTCTTTCTTCTTAATTATTAGTGACTCGATCACACTACAGGATCTTATAAGCAGGAAAGATTTGTCCTCACTTCCACGTAGAATTTCTGAACCACAGAGTATTTTAAGAGACTATTTTGTCTTCTGAATTTTTGTATGTCAAACCACTTATAAATTAAAATTAGTCTGATGCACATTTAACTTACCAAATGCGCTGTCCAAGACAGTTAACAGAACAATAACCAGGGATGATAAATCCATTTCAAAATCTGAAAGTAAGAGTTAAAATATAGAGATATTCACCATAGTGCCTTTAATAAGTTGTCATTGTCTATTCCTATGTATATGATGAATCATTGTTACAAAGAAGAAGTGTTTTCCGTATAAGGCCCACAGTTTTTGAACGATGTGATAATCCATAAGAGCCACTACGATGCATTTGGTAAAGCAGAACAGTTCGTAATTCTTAATAAGATGCAGGTTGTTTCCTGGTAACGGGTGGGGGGAAAAGATTTCTGTATATTTGTAATAACTTATTTGATAAGCACCTTTCCATTCTTGTTTACTAGAGACCCTTTGATAAGTTGTATATTTTTGTATATGAATCCATTTACCTTCATCAGTGAGTATCACCGATATATGGCAAACCGTTAACTGCTGCAGCCCTTTTCTCAGAGATTAAAATCGGTGATTTATTCACTAACAATTGCTTTCACATTTTCGACTTCTTCTCAAGAACCACTGGGCCAATTTTGACCAAACTTGTTACAAAGCATCCTATGGTAAAGGGAAAATTTAAATTGTCAAAAGGAAGGGCCTAGTCCCCTCACAAGGGGAGATAATCAAGAAAAGACAAAAATAGGGTGGGGTCATTAAAAAATCTTCTTCTCAAGAACCACTAGACCAATAAAGCTGAAACTTATGTGGAAGCATCCTGGGGTAGTAAAGATTCTAAGTTGTTCAAATCATGACCCCCTGGGGTTGGGCGGGGCCACAATGGGGAATCAAATTTTTACATAGAAATATATAGGAAAAATCTTTGAAAATCTTCTTCTCAAGAACCACAGGGCCAGAAAAGCTGCAACTTATGTGGAAGCATCATTGGGTAGTGTAGATTCTAAATTGTTCAAACCATGACCCCCGGGGATTGGGCGGGGCCACAATAGGGAATCAAAGTTTTACATAGAAATATATAGGAAAAATCTTTAAAAATCTTCTACTCAAGAACCACTGGGCCAGAAAAGCTGAAACTTAAATGGCAGCATCCTGGGATAGTAAAGATTCTAAATTGTTCAAATCATGACCACGGGGGTTAGGCGGGGCCACATTGGGGAATCAAAGTTTTACATAGAAATATTTAGGAAAAATCTTTAAAAATCTTCTTCTCAAGAACCACTGGACCAGAAAAGCTGAAACTTATGTAGAAGCACCCTGGGGTAGTAAAGATTCTAAATTGTTCAAATCATGAACCCCGGGGGTAGGGCGGCGTCACAATAGGAAATCAATGTCTTACATAGAAAAATGTAGGAAAAATCTTTGAAAATCTTCTTCTCATGAACCACAGGGCCAGAAAAGCTGAAACTTATGTGGAAGCATCCTGGGGTAGTGTAGATTGTAAATTATTCAAATCATGACCCCCGGGGGTAGGGTGGGGTCACAATAGGAAATCAATGTTTTGCATATAGAAGTATATACTGTAGGAAAAATCTATAAAAATCTTCTTCTCATAAACCTGTGGGCCAGAAAAATTGAAACTTAAATGGCAGCATCCTGGGATAGTAAAGATTCTAAATTGTTCAAATCATGACCCCCGGGGTAGGGCGGGGTCACAATAGGGAATCAATGTTTTACATAGAAATATATATAGGAAAAATCTTTGAAAATCTTCTTCTCATGAACCACTTGGCCTGAAAAGTTTAAACTTATGTGGAAGCATCCTGAGGTAGTGTAGATTTTAAATTGTTTAAATTATGATCATTGGGGTAGGGTGGGGTCACAATATGTATTACAAAGGGGAAATCTGGTAAAAAAAACAGAATGGTCAAAGATTCTCAGGTGAGAGATGTGGCCCATGGGCCTCTTGTTTAGTCAAAACTTAAACCAGTCCAAATCATCATTGAACCTCCATTTAATCTGTCTTGCTTAGAAATGAAACGATCGGCATATATTTCCCCCCTTTGCTCTTTAAACAAGTTTTCTGCCTTCGTGAAAGTCAAAACAAAATCGCGACTCGTTTGAGCAGAGAAGAACGGTGTCACATTGCAACCTTGGCCAAATAATGGCCCTCAAGGACTGTCGTACACATTGTACGTCCCAGTTTTGATTTAAGTTTTCTTTGACAATTTTGTACTTATAAATATCTGCTCAATAAACTTTGGGAAAATGAGTTCTTTCTGCAACTGACGCTGCGTTTTGCCAGCTTCCCTCATTCCCGCTGCCCCGGAGCGTTCGTCCATACTCATTAGCTTCTTCATAGCGTCTTGTCACCAAATCTGGTCAGAAATACTGAAATTTTCTTGCATTCACTTAAGAAAACTCTCTTAGAAGTATGCTCCCACTGTTCCATTTACTTTTTAACGCCACGTATTTTCTTAAGCAAAATGCCAAAATCTCACCAAACGCGTGTTGCTTAAGCATAGATTCGTACTTATTTTGAAAAAAAAAAGATAAAAACAAATTCACAAAGTCGTAAGATACTGAATCCAAAGCTTTTTTTTTCGGTAAACCTGAATTTCAAAGGAATCATGTTTATGTTTCTTTAGTTTCTATGGTGGCTTATACTGAATTCGAACCGCCCTAAGACCCCGGTTTACAATGGCGTCCAACGAAATGTGTATGGTATGACGTTTCCGGAACCGGAAATTGCTGCTCCACGGCTAGTTCTTATTCAAAGTTACTCCACAGGATCTGTGATTCATATAAGTGAATGTGATTATATCTAGTGATTCATTGTGAAATTTTGTGAAAAAAAAAATCAAGTGAAATCTCTTAGTGAAATCTCATCATGGCAACTGGTACTGATGGTAAAAAAGCAATCACTACCCAACCTACAAGTCCAATCACACTAACCGCACCAAATACAGTTACTGCACCAATCACAACAACCGCGCCTCAGAAAAGTTATTATGAAAAAATGTTTCTAACATTCCAAGCTATGGGATTAAATCCAAAAGGCGACACACCAGAGGAACTGGACAAGTGGATACAAAGCTACATCAACTCAAAAGATACGAAGCCCATTCAATCACTTGCTAATGAAGCTGCTATACCAAAGAAAACAGTTACTTCCACGTTATCACCATATCCGCCGAAAATACGATCTTTCTCAGGAGGAGATAACAAATCCGAAGTTTCATACGATGTTTGGAGATATGAAGTAAACATGACACTAAAGGATCCAACGTACACAAGAGAACAAAAGGACTTCGCAATCAGACGATCCCTGACTGGATCTGCAGCACGAATGATTATATATCAAGGCCTGGAAAAGCCGATAGAAAATATTTTAGAGACCCTGGATAGTGTGTATGGTGGTGTACAAAGTAAAGAACAATTGTTAGCTGTTTTTATGGTGCCAGACAGAAAGAGGAAGAAGATATTACAGCATGGAGTGCCCGACTCGAGGACATATTAGGAAAAGGTCTGGAAAAGGGAATCATAAAACACACAGATATGAACTCTATGTTACATTCCATGTTGTGGACAGGACTCCGACAAGAATTAAAAGACATTAGTGGTTATAAATATGACACTATCAAGGACTACAACAAACTTAGAATCGCTTTACGACAAATTGAAAAAGACCACATTCCAAACAGATCTTCTAAACCAAACATTGTTAAGTCAGCTACTACAGCTAATATGTCATCAGAGTTAGAAGAACTAAAAGGAATGGTACAACAGCTGTCGCACAAAATATCGTCAAGTCAGCAACCTCAATTTAGTCAAACTTACAGAGGAGGATATAAGAACAACAGAAGAAAATCTAAAGACTGGTACACTGGATCACGCCAACAGAGAAATTTTTACTCATCACCAGAAGACAACAACCAAATGCAACAACAACAAGCAACATCCAGTGAGAACAAAGGAGAAGTAATCTGTCATAGATGTAGACAACCGGGACACATAGCAATAAGATGCCGCGTTAAACTAGACCATTCACGGGTAAATTTAAACTCCAAGAAGCCTATACAAAGGGGCCGGTATTAGGCTGTACCAGCTACCATGCAATGGGTAATGGCATATGTGTGAGCGCTTTAATCGTACTTTGCTCAACATGTTAGGTTCTTTAGATCCAAGTAAGAAAGCCAACTGGAAAGCATATGTAAATCCACTGGTTCATGCATATAACTGTACCAGTCATGATAGTACTGGTCAAACACCTTATCTTTTGATGTTCGGAAATAATCCTAGATTACCAGTAGACGTAGTATTTGGTTAACGTGTGAATGAAAAGGAGCCAACTACGCAATACATCAAAGATTTACGTGAAAGGATAATCCAAGCTCACAAGTTAGCAACAGAAGCAGCAGACAAAGCCAGAACCAAGCAGAAGGAATGTTATAATACTAAGCTCAGAGGTGGCACAGTGAAAGTTGGAGACAGAGTACTTGTGAAAATAGTCGCTTTTGAAGGAAACATAAACTGTCAGATAGGTGGGAACAAGATCCGTACACTGTTATCAGACAACCCAATGAAAATATACCCGTGTTTGTAGTAAAGAAGGAAAACGGAGAAGGACGTCAGAGAACACTGCACCGTAACCTTCTATTACCCATTGGAGTTCTCAACGACACACCTACACCTGTAAACTTGAAATCCCAAAAGCCTGTACCTGCAAAGAGAAGATCCAAGTTCCAGAAAATGGAACCAAAGTTTTCCCATTCTAATGATTTAGATGAAAGCTATTCAGTCGATGATTTGGAATGGAGGTACAATATAATCAGTCAGGAAGAACAGAGAGACAATAATTCAAATATTATTGGTGAACCTGATGTTCAGACTGATACTCAAGATACTCAACAAGACCCTACAGAGGTACAAGGGGACGCCCAACCTTCTACAGACACAGTGAGTGCTGAGGAAGACAATTGTTAAACATTATAATTGAGAGAGTTAGCTCTCTTGGTTGATATTACTCTGTTATCCTTTCTTCATGCATGTAATATTTCATGTTCATTGTACTGAGTATATCTTCTCTTCACTGTTTTGTCAGTTATGAGAATAAAGTTCAAGTTCAAGCTGAAAACAAAATTTACCCATATTTATTAGAAAGATCAGGATCAGGCCAATACAATCCACATTTATTTATCACTTTAAGTTTTGAGCTGTAAAACACGCCAGCAAGCATTAAATTTGAAAAAGGAAATCAACTAATTGACATAATTATCAGGATCCTCTTACAACAATGAAACGCAGCAATGTTCGATAGTCTCGTTTTTTCTAGCTTCCGTGTTTGACGGACACGAAAAAAAAAATCATAGTGTATTTCTTAAGTCAAATCCATTTAATTTAAGTTTTCAAATTTGGAAAAAAAAATGACAAATATGAAAAAAACAGTCTTAGCTGCAGATATTAAGCATCTAGATAGTAATGAATTAAAAATGTATGTGTTTAATATAGACCGATGTCTGTGTCGCCGTTTATTTCCCGGTCCTTACTTAGTCCGGGTTGTCTTTCTAACCAGTACGTACCTTGACCAATACACGTTCTTGACAAAACATCACGTAACATACAACAAACCATCCATCAAATCGCCGCAATTATACAGAACTTTCTTATCGAACACATTTATTACGACATGACCAATCAAAATCGTGGGTATCTCCACGTGGTATTACGTGTCTTATAAGAAGCAAATGTTAAATGTCCGCGTGTACAGGAGTTGACTTTTTCTTTTTAGGACCACAAGCCTGCACGAGGGTAGGATACTGTCTTAAATAATATTCATTGTTAAATGATTTATTCTAGTATCATTTCTTGAAAAAAAAACATTTTGAGATGCAAAGATGAAAAGAGGCTTAATTTGTAATAATTGTCGGATTAAGATATGAAGGATATCAATGAAAAGTAATTTATCTTCAAGACTGAAATAATTATCTGGATCTGTTTCGTTTGTTGAACGTTTCGTCGATAATTTTTTAACTCATATTGAGACGCCACTACCTGTCGGTGGAGGACTGCAATTTAGAACTAAACTCGTATCTTATGGCCTGTTTTGGATTTTTTTTTCGTACAAGCACCTACTACAATATGGGATCTCGATTTATTCAGTCTAATCCAAAGAATTAGTATAAAGGTATCCATGTTCCGCAGCACTGATTGAACCCGAGGCCGAAGGATTCTCTCCTTACTCTGTGATTCTAAAGCAAACCCTTTAACTACTGCGCCACGCGGGTTTACGATTTAGTCTAAATAGTTCGCAATTTCCTTAAGAATTAAAGTTCCATATCAATTGATGCACTTAATTATAATATGCACAATTAATTCTTTAAAAACTTGTTTTACAACCCAAACGAGATTGTGAATTTTAATCCGATTCTCACAAAAAGAGTTTAAAAAAAGTAGAGAGATCTCTCTACGTTTTTTAGGATTCAAAAAAGTTATAGGAAAAAAAATTATAATTCTATATTCTGAACTTTCAGGTGAAAATGAAGTTCCTGTTCGTGCTGTTAGTGTTGGGGATCTTAGCTTCTGTCGAGGCCGGTGGTTATAAAAGACGCCCCGCACCAAGGCGCAGTAAGTCAAACAATATCAAGGGAGTTATTGAGGTAATGGAGGTAATTTTTCTGTTCAACGCTGGAGTTTGCCACTGTTGACCGTACAGCCACAAAAAGTGGTGCTGGTTCGGGGGAAGGGTGCAGCATCCAAGTCAAAAAAAAAAAAAATAAACATAGTATACCTCATCACAGTCATCAGCTATCATTCCTCTAATGGCTTTCAATACAAGTCGTGACCCTTAAAAAAAAAAAAGGATAAACTTACTCATTAAGAAATAAAAAGATCACTTGAATATCTTCAAACATATCTTAAATTCTTCATATCCACCTTTCAAGATCAAATAGGTTCAGTTTATTATTTTTTCTTTTGCAAGCACAAAATCTAAAGTAAGCAAATGAAATACTAGCTGCAGATATGTAGCGTTAAGGGATTTATACATTATATTTTTACCATAATGCTACAGATCATATGCAAAAAATGTGGAATTTACGGCTCAAGATTTTTTGAGCACGGTTGGGGAGAATTTCTCCACTTCCAAGCATTGAATAATCAACCACCATTTACTCCCTGATTCTAGAAACATATTTAAACGAATCTGTATAGTTTATCCACCTCCCAAACATTATTATCCTCTCTGCAGGGGATAAACTAACTTGATTTGAATATTGTCTAAAATTAAGCGAGTTTATTGCTTGTAGAGACAACTTTAAAGGGTTGGGAAGTTGATAAAATATAAGGATTGACTAATTAATGTGTCTAGAATTAGAGTGTGAATGATAGTTGATTGACCAATGCTGTAAAGTCGTGTTCTCTAAAACAGTGCTAAAAAAAATCTTACGCAATGAGTTGCACATTTTTTGTATTACGGAATCTTTAGAATAATAGTCAAAGACTAATATAAGAAACCATAACACATAATGTCACTAATGTAATACATTCACAATCAAGTAAATATATAATCATGATAAACTGTTCCATATCTCTTTATACAGTGAATCTGCCTAATGACCTATCAAGTAAAAATATCATACGTTCCACATCAATCTCTAAAAACTCACCTATCTTTTTCCTCCTGTAATCTGCATCAACAGCCAGCATTGCTATATACCCTCTTCGTACCATTTTCTTGTGCATATCTAATTTACAAACTATGGCACCCACACATTTCTCTTTATCCATGGCCTACAATTATATCAATTTCAGTGAAAGGTGTAACAGTGCTCTTTAATATTTTTTTTTCTTACTAGTCCATTTGGTCAAGAGACAATGAAATTTACTTGTCCCATATTAAATTCAAATTTGTCCTTTTTTCAATAAAGAGCTATACGACCACTTTTTATTACATATTTTAATTGAGTCTATATCATATTCACCGAGTCTATAATATGATTATTTTGACATTTAACAAATCATGCGTCTCAGTTTTATCATCCTGTCCATAAAAGCCCAGGGTTCATTAGTAATGCAACATGATAAATTGTTTCAAGTTTATAAAGTTTGATGAAAACATCTTGAATACATACAAAAAAGTTTAAGTAAATGAAAAAAATCTAAACTGAAGCAAGTTATTAACAAACAAGTTGAGGAAACAAGAATATCATTTATAAAGTCATCAAAAGTTATTTGATCAAAACTATGTCTTTTCAGCAAAGAAAATCTATCATTAAGTCAAATGCTGACTGCTTTTTTCATACTGTTAGACCATTGAAATGTCAAAAGATTTTTCTGTTATTCCAGATCATGACAAGGAACACATGGCAGGTGCGACCATTCAGCAGGGAATGCTCACTGACTCACTTCCCCATAGCACCTAATCACATCTCTGTATTTGCTCTGCTCCATAAGAATGGAGGCATACAAGGCACGGACAATCCCAAAAGACATTTCTCAATTATAAAAGTTATATTTTTCAAAATCATATTGTTTATATCATCTTTTACAAATTTTCATTGTTTTCATATTTTATAAATAATTAATTTTTTTACACATGTTTTTAAGATTTTTGAAAACAAAAAAGACACGTATGATTGGAACTCTCTCCATAGTGCACGGTTTGGTCCAAGACCGACTGCTTTAACCACTACCTTACAAAGTATATGCATTATCGGTGTCTGTCAGTGTGATTCGTTTTCTTGAAAACTATTTGTGGTTTCCGTATGTACTCGACTTCGTCAATGCAGGGGTGGGTAGTTTTAGCCAAACCGGATGTTGGCTTTTTAATCGTAACTGCTAAAACCTATAATGGTTTTGACTTTTCCGGAATTTTACAGATTCATTTTAAAATTCCAGGTTAGGCGCATTCCTCTCGGAAAAAAATTCAAGTATAAAATCAATCATTGGTATCTTACACGTATATATTTGAACAAGTTTTTTTCTCCGAGAGGAATGCGCCCCATGTTTAAAATTAATATTTATTAATGTCTTTTGGTCAGCTGGCGCATGCAGAAGCAAATTTACATTCTATAATTTCATGTTATTAAAACCTTACATTGCAAGAATTAAATCTTTCATAAGAAAAATTACTGTAATTATATAAACACAACCATAAATCCATTTTAGCATAAATACATTATTTATGCATGGTAAATAGTGTAGGCTAAACAGATTTTATATACCTCAGTTCTTAATTCAAATAAAAACATTAAAAAAATAGAAATGTATTCGCGTTAGTCTATGCTTTCCATATCTGCATGTCTGTTCTGGACCCTTGTTTAACAGAAGCCCTCCAAAGTAGCCAGGTTATAACCAGAATAGGTCTATTTGTTTTGGTTTTTTGTTTTGAACAACATTTGACAAGTCGTCAATATTTTTTTTTCTCGTGACGTCACAATGTGCAAAAAATGACGTCAAACTTTTTATGGAACTTCAACAATATTTTTCGTACTCGTGATGATTGTAGATCAATAACTCTAGATATTAAAAAAATGTTTAAAATCTAAATAAATAACATTATTACTATTTAAAGTTAGTACATAGACTTAGATGTATTCAATATATTTTGTGAGACTGTGTGTTACATAATCATTATCACGCATTGGGTAGATCGCGAGCGATTAACTTGTAAAAGTCTACAATTACATAGCTTAATACAGGTCAGATGTATATGTTAACTGAATCTTATTATGTTTATATTTTGCTCGAACATTGATATTTTTCATTTAGCCTGAATATCAAAAGGTAGACAGAATGTTTCAGAGAGCGTGCGCGAGAGTGAAGGAGGGGGCACTAATATTATACATTTATTGACTGAGTTCGAGGGCAACATGCGTTTTGTCGGACCCAAGAACCAAAGTGTCTGCCTGAGGCCGTTAGGCCGAAGGCAGACAGTTTGGTTCGAGGGTCCGACAAAACGCATTTTGCCCGAGAACTTTGTCAATAAATGTTTTGTTATACCTTTTATTTAATAATTTTTTTTTACATACACGTTTTTACTGTATTTCGTGATGTAACATTAGGTTTGTCACTGTTTTACACCAACGAATGAAAATGAGATTAAGCTCCGCCCATTCTGTGACGTAAGCGGTCCAACATCTCTCCGAGCGGTCCAACATCTCACTCAGCGGTCCAACATCGATTTTTTTATGCCCGCTCAGAAAAACATTAAAAATGTTAGACTTTTTTCCCTATAGATTTGTATAGGAACAAATTTTTAAAGGTATAACAATTCAATATGTAGATTATGCTTTTTTAAAAATAGTTTTTGTAAATGGCCCAATATATTCATCAAATCGTGACTTTTAAATATGTCAGCCCAAGTCTGTGGCCTCGTTTTCCATGTGTATGCTTTTGGGTTGGCAGTGGCGTAAATTACTGTCTGATAATGTGTATGCTTGTGTGTTCAAATTAAGTTACACATTTAACCTGAGGTGCAAAGTATGGGTAGACAAGGAGTTTCCTTTCGAAAGGGGGCATATTTTCAAACTCAGACATCTACAATTTTAATTTGACCAGTGAAAATAATATTGTACATATATAACAGTTTATATCGTGATGTAAAGACCACATAACAAAACTGAAAACTTAATATCCTTTTACTCGATATCTGCTTAGAAAATATGGAAACTTCCTTACTGAATAATCAAAATTCGACCAAAATGTTGAATTTCCTACTAACAAATATAAATAAATGCGTTATCATTTTTGTTTCCTGCACATATTATGGGATCCTGTTGTTTTTGATCAAATTTTCTGATACGGACTTGATAAAAATAACACTTGAGCTTTGCCTTAAAAAAATGTCAAGCTAAGGCCAATAGCTTTGTCCTTAAATATATCGGATAGGTATATAAAAGTGCAGATTGCTAAGATTGTTTTTTTTTTCATTTCCAACAAAATAAATTAATAGGTACGATTTATTATCAAATCCCCGCCCCTTTATTCAATCAATTTTTTATTCTCGAGAAAATGATGTGAAGGCTACAGCCTTTTTGCCTACATGGAATATACGCCACTGGTAGGGGATGTCTATTAGTGACAAACAAAACAAGCATCCTGTTAAAAAAAACCAACATAATATGTAATAGGAATACTGTAATATTTAGCCGACCTTTACATAAATTATGAATTTATCATTTTATTATCAGAATAATCTCAAAAAGGAGGAATTTTTTCTATTCTGTGTTTAATGTATAAATAATTATTACATTTGTTATAAGAGAGTGGTAAAAAACTAGTTTCCGACATCGCTCATCATAGGATGCATTTACTTTGACAAAAAAAAAATAACTTATAGGAGAGAACAATTTCCCGAAAAAAGTTACATTAAGAAAATAATTTTGTCCTAGAAGTCTTTCAGGGCAGGCAAGCCTGGTTCCCTCTCCTGCTTTACCTCGTATGTGTAGAGAACTACGGTAACACTGATTATCAAAAATCCTTACGCTAATGAACTATGTTCTTTGACTTATGAAGTTTTCAAAGTCATTACTACTAATGTTTATTTTATATAGATAAAACTTCGTTTTTATTTTTGTTGCTTCATTTAGCGTTTGTATTATCTCAAAAGCGGTTGAGTAAGAACTATATTTTTGCACGTAACTTTAAAATGGCGACTATGGGGTCAACATCCTGCCTTGAACAGGAGGATCACATAAGCCGGCAATTGCTCTTTGGGAACTTAGGGAAGCCCGGAACACTATGGCACAAGAGCGCCTCTTTAGATTTTTAGCATTTACCTTCATCAGTGAGTATCACCGATATATGGCAAACCGTTAACTGCTGCAGCCCTTTTCTCAGAGATTAAAATCGGTGATTTATTCACTAACAATTGTAAAATGTATGCAAATTTTAATTTTGGTGTGTGAAAGTAATTTTTGCGATACGTTCTACTGCACTCACTGTCTGCATGTATATCAGTATGATATCTTAATGAAATCAACATTTCTCATTTCAGAACTTCGAGAAATTATAATATTGTAGCATTTAATAATGTCACATTTTTATGACAAGTCCTTTTGCTATTTATTCGGAAAATAAAAATTTATCTTAAAATATCTCGCATTTTAGAGGGATATCTCTTTAGAAATAAAGATATCTTACAACTTAGAGAGATATCTCTTTGAGAAAAAGATCTGTCTTTAACTTAGAGAGATATCTCTAATACTTACAGAGATGTGTCTTTTTCCAAAAGAGATATCTCTTCCACTTAACTAGATATCTCTTTCTCCTTGAGAGATATCCATTTCGTGAAAAGAAATATCTCTGAACATAAAAGAGAGATCTCTTTTGCCTAGAGAGATATATCTCTTTTACTTTGGGAAATACCCTTTCAGTTAAAGAGATATCTCTCAATGTAAAAGAAAAATCTCTTGGTTTATCTTAAAAGATATCTCTCAAAGTGAAAGAGTTATCTTTCAAAAGTGTCAAAAAAGATATCTCTCAAGCAAAAAGAGATATCTCTTTATTTTAAATACATTGTAGATATTTCTCTTCATTATTTTTATTTAAATTGCGCTTCATTATTTTTATTTAATGTGCGTTTTAAAGACTTCTCCCTTTACTGGAAGCAAGCTTTTTATTCACGGAAGTACATTAAAGTTTTCAAAAATTCGACATATAGTTACTATTTGGCATTTCATAAGCTGAGAAAATTCGGTCCATTGCATTTTAGATTTCATGCTTACTTATTTTCCTGATACTTTTTGCATGTATTACCGAAATTGCCATTATTATTTGTTGTTTCAAACCAGGAATTCATAGCATTTTGTGTACATAGTACACATATTATTCTGGGTATGACATGCTCAGTCTTTTTTCTCATAAATAAGAAGTAATTAATTATTTTATTTTAAAAACCACTGGAAAAGAGATATCTCTTTCATTAAAAGAGATTTTTCTTTAGCTAAGAAAAGTAATTTTTTTTAAATCTAAAGAGACATTTCTCTAAGGTATAAAGAAATCTCTATCAGTCAAAGAGATATCTCTCTAAAGCATGTATAAAGTAGGGATGGCAATTTGTAACCGGTTACTCGGTCGGAACGATATCAATCGGTTAGTCGAAATAAAATCAAAATATATTTAAATTTGAACCTTATTTTGCTAAAATTAATTTTAAAAAAAAAACAGATTTTTTTTCCCTAAACCTTGATAATTCAGCGTTTTTACTACGCTGCTATAAAGATATCTCCAAGCTGATTTGGATGTAATTAATTATGGTTCTCTTGGTTGAGATCGCGGGGTGTTAATATTTAATTACTGAATATACACCATGTCGCTACCCTGACTGTCCTGTATTTCTTTAATGATAATTGAATCACTGTTGAGAACTGCGAATTAGTATGTTTGTTTTTTAACAGTTATCTATCGAATAAATTTCTAAACAAACTTTGTAAATAAAGTCCTGTATATTTTAGGTCTAGTTTTAATTATGGTGACATCGAAAGTCACAGGTTAAATCTGCTTTAAAAAAAAATCTTCGACACGAATCGTGGTTTTCTTAAATTTTTCCAGTCTGTATTGAAACTGAAATAAAATATATAAGCATGTGGGGTTTTTTTTAAAGCAAGAATCAAGGAAAATAAAATTATTTAAAATCTAGACTTTACCAGACTTCTTGTACATATGAATGGAGCTACTAAAAGCTATGTACATCAAGAAAATGCGTATTTGATACGGTGAATCGGTCGGAAAGTCTTGCGGTTAACCGCTAAGCAATTCTGTTTTCGATTGCCATCCCTACTATAAATATATCTCTATAAGCTAAAGAGATATCTCTCTTATTGAAAGAATTTTTTTATTTCACGAATTAATAATTGACCAAGCGTTCACGTGATTAACGATATATCAGAAGTAAATATACTGAAAGTTATTTATCAGCTAGCTGAAATAAATTTTGCACCAGGAGGCAGAATTGTTTACGTACAAATTTTACTCACCACCATCCTCACCCAACCTGATTATATGCCTTAAAATTTATTGATATTTTAACCCTTTAAAATAGTATTGAAAACGAGTTATAGAAGATATAATATTAAAAACTTACCCCTAAACATGTGCAACACTAGAGATAACCAAATAGAAAAAGTTTGTACCGATATCTCTGACTGCAATTTGCGTGTGGCGCATCAGCTTGTCCTGTTCTTCTGTTTTATCGAGAAAAAAATATTTCCTTTTAACAATGCTTTAAGAATTTTTTGAGAAACGCTCAACAATATTTAACTTTCTTTTTAAGACGTTCAACTTTAACAGGGAAACATGATTTTTAACACTATAAAACCCGTTATTTTTAGAAATGATTTTTTCTTCTAGTAAAAAGTACCCAAATATGATATCAATATGCCAAAAACACTGTTAATTTCGAATTCATATGAATATATCAACTTGATGGAGAAACTGAAATGGCGTCAGTATATAAGTTCACACAAAGATATTTCTTTTATGAAAATGTTTGTGAATTAATTGTGTACTATATGAATGCAAAGAATAGGTCTGCTAATAACGTGGCGAAATTGGTACCCATGGGAATTCCGGCAGAATTTTTGACAGATTCGTAGACTTAATCTTCAGAAACTACAATGATTCGTCGATCAGGAATTCTAGCATCTTTTCAACATATGCATTAACTTAGAAAAACATGATATATACAATAAAGTATCTGTCTACGATGTCAAAAATCTGGACCTGAATTTATTTATTTTCTTGGGGAATGGTTGTAGAAAGTGTGAAATGTCAAACATTTTTATGCCATTGGTTATGGGGAAAAAATGTATATTCAAACGGAAGAAGTCCTTGCTTTTTTTCTAGAGTATCCACGTCTGATTTACACCATTTCTTAAATGTACAGGAGAAAGCCGGATAAGACTTTATAGACCCGAATCACAACAGGCGCTGGTACGATAAATATTTCTGGCTGATAAATGAACCTGAGTGCCGAGTAAAGGCCAAAAGAATGATAGAATGATGTATCATACGGTCACCAGTGAACTGACAAAGGGTTAAATGCCTATTTTTACTCTCATTTTTGCATGCACTTAATCACCGATATGTTAAGCTTAATGGAATACTACTTTTACCAAAAGTAGAAACGTAATTTCGAAGATACAAATCCTTAATTTGGTTTGGAGTACCATGTAAACACACAATTTCCATTGAATTTTGGCCCCGTCCTACTTTTTGAAGCTTTACGCATGTGAGCACAAGAAGGTACATTTTTCTCCTTTGGCTATTTACCGTATTTTACCGAAATCTATATGTATACATGTATATACTTTCCCTCAATTTTTGAACCAAATATAGCACAAATACCTGTATATAACCACCACACGTGTCCTCTGACTTAATTCTGGCCTTACGCATGCGTCAAAATTTAATTCGAATTAGCTTTGCCTAGCGTTCACACGGTGCTAATGCGAAGTAATTCAATGCGCAGTAAATTAATTCGAATTAAACTAATTCGCATTTAATTCTCCGTGTGAACGCTAAGCGAAGCTAATTCGCAGTAAATTTACGTTTAATTCAAATTAAACTCTCCATGTGAACAGGGCATAAATTCGCATTAGTTTACTTCGCATTACCTGCCGTGTGAACGCAATTTAATTCGCATTAATTTAATTCGCTTTAGTTTAACTCGCATTATCTGGAACATGCTTTTGCGTATTTGATTAACTGAGAGATATTTACCCCGTACAAGTGAAAAGGGCATAATGCTACAATAACATATACGTATAAGTAATTTAGGTTAAACGATTGAAAAGTTAAAATATCTAAATTATGTGAAATAGACGTGTTAGACTCTGTCGAACCTTTAACCTGAAGCACACTAAGTCAATATCATGTCAAGATATGAATGGAAATAACTATTGTTAATTCAATAATTAATTCAGTTTAGGCTCCGTAAGTCTCGGCACGTGACTTCCGTGATATTGCGAGATTATTTACTCCCCGGGCAGTCGAAGTTATGGTGTTGTAAATAACTATGATTGTTACTTCATGTAAATACAAAAATATGTCTGCTAATAACGGGTTGCAAGTGGCACCCTTGGGAATTCCAATAGATTGTTGGAAGCCCTGGTCTCCAAAAACTACATAAATATTAGCAATGAGAAACTCAAGCATCTTTTATTATCAACTTCAGAGTACTGTAAATCACTATTTTCGCGAGAACTTTATTTTCGCGTAATTACGCGAGTCTGTCTGTTCGCGGAAATTTTATTCTCGCGTGTAATTGTATTATTAATATTTATATACAACAGAAACCACAACTCGCGAAAATTTTGTCTCGTTAATAAATATCAAAAAGCTTAGTCGTGAAAATAAATTGTCGCGAAAATATAGTGATCTACAGTATATGTTACTTTTCCTCATAACCTCCGATATGCAATTTGTACCCTTCATCTTCATCATCAAATACTAACGTTCTATATATATATATATACAGCGTATTTACTGTTTTATTCGAGTCCGTCATCTCAATTCTAAGTGTGAAGTGATCCTGATTTGTGAGTCGGTGTATCACGTTGTTTCCGAGCCAATGTTCTCCATATACTCCTACAAAATAATATTCGAAGAGTTAAACAAAACAACTACCTTAGATATCTCTTTGGTGAGAGACTTTTTTCAAGAAGTAATGTAAATCAGATGTGGATACTTAAAAATTCTAAAGAACTTTTGGACAATTTGAAATCACAAGACTTTACAAAAATCAACAGCTTAAAAACTTACGACTTTTCAACTTTATACACAACAATTCCCCACGACAAATTAAAATCCAGGCTTTTTGATTTCATTGACAGCTGCTACTTCAACAAAAATGGAACTCGTAAATTTACTTACCTCGTCATTGGTCATTTGAAAAATTATTATGTTAAAACAGATTCTGATTGCATACATAAGTACTCTGAAAGTGACATCAAGAAGATGCTTGAGTTTCTGATTTACAATATCTATGTGGTTTTTGGAGACCAGGTATTCCAACAATTCCCATGGGTACAAATTGCCATGGGTACAAATTGCGCTCCGTTATTAGCAGACTTATTTTTATATTCATATGAAGCAGAATTTATGCAAAATCTTATGCGTGAAAAGAAGAAAACACTTGCTGTGGCCTTCAACTCGACATTTAGATATATCGACGACGTATTGTCAATTAATACTGATAATTTCCATTCCTACGTCGACACGATATATTCTGGTGAGCTTGAGATAAAAGATACCACAGAGTCCGACACTTCTGCTTCATACTTGGATATTTTACTTGAAAAAGACACTAATGGTAATCTAACAACCAAGATATATGATAAACGTGATGACTTTAACTTTTCTATCGTCAACTTCCCTTACTTATGCAGCAATATTCCTTCATCACCTGCATACGGAGTATATATATCTCAGTTGATTCGATACGCAAGAGCATGCTCTACGTATGAACAATTTCTTAAACGAGGTAAATTATTGACAAGCAAGTTGATGAAACAAGAATATCAACAGTCTCGTTTAAAGTCATCATTTCGTAAATTCTATGGTCGATACAATGACCTTGTCAGCAAATACAATTTATCATTGAGTCAAATGCTGACTGACGTTTTTCATACCAATTGTTAGTCCATTATTTATACACTGAATTGACGACGGATTTTTTCCGTTATTTCGTGATCATGACAACGAGCACACGGCGGGTGTGACCGGTCGGCAGCGGATGCTCACTCTTCCATGGCACCTGATCCCACCTCTGATGTTTCGGAGGTCCGTGTTTGCTCTGCTCTTATTTTGTATATTGTTTAATGGACTTTGAGATTGAATACTGTTCGTTATTTCCATATCCTTCTTTGGTGCGAATAGCTTGAAAGGCAAAACACAAATTGCTATGCGAGATGGTACTGTATACAGGGAAATTTTCGCCCCCGTTGTATTTTCGCCCTCGTCGGAAAAGGGCGAAATTTAAACGGAGCGAATTCAAAGTAAATAGTATAATATCTTTAACTAAAATCTTTCTGGGTGAATTTAAAACCGGGCAAACTTGTTTCCAAATGTGAAAGGGCGAAAATAACCCTGTATATAGTATTTCTTCGCAATTTGAATTTTCTTTCATAATCTGATGTAAAAAAGAAATAATAAAGAAGGGAAATGATAGACATGATTGATATTTATTTATGTACTCTCAATTTTTTTTTGGCGTACTAGTATGTAAAATGTGAAGATAACAAACATTTTTCAATTTCATAAATCCAGTAAACGAAGCAAATCGTGAACAGGCAAAACATGGAAAAATCAAATTGTGAACAGCAAAGACGAGCGTAATCAAATTGTGAACAGGTACAGACGTGGAAAAATCAAAATGTGAACACTACTCTTCTTAACAAATTCAGATAGCACAATATCATTACAGTATACAGGGTTATTTTCGCCCCGTGTTATTTTCGCCCTTTCATACTTGCAAACAATTTTGCCCCGTTTTAAATTCGCCCAGTCATAATTTTGTTTAAGAAATTATACAGTATTCCTTGAATTCGCCCCGTTTTAAATTCGCCCAAATGAGGGTATGGCGAAAGGGGCGAAAATAAAACGGGGGCGAAAAATTCCCTGTATACAGTATATAAAAGGAATTTCGAAGTTATCTCTTATATATTATTGTTCTATGTCCTTAAGGTATATCTAAAAAGAAATTTTGCTTGTTAGATTGTTTGTTTGTTTTTACCTAGCCATCATTTTGAGAGCTCAATGTTTCAATGTTTTTTAAATAGATTTGCAAGTTGTTGCTGGATAAGTTTGGACTATGGGTCTGGTGGATCCTGGTCAATTCAAACAGTCGTCTATTTGGCCACCAGGAGTGATATCCAGTAACCTAACACCTGTCCTGTCACAACAGGGAAACCATAGAACACGTAAGACCCATCATCTTGTTTTAATATACAAAGTAACAAGAGGCCCATGAACCACATCGCACACCTGATTACCGTGGCTAGGAAAAAAGCAAAAATCAATCCAGTTTTAAAAAACTTAAATACATGTGGTCACAACCTACCCCTAAAAGGAGGAAGGAAGGGTGATTTGAGTAAAATTGAACCTACAAAGGATGCTTACATATTTCTTAAGTTTCCTGTGGCTTTTTTCCCTAGAAATCTGTTTTTTCGTTTACTAGTACTAGAATGCCCCACCCTATCCCCGGGGTTCATGATTTGAACAAACTTGAATCTTCATTACCTGATGATGCTTTCTCATAAATATGACCAATCATGGCTTTTTTGTTCTTGAGAAGAATTTTTTTAAAGATTTTTCCTATGTATTCCTATGTTAAACTTTAAAACCCCATTGTGGCCCCACCATACCCCCGAAGTTCATGATTCGAACAAACTTTAATCTACACTACTTGAGGATGCTTCTTTATAAATGTGAACAATCATGGCTTTTTTGTTCTTGAGAAGATTTTTAAAGAATTTTCCTTTATTTGCGCAAACTTGAATCCCATTCCCCCTAGGATGTTTTGTGGCAAGTTTGGTTGAAATTGGCCTAGTTGTTGTGGAGAAGAAGTCAAAAATGTTAAAAGTTTACAGACGGAGTACAGAAAAATTGTGTTCAGAATAGCTCATTTGAGCTTTCAGGTCAGGTGAGCTAATAAAACTTGGTCTAAAATGAGCTGATAAAAAATTTGACCAAAGTCTGGTGTTACTGTTACTGTAGACCTTTTACGAGGGCTGTTCAATAAATGATGTACTCGGTGCTCGGAAAGAAATGAAAAATCCCTTTTCAATGAATTATTCTTAATGATTTCAATTAAATATTATCTTTTAATTAAAATATATGTCTGTAACATTTTATCCAATTTCTGATTGTTTTTAGAACACATTTTTGAGTATGGCCTTTCGTATACTAGAATATGACAGATCGTATGATTTTCTGTGCTTGTTTCTTCTTCCTTAAAGGTGTTTTTACAAGTTTAGGAAATGAAGACAAAGGTAGAAAGATCTGGCGAATATTGTTGGTGTGACAAAACATTTTCTTTCTATTTATCCCCCAAAATCCTGGACTCTTCACGGCCTGAGTGAGGGTTTGGATGCTGTCATGAAGAAATTTGTTTCCGGTTCCTTCCTCTCACAAACCTTTCGATTTTTTGTTGTTGCTTTCTAGACTTCTCCAGAAATTGAACTGCCTCCCCGAATAAGAATTTGAACAACAAGACCAATAATATTTAAATTAATAGCATATAAAATTGTTTTTGTGCTTTTGCAATTCTTTGCTCTTCTGAAGTCTCTGCTGTTTATGTCAAGTGTATCATATTGTAAATTTGTTTTGAGGGTTTAAAGCAATGGATTCAAGTTTCCGTGTCTGTTTGAATTTCAGACAAACGTGGATAAGTACATTTTTTTGTTTTTTTAGATAATTGTTTAGATATTCTTACACTCTGTCGTTTTCACTCATTTTTCAAAACATAGGATGAACATTGAGTATTTAGCTTTTTACTGTCAAATGTTTCTTTAAAACAGATTAAACTACCCCCAAATTGATGCCTATCTTTACTATGTGTCTAATAGTCAGTCATACATAATCAGCGATACTATATTGGTTTTTTGGAAACAGTACATGTACATTTGTTCTTGTAAGTCCTTGTCGTCAAGGACGGTACCCGTTTTTGTTGCCCATTATATCATTTTTGTTCATTGAATTCCACATACTCATGTGTCTATAAAACAGGCATTGGTTGCTGTAAATTTCATAAATTTCTGTGAATAAATTTCTCTGGATTCATTACGATTTAAACAGCATCTTAAATGAAGCGTTTATTGTCAATCTAGTTACTGCAATCTTTACAATTTATTTTTAATGCAGTGTCTCGAATAGCCCCTGTTTTCCAGCTTCTTACAGTAAAACTACGTGATGAAAAGTGGTCGCATAAGCTGTAATCAATTCATTAAAGGTTCAATAATGAGAGAAAATCAAGCTTAATATCATAAGATTTGTATGTTATATGTCAAATAGCTCAGGTCATTATTTATGTGTCAAAAAGAAAAACAGGCCTCGTATAATATTTTTTCTCTTAACAATTTTTTTATTTTCGTTTTAACACTGTATCCTTAGAAAATGTTGATTTAATATTTTTTAAGTTTCATTTATTAAAAAATGTAAGAGAGGGGGAGAATTATTTTTTTAAAACTCATGCCCTGTTCACACGACGAGTTTAATTCGCAGTAAATTAATGCGAAGTAAACTAATGCAAATCAAATTAATGCGAATTAAATTGCGTTCACACGATAGCTTATGCGAAGTAAACTAATGCGAATTAATTTTTTTCTTCTACAGTCAGGCGTCAGTAAGTCTATTATGACGTCATTTGTAAATCACGTCATGTATACAGAGCCATCCTTTGATACATCATGTAGTGGCTAGAGGTATTCATTGATTTTAGTGATTAACATACTTTCCCTCAATTTTTGAACCAAATATAGCACAAAAACCTATATATAACCACCAACACGTGTCCTGTGACTTAATTCTGGCCTTACGCATGCGTCAAAATTTAATTCGAATTAGCTTCGCTTAGCGTTCACACGGAGCTAATGCGAAGTAATTTAATGCGCAGTAAATTAATTCGAATTAAACTACTTCGCATTGAATTCTCCGTGTGAACGCTAAGCGAAGCTAATTCGCAGTAACTTTACGTTTAATTCGAATTAAACTCTCCGTGTGAACAGGGCATCAGGTTATAGCACATGAAAAATTACAAAATTATAAAGTTTTTCAGATCAACAATTGAAATCACTAGAGAAACTATAAATAAAATAAATCAAATGTTCATTAGAGGTGTTTTGAAATTAAATTAGATAATATAAAACATATCCAGAAGTAAACAAGAACTGAAGATGAACGCGCTTTGTATTTCAATTTTTAATGTTTAATGAATGCCAAAGGCATTACAATAAAAAGTTGTAGAAAATGTACATGTCTTCAATATAAACTTTTTTACGGTTTGAGTCTAACTTTTCAGACTACAAAATGGTTGTCGGCTTGCCTTACAAATTCCAGTACAGTAAAACTCGGTTATAACGAAGTCACCGGGACCTCTGAAATTACTTCGTTATATCCATAATTCGTTATAACCGTATAAGAAATTAAATAAATTTATATAGCTGGGGATCCAAGATGACTTCGCAAATTCGCAATATCCGTAAATTCGCAATATCCGTGTTCGCACTAAACGAGTTTTTGTAGCAGATGTTGATGGTAATATTTTAAGATGTCGGTGGTCCACAGGGGCAGAGTGTGTCTCTGTCTGTTCCGCTTTCCCCTACGCCAGATGAGATAGATTAATTCAATATTTGCTAGATACCATATCATTATAATTAAGTCTAAAATTTTGTCATCCCACAATGATACTTTTCCACTTAAAATCAAAACTAAGCAAACTAATGTTTTCATAGGAAACATGCACGATAAACTTTCCATCAAATCATACCGTGAATGGCACATATGCTGTAGCCGTAACTGTGGAAGACTTTCCCCGCTCAAATATTGCTATTGGTGGGACGACGTATTCTCCTTTTGACCCCATGAATTCATCTCTAGCTAAACTTAAAAAAAATTAAACCAAGATGTTGAGATGCTGAGAGGTTTTTTCACTCTTTTTTTAAGGTAACTTTAACTATTTCAATGAATGGAAGGGGTATTTATCAGTTTCAGTTTATATAATGATTTATTTGAATTTTACATATTTTACTCAAGCTATTTGTTCAAATTTTATAGACATAAACGAGTGTGCAAGTTTTCCGTGTCTTAATGAAGGCTCATGTGTAGATCAGATAAACCTCTACCAATGCGCATGCGCTGCTTGCTTTGAAGGATACAACTGTGAGATTGGTAGGTTCTGTGTCTGATTTAGTTAAAGTGGATCTAAAATTATCTATTAATCTGTTCTTTCTGTCCATAGTGGTATGTAACCAGTTATTATTTTATGTTTTGAGAACTTTGGCAACGTTCGAATTAATTTTCACCAAATATTTTTTTATTTCGAATTTCAGCTCTTATATAAAATATCTGCACAACTGGTAAAGGATGTCAAAGCCCACCATAGGTGTCAGCAATAGCTTAAATGAAACTATTTCAAATTACATTCATTTCATCTCCAAAAATCATATCTGATATTACTGATAAATATCATCTCTTTGACTATGTATGGAAGGATAAAGAAGACTTATCATTCAACTTCAGTATAAATGCATTGTTTATGTCCATCCTGTCCAGGTCGTGACTATGATTTACATGATTGCTGCTGGTAATCTATAATGTCTGACTATATCTCAATTTAGATTAGGGGAAATATCGTAATATTCCTTCTATTCAGGTAATGATATGCAAATTTACGTTTCTCGATTTTTACAGACATTGACGAATTTGAAACAGACCCATTTAATATTCATGTTTGATTGCTTTGATGAGCGTAATGATCGAACTTGTAAACTCAATGAATTTAAATTGGCCGAAATAGTACAGCATTGGCACTTACTCCTGGAATCATTTTATTCATCATCTGTAAAAACAAAATGAAATACAGAGAAGTAGACCATTCATGGTAACTCTCTCTCTCTCTCTCTCTTGAATTTACAACCACTGACTCCTTAAAGTAGATGTTTTGAGTGCTCTTGATTTGGATGAGTTCATTTGTTTTGATTTTAGGCTATCTAACTACATAGATGTTGGAGAATCTGCCTCTTCTGACTCTCAACCAAAACTTGTGTAAGTATTGACTTTCAGAATAATTATATAACATTTTTCCTTTAATTATTTCTTCTTGTAGATAGGTCGGTTCAAAATTTAAAACAACCTAGTTCGGTATGAAATTGTTAAGTTTTACATCCAAAAACCTTCTTAAATGAGACATTATGCTAAGGAAGTAGATTTTTTAACCTGTATTTAACATCAAGAGATTGTTTTGATTGTTGCATGAAATATATTGCTACTTTAACTTGCATCAATACCATGACTGATTTATGTGTAAATTGGTCAACTCTTGAAAAATGACAAAGTATTTTTTGGATGAACTTAATAAAAATGATATATTTTTTCTGAATATTTAATATTTTGTCAATATGGATGAAAACGCTTAAAAAAAAAAAAAAAAAAAAAAAAT
>PRKT01000083.1:610600-622344 GCA_003671525.1 Saccostrea glomerata | reverse complement strand
GGGGGGGGGGGGGGGGAACAGATTTATTGATCACTAATTCTAGTATCAGTCTTGACATGACATATATGTTCATGCAAAAAAAATTTTTTGAAATATTAATTAAATCATATATATATTACTTACTATCTGTACTATTTGGAAAAGAAATTGTGAATTATTATGTTGGCTGTGACATTGTGAGATATAATAGACTTTAAAGACAGAGATATTGTTGGTACGGTAAATTAGAAAATGAATTTTCTCAGATTTATTTCATGTAGGTCTATAGATAAAAGTTCGATTTATCGTACCACATGTCCGCGACTATGGCAAAGCTTTTGAACATTTTTCAAAACAAAAGAGTGACAACAAAATGTGACTGAAAACATCGCAGTCTAGAGTGATAAACAAAAGTCATGTTTTTTACAATGAATCACTATTACCACTTTATAATTTTCAAATATAAAGAATAATTCTTAATTGTATGTTTACTACGAAATCTAAACCAACCTAACAAAACCCGACAGGTTAAGAAGAACATCAACTTTTATATATACTTAAAAACGTAACTGATTAATTTCTTAAGCAATATATGTAAATTGCGTAAAAAGCTAGGGTTATGTACGAAAAATAAAGTGAACTTAAGTTTGACTTAGTAAAGACCTTGCTTAGTTAGTTTTATAATATGGTTTAAGACACACTTAAGTAGTACTTAGGCATATCCTAAGATTGGGCCTAAAACATATTTAAGACCCTACTGAAGTCAAAAACTTAGCAAGCTTTATGTTACGAGCCCCAGCTTCCCATGCAAAAATATTTGTCCAAAAGGAAAATTTAATTCATGACCGCAGGAAATTTTACTGTTGATGTGTGAATGTGAATATTTGCAATGTGCTCAAATGCACTCACTGTCTGAATGTTTATCAGTATGACGTTTGAACTGTTAAAGTATTTTAAAATACTTTTTTGAGCTTTCTATTTGTTCTTCATCTCAGTGTTCCTTCCATGATTTCGGCGCGCCAGGAAAAAAATTACTATTTTTGTTAAAATGACAAATTAATTTGCCTATATAAACAACGGATTGTTATGGTTCTTTCTAATATAAAAAGAGCATTTCTCCTGATGCAATATTCATGTCTTATCCAGCTAGCTGAAAAATAACATTCAGTAAATTTACCCCTTATACATTTTCAATCATGTTAACAGTAAATGGATCTTAACAGATAGAACAGAGGAAAATTTAACTGAATTTATGTCGTGTAGATTTTTTTTCTAATTTTATACACATGAATATAAAGAAAATACGTACATGGATAGTTTGAAGATCACGTATACCGGTACATGCTTAGTTAAATTTAATGATCGAACAAACAATAGCACTTAAGTAGGAAAATATTTTAGCGATAAATTAAAAAATATCAATCAAGAAGTTGAGATAAGAGAGTATAGTATTTTCATCGTAACATCTGGAATTATTAGCAATATATTCTGCAGCATTCTACCAACAAATATTATACATGATGGCTTCCTAAATCTAACGTGTGGAAATTATCGATCCTAGTTCACATATGAGTTCAATGTTTATTAGTAAATGAAAAATCTACAATGTAATTAAATTCAAACTTCTAAAACTCAAAAGATTATATGTCTTAAAATTTATTGATATGTTTAACCCTTTTAAATAGTATTGAAAAACGGGTTATAGAATATATAATATTAAAAACAGAAAAATAGAATATATAATATTAAAAACCTACCCATAAACTGTGCAACAATAGAGGTAACTACATAGAAACAGTGTGTACCAATATCTCTGACTGCAGTTTGCATGTGGCGCATCAGCTTGTCCTGCTCTTCTGTTTTATAGAAAAAATATTTCCTGTAAACAATGGTTTAATTTATTTTTTGTGTGTGTGGAAACTCTCAAAAATACTTAAGTTTCTATTTCAGACGTTCAACTTTAACAGGGAAACATGATTTTTAACACTATAAAACCCATATCTGTTGTTTAGAGTCTATGATTTTTCTCCTGGTAAACAGTATCCAAACATATACTATCAATATGTCAATCTCTATGATATTTTTTATTTCAAATTCATATGGATAGATCAAATCAATGGAAGATTTAAAATAAATATTAAAAACTGAGATATCGTCAATATATCAGTTCACACCAAGATACTTCTTTTTTGTAGAGGTTTGTGAAATAATTGTATACTATATGAAATTATGCAAAAACATTAGGTCTGTTAATAACGTGGCAAAATTCCTATTGAATTCCGACAGATTGTTGACAGATTGTTCGAAGACAAATTAAACAATTATATACAAAAGTATGTTCACAAATATATCTTCCTTCAAGTATCTATTATAGATAGCGTATACAAGCAGGGACCTATAAACTAGTTTATAGGTCCCTGATACAAGTATTAAATTTACTAAAGGACATCCACATACACAAGTTCACATTTAATGAAACACATGTGAAAGTTGTTTTAATATAGGATAGAAAAAGGAGGAGAAGAAGAAAGAGATTCAATGATTTCCTGGACTTGTATATTTTTCCGTCTGAAAGGTGTTTTTTTTCAAGTTTGGAAATAGAAACAAGTCAAAAGGTCAAAGATCTGGCAAATATTCATCCCGAAAACCCTTTACTCTTCGGGGCATGCGGGTTTGGACGCTGTCATAAATTCAATGTAGTGGATTCCTGATTCTGGGTCATTCCTCTAATAAACCTATCAATTTTTTTGCAAAAAATAAAATACTTTCTAGACTCATCCAGATATTAAACTGTCTCCCCGAATACGAATTTGAACAACAATACCACTAATATTTAAGATTGATTGTATATTGTTTAACGTCCCTCTCGAGAATTTTTCACTCATATGGAAACGTCACCGTTTGCCGGTGAAGGGCTTCAAATTTCGACCTTTATTCGGCACTCAGGGCCATTGAGCAGTGAGGGATCTTAAACGTGCCAACGCCTGCCGCTGATACGGGGCCTCGGTTTTTAAGGTCTCATCCGAAGGACCCGCAACTTTCACTTCAAAGTGCCAAGCGCATGGCGAAGGAACATTTTTCAAAATATAGGGTGACCTTTGAGTACCAAGCTTTTTTACTGTCAAACGTTTCTTAAAAACAGTGTAAACTACCCCCGATATGATGTATATCAAATTTCCTATGAGACTTAAAGTCAATTATACATCATCAAATATTATTTGCTGAAATTTGACAAACAGAACATAAGTTGTTATAATTTTTGTTGGCAAAATAAACAAGGCATTAATCCTTCTGACCAATCAGATAACAGCATTTACACAAATCCATGATAAAATTAATAAAATACGTGGTTTTTAAGTTTTTTGCTCAAAAGATTTTTTTCAGAACAAACTTTTTGTAAACTTTATGCGCATTTGGGAATAATATGATATTTATGACAATTCTACCGTGAACAAACACGACTTGAAAGCTTAGAATACGTTTAAAGTGGGATAAAAAATCTTTCTCTAAGAGGTAGCAATCCCAAAGGTTTAACTAACGTTAAAAATTTGATATAAATACGGTAAATTTTCAGTTTTTAGAGCCTGACATAAAAATCTTATCGAAAAGATATCAGTCTTTATTATTTTTGAATGTTTGTTACAGAATAGTCCATGCAGTTTATGATACGCGAGGTAAAATATTGGAATAAAACGTATTCATGTATAATTACAGGATTCTCTTTTCTCCACGCCCCGTGGGGATCCGGGTTTGAATAGGTCCTCAGTACCCCCTTGCTTGTCGTAAAAGCCGACTATATGGGTCGGTCCTTCGGATGAGACCGTATAAACCGAGGCCCCGTGTCACAGCAGGTGTGGCACGATAAAGATCCCTCCCTGCTCAAAGGCCGTAAGTGCTGAGCATAGGCCTAAATTTGCAGCCCTTCACCGGCAATGGTGACGTCTCCATTTCAGTGAAATATTCTAGTGAGGGACGTTAAACAGTATACAATCAATCAATCAATCTTTTCTCCACGTTATACGCCTTTCCTTATGCCCATTTAAAGTCTGCAGCGGCATAGTTAAGTATTCGGCGCTCATGAAACCCGTGATAATTTAAAACTACCAGGGGGTATATGTGTATAACACTTGTGTGAGTTGATCTACACACATGGAATTTAAGCATTATCGATGAAAATCGGACGGCTAAGCAAAATTATATTTACCATCATATAATATATTCTGGTAAATGTTATAATTGAACTTGATAAAAATTTGTTGGTGAGATCTATACCTCTGTAAACGATTACATTCTATCGTGCATTAATTTTTTCTTTACTGAGATAAAAATGTCAAGGTTGTTCACGGTAAATATGTGGGGACTACCTTATTCTTCAAAAGTTTTCATCTTACTTCTACCGATTTTTTGTTTAAAAAATCTTTTTGAGTAAAAAAACAAAAGCACGTGTTATCTTTTTGTTCTTTTAAAATATGTTTTGGGGTGTGTAAAAATGCTGTTGTCTGATTGGACAGAAAAATAATTACGTGTACATTTATAGCAACTTTCGGTTTCGTTCTTGACTTCCATATTTGGAAATCGTCCAGACCTGTTAAACGAGACTAGTAGTCTTGTTTCGTCAACTTGTTTTTCAATAACTTATCTTGTTTTAGAAATTGTTCATTCGTATCTGGAGCATGCTTTTAAAGTAATATACGCCGTATGGATGCCAATTTGTATGTGAAACAAAATGATTAAATGATTTGAAACACATAAAGTGTAATGAAAAAATAATATTTCCACAAAATTTAACTATAAAACTCGTTGTAATAACAGAACAATAAAGCAATATCTGCAATCAAGAATTCAGTCTTTTCATGAATATTGATAAAGGAAGTGCGTAAACAGTAGGTCTAAATATAGACACGTGTGTCCAAGGGAAATTATAGACAACGAGGGACGTTGCATTTTGACAACGATTATTAATAAAAGGTTAATATGCGTCATAACAGAGTATAGATGGTTGATACTGATTACATTTAAAGATAAGTTATATTAATAGTAACACGCCATCCATGTCAAAAGTGAGTTGTATCTCAAAGGGCTTACCTCGTTTTCTTGACGCCGTGTTTGTTTATCAATCTAAAAGTAGCGACGGCGTCACGTGGTGGATTTACTTAAAAATAGACATTATTCTCCTTGCAGGATAATAAATAATTATAATTTGATAACTTTATAACGAATTTTATTTAAATGGTGTAATTTACAGCATTTTCGTAACTTTTATTGGTAAACAAAATATATAAATTTCCAGCCGTATTTTAAAATGGCGCACGTTATAGCGTATATTACTTTAAGTATCTGATCAATTGAGATACACAAGTGGAAAGGGTATATTGCTACATTTACATATATAATTAAGGTAGGCTTAACGACTGAAAAGTTGAAATATCTAAATGCGAAATAGATGTATAAGACTCTGTGAAACCTTTAATTTGAAACTCGCTGTGATATATCATGTCAAATTATGAATGGAAATAACTATTGTCAATTCAATAATTAATTCAGTATTGGAAATAACAATTTTTACTTCAGGTAAATACAAATGTATGTCTGCTAATTACGGGTTGCAAGTGGCATCCGTGGGAATTCCAACAGATTGTTGGAAACCTGGTCTCCAAAAACTACATTAATATTGGCAATGAGAAACCCAATCAATTTTTTTTATCAACTTCAGAGTATTTGTATGCACAGCAAGCTAGATTGTTTTTACAAAAAAAGCTTTATTTACTCATACTAAATTTTCTTATATGAGGCATAAATATTCATGTATTAGGATATTTTAACTCGTGTCATGAATTATCGGTCTCTGTATGCGCTCCTCCAAATAAACTCATATTCTTCCTATAGTCGCGTCAAATCTTAAGTGATAAATACATGTTAATAACTTGAACATTCCATGAAACTTTGATATAAAATTAAATGTGTTATGCATTGTGGTTAGTTCTTTCATTTAATGCGCTAATACGTTCTGATATTTATGTCACTTTGAGCTCTAAATTCGGCTTTATTTTCATCTCCACGTGTTTAAGTGAATAGTTTGTGCCAGTCCAGGGTTTCCATGTTACACCATCATATTTTTTATCGTCAATTTTCCCATTTCTATAATATTTTCCATTTAAATTGCTCTGATAGCACTTATAAAACCACCATGCTGCGTGGAATCTCTTTGCGCAGCTTCCACCAAATTCCTTCACAACTTGATCATTGTCAACATCTCGTGTGGAGAATTTTTTATTGTTATGTTTCATCATTCCATCACCGGCGTCCCCCTCGTAACCTCCGATATGCAATTTGTACCCTTCATCTTCATCATCAACTACAAACGTGCTATATTCAGCATATTTATGGTTTTTATCCCAGTCCGTCATCTCAATTCGAAGTGTGTAGTGATCCTGATTTGTCAGTCGGTGTATCACGTTGTTTCCAAGCCAATGTTCTCCATACACTCCTACAAAATAATATACGAAAAGTTAAACAAATTAACTACTTTAATTATCTCTATGGTCTGAATAGTTTGAAATGCGAAATACAAATTGCTATGTTAGAGTAGTATTACTTCACAATTTGAAAATATATTCATAATATAATTAAAAAATAATAATAATAAAGAAGGGAAATGAAAGACATCATTGATATTTATTTATGTACTCCCAATTTTCCTTTGGCATACTAGTATGTGAAATTGAAGATAGATAAATCCACTAAACAAAACAAGTTGTGGACAGGCAAGACAAATCAAATCGGGAACAGGCTAAGACATGGACAAATCAAATTGTGAACAGGCAAAGACATGGATAAAAAGAATCGTGGTCAGGCAAAGACATGGACCGCTGGAAAACCAGAGGTGGTATCAGGTGATTAGGAGTAAGCCTCCCTTGTCGACAGGTCACACTTTTCAACTGCTCGACATCTAGTTACTAATCCTCCAAGACAACTCTTTACTTTGTAGTGAGATTTTTATAATGACAATGAATGTACAGCGTACCTCCGAATCCCTCTCTGTAATCCTCCCAGTCCCTATAGAAATTGGTGGTGCCATCCTGTCGATTCTGAATCAATGTCCAACCGCCCTTCTTCATGTCGCAATATACTTGAATTAGTCTGTTGGTACCATAGGGTCGGATCTTATAGACACCATTTCTCATGTTTCCTTTGAGAAAGTAATCGTAACAATCTGTAAAAGAAGTTTTAAAAAATACAGAAAGATAATTACAAGTTACGCTGATGAATAAGCATAATCTGATGAAACTTGGTATCATAATTTGATACGAACCTTTTGGGTCACTTTGTCCATCTGCAACATACTTTACTGATGTGTTTTTTCCTTTCGCTATATCAGTTTTATGTTTTTTATTTTCTAGATTCGTACTCTCGTTTTTGCTTTCTTTATTCTTCGTCTTCTGTGATTCTTGTAATTTGGTTTTATCACCAGGATGGTCAACATATTTTTCGTTCGTATGTGAGCTGTTCATATAACTTTCGTTCCTACGATTTGTATCTTCTTTCACATGTTTTGTGATAGAATTTGGGAGTACCTCGCTTTTCATTTTATTGATATTGTCTTCGCTTTCTTTACTGAAATCAGATTCCATTGTATTCATACTTTTTTGTTCTTTTGTCATATCTTTTTCTTCGTTTTGTACAATTTTCTTTGTCAAAGTTTGTTTTAGATCAAGTTCTTCTATGGTCTTTTCCATAGCCTTTAAAACCTCCTCTTCTGTGGTTTCATTGTATTGATCAACATGGAGGATATTTTTGTCTTCCTTTTGAACACTCGTCCTATCATCAGGATCAGGCGGCTGTACATTTTGTGAGGTTTCAGAGTCTTTTGTTTTGTTTGATTCCTTTTGTTCATTTTTCGGAATGATTTCTAAACTTTCTGGTTCATTGTCAGATTCAGAGTATGTCATCAGGCTTTCTGATTCACAATTGATAAAAATAAAAGGTGAGTACGGTGCACACTCGGATATAATAATGAAGCCCTTGTAACAATGTGCACTAGAGTCACACCATTCCTGAAGTTTGACAGACGATGTGATTGAGGTTTAATGTAAATACTCCTTTAACTGTTCATCGATTTCATCGTCTTGGTCTTTTAGTTGTCCAACAAAAGACGATTGTTCAATTATTTCACCGCTTTCTAGTTTTTTATCTGACACTAGATCGTCTAGTTGCTGTAGCAGTTGGTTTGAGAGATCATCAAGATATGATTCCTTTGAGTTTGTGGCTGGTGGATCTACCAGCCCCTGACTTGTCTGGCTATTTTTTAATTCTCTGACGTCTTCTAAACCAATTTCTAACTTTTGCTTCATTTTTTCTGCTGTTTCATGTTGTTGTAGAGTTTGTTCAGTAAGAGATTGTACTTTTGCCATAATTTGTGACATCAATACAGTTTGGTTCATGACCATCGCATACAACATTCTGTTTTGGTCATCAAGACCCTCGGACCGATTCTTCAATTTATCTATCAAATTTGATTGGTTTTGTAACTTCTCTGACAGTTTCATAATTGTTTGCTGTTGTTCTGACAGAAGTTGGTCGTGATTAAGCTTTTGTAAAGAGTAACTTTCAGAACTGTGTCCTAGTTCTAAATATTTTCGCTGTGTTCGCTTCATTTCGTCATTTTCAATTTTCATATGATGGAAGTTTTGTTTCATTCTTAACAGCTCGTTCTCTAACCTAAGAATGCTATTCTCGAGTCTCGCTATGGTACTGGAATGATTTTCCTTGTTCAGTTTTTCCATTAACATCTGATTTTCAAGCTTTATTATATTTAATTCCAGGACATTTATTTTCCTTGTATATTCTTCCGTTTTCAAAGACAACATGTCTTCCAAAACCTTTGTGTCAAACGTTTCCTGCGATTTATATTCATTGTTGTTTTCTTCATTCGAAGATCTTTGTACAGTGTCATTTGGTAAAACTTTATTGTTATAAGACATCAGCATATCTTCAGAATAAGCAGTGTCAGAAATGTCGTCAATATCCTCGTTAAACTTTCCATCTGTTAGCACTCCTTCCTGCTCTTCAGAAAATTCATTGGGGTCGACTAAATTTTCTATATCCCTTCCTGCTTCAAAGATTTCATTGGTGTTTCTTTCTATACTGCCTGGATTATTTGAAGTGAGCAAATTATCTGTTAGGGAATCTGTACCTCTCTCCAGCTTGTCTGACATATATTGTGTCATATTATACTTTGCTGTGTTTTTTACTTGTAGTAAGCAGTACGAGGGCGAGAGTGCATACGATATTTTACAATTGTATCCCCAAATTTCCTTGGTTGTTGAATCTACGTTTTCTTTTGGGGATATTTTTAAAACCGTGTATTTCTGTAATTTCCATGTATACCTTCGACATGCCTTTCCTCCAGTTTCCATAGACTTAAATGTGTCTTTATTATTTCTTTCTTGCAAAATTTCTTTTACGTTACTTGTTCCATTCGTTTCTGTCTCGATTTTTTCAAAGCCATGTGTATTTTGCTCTTTTGTAGGAATTTCTTCCAGAACCAATGAGTGTTGATTCTTGTCATCTAACCAGGACTTGTGTGCTTGGTTATCGCTGTGCTTTTCTGAGTCATCAAATTCCCCATCACTACTACTTTCATCTTTTATTTCATCTAATTCTGTTTCATCAATCTCACTATCGTCTGCAAACATTTCGCTAACTCTGTCTCTTTCCCTGGATATCCTTTCGGCTGCTTCCTCCTGAGATTCGGGTTCTGCAATGTTCTCATTTCGTGGATTCTCTATCTTGGTTATATCATTCTTATGTGAAAGAGTATTTTCTGTGCTTTTTACAATTGTTAAATTGTCAGCTGCCTTTGAAGTTGTAGATTTTGACTCAGTAGCTTTGACAACTTTCCCTTTCTTCATTTCATTTTCGTAAATTTCCAAGATTTTACAGTCGACAAGTTTTACGTTACGTTTATTTTTACCGTGGACAACTAGTTTTTGGATTGTGTTGTGTAATTTTTGCTGCTGGGTATTCATTGAGCTATCAAACAATCCTTCGGAAGACATCTTGGTATACCATGAACTGATGTCACACTTTTCTGCTTCTATCGCATTTCTGTTAAATATAGCACAAAATACGCACATTAAACTTTTTCTGAACGCAAAATAGGATAAACTGCTAAAAATAAATTAAAATATTCTAAATGCATTGATTAAAATCGGCAAAATTAAAAGTATATATAGAGAGGGAATTACTTTATGTTTAAAATCTAAAGAATGATTACTAGTGAAAATAAAGATTACATAATTCTTTTATTTATTATATTCAAAATTTCATCAAAAATGAATTGTAGTACATAAAACTGCGTACAGTACAATTATTTATTTCATATTGATATAAATTCAAGTTTAGTAAGGCATTCCTTTCTTACTAAGACTATGTATATACAGAATTTCCATGTTATTTTTTCAATGGTCAAATCTTGCTTACCGCATAATGAATGAAAATACAGTACAGATATTTAAATATACACGTATCTAGTTTAATACGATATAAGTTCTCTAAATTCTTACCCTTTGATTCCATGAAAAAAGCAGACAATGATCTGAGTTGTGAAGATACATAGAATTATCTCAGTACCAGTTCTGGTAGGCATTGCTAGACAATTGTAATGAAATACTAGCTTTTTTTATTAAGAATGAAGGCTACGTAAAAAAATTTCTTCGTCATTGTTGCAACGTGTCCGTATCATTGACGTGGCGAACATCATCAGCTAGATTTCCTTAGAAAATTTTTGTAAATCGACTTATTCAATAAACAAATACACAATATGATTATATCGTGTGTTCAGATTCATTGATCAGAGGTGTGACAGCTTGGCAGCGGTGTTTTCCCGCGCAAAATCGACCCACGTTAGTCTCTCTCCAATAATCTAAACCAAATTATCAGAGTACATTTTCAATAATCCTCAAATAATGGACGAATTTTTATTTTCTTTGAGTCAAATTAGATATTGTACAATAATTGCTCATTTAGGTCAATACGTTAAGTGACGAGCTAGCCACCTGAGAATACAATATTCACCGATCCTGAAAGGGGAGGGGGTGGGGTGGTCTTGTAATATGAAGGTGACTAAATCATCGCAGTGTCCATGTTTTGCTATGGGACCCCCAAAATATGTGTCGGGTCAAAAAGTAATTTATTAATAGGAAGTGCTCAATAGCACCTCGTAACAAATACTCTATGAAGGTCTCTAAATTTCATTTAGTTATATAAGACAAACAACTTAAATAAATATGCACTTATTCTCTTCTACCAAAAAAAAAGAACACGTCTTAATTTTTAAGCATTAGCCAAATTATCTTTTGAAAAATGATTGCTAGAGTCCTGTATACATGCATTAAGGTTTCGGAATTTCATTTTCACCAAGGGGAGCTAAATGGGTTTTGGAAAAACGACAATTTCCAGATAAAAAAAAACTGGTGTTCTGTAAATAAAAAATGGTGTTCGGAACTTTTCTTACATTTAAAAAAAATGAGGAAGTACATGTAGTCATGTCATCTTTTGGCAAATTAATAGTAGTGTAGTTTAGATAGATGTCCAATAAAATTAAATGTGGATACAAAATATTTCTCTACAAAAAGAAGGAGGTCACTGAACTCTGCACATGTGGTCGTAGGGACACCAGACAAAATTTTTAGTCCTTAGTACCACATCTCACTTGGATTAGGAGTAGTTCAAGAGTGACATAACAACAACCCCCCCCCCCCCCG
>PRKT01000083.1:515780-600769 GCA_003671525.1 Saccostrea glomerata | reverse complement strand
CAATATTTAGATTCTGATATATTTTGCTTCACAGAGTTGATCTGAACAAAAGTCTGCTTCATTGCCAATGTGAAAGGGGCTAGATTAAAATTATTTTTTATGTTTTGCTCATGGGATGTTAGGAAAAAAGTCACCAATGATATTCACCATTAATTGCATGGACCAATACATGTAAACATAAATGCTTGTTTGATGAAATGAAACATAAACTGTAACAAGAAGGAAAATGTTAGCTGCACTGATACTGCAACACTAGCTAAAAGCAATCAGGTTTAACAAATTTAAAGGGTCTACATTACTGAGTGCTAATATAAGAAATAAGAAAATCAAAATGACATTTGCCGTTTTATGTGTTGTGTTCAGCTTTAATCTACAATGGAAAGATATGTACATGTAGATTTATATAAACAAGTTAACTTTTCTAGATGAGAAGATCACCGTTACTTACTATGTTAATATACAAATCAACAAATAATTTTACATACCTCTCTACTTGATTTTTTAAAGAGTATGAAGATAAGCTACTAAAGAATTTTATTTATAGATATGTTAATGTTACATTCTTTTCTTTTGTCATTAAATTTAGATATCATTGAATTTCTATTGATAGGGGTCTTGTTACCAGGTAATCAAAATGTCTAAAAACCATGAAATCCTGAAAAATTGTTGATATTGAAATGCATCCTTTTTCCCTTGTACATATAAATGAAATTAAATTTATAATACAAATGTACTGCATCGAAGCATTCATTATCTAGGTTCATACCTGCCCACTTTTCCACTTTTGGTGTATTTCCTCTGAAGAACCTATAGCAAATAAAACGCAATTAATTTTAAGTGATATTCAATTTTTGATCCTAGCACACTCACTAATAATGCCAAAATTAAATCCTCACTAAAAATTTTGCTTATACATTATGCACACACCCCAGTACCCCTCAAATTAAACATTTTGGAAGAGGCACTTTTCTTCATCTAATTTTTTACTTAGATCATTGGCATAATACCCAGGAGCAAAGGAAAAAAATTTCAATGAATTCATGCATTTTTCACTACCGGTATATAATCAATAGAGCCCCGCCCTAACACCAGAACCCCTGGCCCAGTGCAGGGGCCCTGAAATTCACAACTTTGGAAGAAACATCCTTCTACATAATAACCATGTACATAATTCAATGGTTTAATACCCAGGAACAGAGGAGACAATTTTTTAGAGAATTCATGCATTTTCACTATAAAATCAATAGTGTCCCATCCGGCTCCACAACCCCTGACCCTGGGGCCAATAAATACACAATTTTGGAAGAGGCAGCCTTACTCAACATAACTATGTTATTGGTTAGTTTTATTTAATACCCAAGAGGTGTAAAGACATTTTTAAAGAAATAATGCATTTTCACTATATAACCAATAGAGCCCCACCCTAACACCAGATCTCCTGACCCATGGGCCATAAAATTCAAAAGTTTGGAAGAAGCATTCTTGCTCATTATAACTATGCACTTTATAGTTAGATTCTTTAATAGTCAAGGGCAGAGAAGAAGATTTTCAAGGAATTCATGCAGTTTCACTATATAATCAATTGAGCCCAGCCCTAATACCAGAACCCTTGACCCTGGGGCCAAGAAATTCGCAATTTTGGAAATGGCAGTCTTATTCAACATAACTGTGTACTTGGTTAGTTTATTTAATATAGCCAGGAGCAGAGAAGAAGATTAAGGGATGTGCCATGATATGTATTACAGGGGGGAAATATGGTAAAGAACGACATCACCAAAGTTCTTCAGGTGAATAATGTGTCTTGTTCTTTATTTTGATGGTTGCAACCATCAAAGTAAAGGAGCTAGTGGATGGTTTAATATAATCAGACCACAAATGTTCATGGATGATGCATCTTAGGCTGTAGGATGCACCCTACTGTACTTGCTTTGGATGCTGGATCTGACCTCAATCTAATTAAAATTAGACCTTTCATCTCGCTCTGTAAACTGATATGTCGCCCTTTCACAAGCAACCAATCAATATACCAACAGCGAGATGAAAGTTCCAATTTTAATTAGATTGGATCTGACCTATAAATTTTACAGATGAGTGACCAGGTTAAATCTTTTAAAACAGGTTCATTACCAAGAAACTGTAATGACTATCTGAATCAAACTAGCAAGGAGGATGCACCAAGGGACGAACACTCAGACACTGTGTTTGATTTACATTTTCTGGATTGGTTGTTTTGAGATAAGACTTTCCAAGTAACTGCAAGTCCCATATCAGACCAATATTACATAAATGTTGCACCTAAGGATGCACACTACTAAGTACATGTACTAGATTATTAGTTTAGAGTAAGACTTTTCTTTTCTTGAAGACAACATTTGTTGTGACATCTGTAATCTCTGTTTTTCATATACATTTATAGTGAATACCTCTACTGAAGTGGTCACTGCCTTTTAAACATCAACTCTTTAAGAAGATATTCACAATGGAAAAAGTTTTTTATTCAAACATTATAGAAAAAAATATTTCACACAGCTAAAAAAAATACTTCCAACAATATGTTGTACATGTTTGTTTGAAGTTTGGAATTAAAGTCACTTCAAATGTACCAAATAACTTATTTTTCTTCACTCTCTGTGTATTGAAATCCCTCTTTTTCAACCTTTTCCCTAAATTGCAGGTAATTTCTTCTCTTTAGAAAGTATTTGGACTGGAAATAAAAAGTTTTAACAGTTTTATTTTTAGACAGCATATTGCCCAGTACTTGTGAATGTTTGTCTAAGGCAGGAATTATTTCCTAATACATATAAAAATATTTGCAGTTCTGCATTTCTTTTAAAATTGTTTTTTTGATTTATCTCATATTATTTAAATCTTACATAAATTACATCTTACATAAATTATGTAAAAATTTATATAAATAAGTAATTGAATAGTAAATAATACTAATACCATGATCAAACAAACATATACTAACCCACAACTTGGAACAGTTGTTTTCAACTCCTTTGATTTCTTCTGAGCACTTTGAAAGATCCTCATTATTTTTGTCCAGACACTCAAATAATTTGTCTCTGAATGACCAACAGATTTCTCGAGCCTTCTTATTTGGTGCCGTACTCATGGCAGCAATGTTCTGGAAAATTATGCTTCACCTGTCAAACAAAATATGTGAATGCTTAAAAAATTCCTTCTTAAATTTTCTGTTGTTCAATATCAAAAAGTAACGAGATGTTTGTAAAACACTTATGCTCCACTCCCTAAAATAATTGGAATTTTTCGATGTCCAAGGGGCATTACTCTGTCCAAAATGGTCTGATAGAACCAAAAACAAAACTTGACCTAGTATTCTTATGATAAATCTGTATAGCAAATTTCATTTCAATGTGTGCAACCTTTGCGAAGAAAATGAATGGAAACTGATGGCGGACTGACAGACAGCAGCAAGGCAATATGCCCTCCCTTCTTTGAAGGGGCGGCATTAAATATTAATTTCAGCATCTGATTACATATCACTTGTACATAAAGTTCTGTTGTTTTTATTATCACAATGCATACTTTAGTATTGAATAGAAGTTATTTAATATCTACAATGTATACATGGGCAGGGATACACACGTCAAACTAATAACCTTCAAATCCATTTGTAAGGTAGTTTATTTAGGACACATAATTTAAATTTTTTTAAAGATACCAGGAAAAATTTATCATGAAACGAGATATTATCTCATGAAAACGACATAATTTCTGAGAACAACTTATCTAGTGAATACGAGGAATCATGAAAATGACATATCTTGGGAAAGCAGAAAATTTCTCCTGAAAATGACTTATCTCATTTTTAAAACGAGATTCTAGTGAAAACAAGATAATTTCTTGTGAAAGCAAGCATGCATTTACATTCAAGGGATGTTTACATAGAGAGCATAATCAAGAAATTTGAAAACATAAATGAATATGACAGAAATGTCCAAATTTCATCATCATATAATATTATGGAATATTTAAATGAAATTTCAAGCATTCTTGAATGATACTCTTCATCCCTATTTGACAACAATTAGCAAAATGCTAAATCAGGTTGTCTAACGTATGTAACAAAATTAAAAGTCAAAATAATATGTCATTTTCACGAGATAATAAGTAGTTTTCATGAGATAATCTCTTGTTTTCACAAAATAATATCTCATTTTCACAAAATAATATCTCATTTTAACGATAAATAAAATATAACTTGTTTGATATACTCGAACAACCCATCGAAATTCGCCCCTACCCAATCATTTTTTTCAGAACTTTCATTTTTTTTCTCATTTTTTCCCTTTAATTCTCATAGATATTTTAAAAGCTTAAGTATATTATTTCTCTCAGATGCTTTTCGATTAAATACATGTATATTAAATTTGTCTAGTTATCCTGTCATGATCGAGTGTGTAATGAAAACATCAAAAAAAATTTAAGTCTGTGAATTTTATGACATGCAGATATCAGTTTGTTCAATACTGTAAAGGCAAACAAAACATTTAACAGTCATTAATCTAAAGCAAACTAGCATGGTGTGGTGCCATGCCCTTTTTTCATTGCCATACATGTAATTGCCATGCCCTTTTTTTCCTAACCAAAAATTAATAAATATTCCCAGTACTGGCAATATTCCCTAGCTGCTCTGTCTAATATATAAAACCACTAGCTGAAATCCCAAGCAATCGCAAGGGGAATTTTTTTTTTTTTTTACTGCTAACAGAACTATTCCAAAAAGTATCTTTCAGATTCTATTGACTATTTTTTACACAGGAATATTGCATGACAAAATACTTCTCAGTCCTGCAACTAGTGTAGGAACAGAAACAGATATAATTATAAGAAATACATTTCCTATAAATATTTTGGGATTTTCTTTTCTTCTACAAATATCAATTTTATTGAAGGCCTCTTCTTCGTACATGTTCTAAAGCAACTTTATTCTGTCGTATTATGTTATACATCATGTACTACATGCAGGTGCTCATTGGCATTTTCTCTTTAAATGTTAGAATCTTTATTTTAATATATTTTTAGCTATATCATTGCTCATTATACCTACATCACGGATAAGATATTGGATGTGCACATTCAACTATAAATTTGTCAGCATTTAAAAATATTGAAAAAAGCTTCATTTTCATCATTTTCATGTACATACATGCAGGCCTACAAGGTATAAATAAGTTTTATAAATAAAAGACTGTATGTAGAAAAACATTTAAGTAAATTATTTAAAAATTAAATTGTACCATTTTATATGTCTAAACAAATAACCATGACCATTAATTGTCATTTATTTATAAAACATTAGCACAACTTACTAAATTAAGATATATTCACAAACTCATTGTGTTACCAATTTCTTTACATTTATTTCCATGTCCATTCATGATAAACAATAGCCTCGATTTTCTTTTAGACATCAGGTTTGATGCCACCTGACTTTCTAGAACTTTCAACAAATAGCGAGATCAATCAAAAATGGAAAGGACTGGCACATTTTGTTTTCAATCAATGACCACAGCTTATTTCTTTTATATCACTTAAATCAAGTCTTCATTGAATAATTCATTAATGACAATTTATGAAATAAATAAGCGCTTGCTTTTTGTTAGTTGTATTATAAAATGCCAGTTACTTAGATCTGCCACCACTTTACCCTCTTTAGTGCTAATTCAAGGCTTTTATTCAAAAATGAAAGTAGACTTTTAATTAAATTTACGATAATAACTATAACTGTGAAATCTGAATGTAGTTTACGGACATCACCTTATACCTAGTGTATTCCTACAGGCTTTAGTAAGAACTCTTTTGCAGCTGTTTGAGAGTTTATTTGCAAAATTTGTTGATTTTAAGTATAGATATCGTTACAATTCTGCAGCTAGGGTAGGCTTAGACAGACTGTTCTGTCATTAAAATGAAATAATCCTGCGGAACAATGAAATTTGTTCTGTGTATTAGTAATGAAGCAAAAGAAGCATGGACGATAACTCATACTCAATACATTTACTATAAACAATTCCAGAGTTCGACCAAATGTAAACATGGCAGGTAAATTTGAACCGAGAAAAACCCCTGAAAAAATTCTTTGAATTTTTGTCTTCATATGGATTATTTTTTGGGATAAAAGGCTTGTACAATCTCGAAAAGGTTTGTTTGAATAATTTGGTAGTTACTTTCAGCCCAATTTACCCATTTTGTACTCTTCAAATTTATTCCTGAGCTGATACGCTCCGATTTGCTACATAACAAGTTTATTGGACGTATTCGAACTGTGGTGAGGACTTGTCCCGAGACATAGTTAAATTATTCTAACAACACAGGGCAGGCCCATTCGACATTGCAATGACAGGTCCACGGTTGCATAATCCAATTTTTTTTTTAATTATGTCATAAATGTCCGTTAAACGTACCTAGAAGATAGGATCTGGATTGAAGAAAAAAAAATTATGTCTTTATCAAGACTCTACCCTCCATATATTCATTGTGTTCCACAGAACCATGTGCATCAAAATACAACACTCTCAGTTCCAACGGAAGTGCCCAGCAACAGCGACGGATATGAATACGAGTAAAATAGTTCGCGGAAAAATTCTTTAATCAGAAAACTATGCAAGTAACCGATTAAAATCAAAATAACATTTTTTTTTTTAGAAAGGATTTTGTTTCTATATATGTACTGTTGATATAAATTTTGAATAATTATTATTCTAGCGCATTAATATTAGTTTCACCGGAAGTTGACTATTCCACAGCAACATGGACGATACATGATCCTTCACTTTTTCCGTAGCAAGGACAAATTTCTGTTTATATGTTAAAGATGACTTATTCTTTAAAAATCAGACTTAGATTTAAATAGGTTTACTGATTTACATTTTAGAACAATGATTTCTGAAGCAGAGCATTCACTAATGAGCTCAGAAGTGAACAAAAGTCCTGCCCTCCCACTCTCTATCTCTGCAGAGGAAAGTAAACCAAAAGTGGAAGGGAAAATACCGAATGGCAAATTAAATCACACCAAGGACGAAAATGGACGCATTGTCCATAATCATCCTAGAGATCAAGACAATTATAAGAGAGAGTTACTGGCTCAGTGCACATGTGATCATTCAAAGGAACATGAAGTTGAAGAAATTTCAGAGCACCTGCTCTGTGAGTCAGTGCGAAGAGTCCACATCGAACCACAATTACAGGAAGAAATCAAGGAAGTAGATGGAATCAGTTACACTATATATGAATCAGAAAAACAAATGCCGGACATTATGAGGCTCATTACCAAAGATCTTTCTGAACCCTATTCCATTTACACATACAGATATTTTATCCACAACTGGCCAAAGCTGTGCTTTTTGGTGAGCAGTGAATTACAATGTGAAAATGAAATATACCCATGAAATTTTTTTTTATTATTTAGCTGAGTATGATCTTTAAGAAATATTGTGTTTGCCCTCTCCAGACTGACTAAAAAAATTGCTGAATTTTTTTTTATACTCCAGCCAGTCTTGGTCCAGTTATTCTTTTGAATTAATTACAAAGTTTTCTCCCCTATTTGTAGATATTTAATATTCATTATTTGCAAGTGTTATTGAAAAAGAGTAACAGAATTGTCACTTTCCTAGAATTAGTAGTAACCTACCCGTCCTACAATAGGAGTGAAATGATTCAGTATCAATTTACTGACATTCTTCTTTTGGGATACTGTCCTTAACAGGGGGTGAGAAGGAATAACAGAGCAACTGGGGATTACATCATTATAGTCAGGAAATCCCTGGTTCATCATAGTCATGGGGACAACCATGTTATAATTGTGTTATTCAGTCAGGTTTAGAGTAGTTACATGAAGTATTATTATGATGACAACAAACAGTATCAAACTCAAAAGTTTATTAAAAAATACAAAGAAAGAGGGCCTATAAGGCGTGGACAATTCCCAGCTCTGAGACAGAATGTTTCTCAGTTTTCAAGATTCACAGACAAGTTATATTTTTCTAAAATCGTGTTCTCAGTAATGTCATCTTCAAAACATTTTATCATTTTATTTTACTGAATGACTTATTATTTGATAATCTTTATTTCAAAGTTGACAGTTAAGCTTATTTAGTGGAAAATGGGTTTACTAGAGCTATAAAAAAATGACTTTTGGACATGAATGGGTAAAGTCTCCATTCTTCGTTAACACTTAAATGATGGAAACGTAAATGCGAAATCTATTTCATTTGTCCAAAAAATGGAATCTGAACCCATTCTATATGAAAATAAAAAAATTTCTGAAAAATGTATGCTTCAACAAACCCGTTCATTTAAATCACACTGACAGACACCGATAATGCATATACTTTGTAAGGTAGTGGTTAAAGCAGTCGGTCTTGGACCAAACCGTGCACTATGGAGAGAGTTCCAATCATACGTGTCTTTTTTGTTTTCAAAAATCTTAAAAACATGTGTAAAAAAATTAATTATTTATAAAATATGAAAACAATGAAAATTTGTAAAAGATGATATAAACAATATGATTTTGAAAAATATAACTTTTATAATTGAGAAATGTCTTTTGGGATTGTCCGTGCCTTGTATGCCTCCATTCTTATGGAGCAGAGCAAATACAGAGATGTGATTAGGTGCTATGGGGAAGTGAGTCAGTGAGCATTCCCTGCTGAATGGTCGCACCTGCCATGTGTTCCTTGTCATGATCTGGAATAACAGAAAAATCTTTTGACATTTCAATGGTCTAACAGTATGAAAAAAGCAGTCAGCATTTGACTTAATGATAGATTTTCTTTGCTGAAAAGACATAGTTTTGATCAAATAACTTTTGATGACTTTATAAATGATATTCTTGTTTCCTCAACTTGTTTGTTAATAACTTGCTTCAGTTTAGATTTTTTTCATTTACTTAAACTTTTTTGTATGTATTCAAGATGTTTTCATCAAACTTTATAAACTTGAAACAATTTATCATGTTGCATTACTAATGAACCCTGGGCTTTTATGGACAGGATGATAAAACTGAGACGCATGATTTGTTAAATGTCAAAATAATCATATTATAGACTCGGTGAATATGATATAGACTCAATTAAAATATGTAATAAAAAGTGGTCGTATAGCTCTTTATTGAAAAAAGGACAAATTTGAATTTAATATGGGACAAGTAAATTTCATTGTCTCTTGACCAAATGGACTAGTAAGAAAAAAAAATATTAAAGAGCACTGTTACACCTTTCACTGAAATTGATATAATTGTAGGCCATGGATAAAGAGAAATGTGTGGGTGCCATAGTTTGTAAATTAGATATGCACAAGAAAATGGTACGAAGAGGGTATATAGCAATGCTGGCTGTTGATGCAGATTACAGGAGGAAAAAGATAGGTGAGTTTTTAGAGATTGATGTGGAACGTATGATATTTTTACTTGATAGGTCATTAGGCAGATTCACTGTATAAAGAGATATGGAACAGTTTATCATGATTATATATTTACTTGATTGTGAATGTATTACATTAGTGACATTATGTGTTATGGTTTCTTATATTAGTCTTTGACTATTATTCTAAAGATTCCGTAATACAAAAAATGTGCAACTCATTGCGTAAGATTTTTTTTAGCACTGTTTTAGAGAACACGACTTTACAGCATTGGTCAATCAACTATCATTCACACTCTAATTCTAGACACATTAATTAGTCAATCCTTATATTTTATCAACTTCCCAACCCTTTAAAGTTGTCTCTACAAGCAATAAACTCGCTTAATTTTAGACAATATTCAAATCAAGTTAGTTTATCCCCTGCAGAGAGGATAATAATGTTTGGGAGGTGGATAAACTATACAGATTCGTTTAAATATGTTTCTAGAATCAGGGAGTAAATGGTGGTTGATTATTCAATGCTTGGAAGTGGAGAAATTCTCCCCAACCGTGCTCAAAAAATCTTGAGCCGTAAATTCCACATTTTTTGCATATGATCTGTAGCATTATGGTAAAAATATAATGTATAAATCCCTTAACGCTACATATCTGCAGCTAGTATTTCATTTGCTTACTTTAGATTTTGTGCTTGCAAAAGAAAAAATAATAAACTGAACCTATTTGATCTTGAAAGGTGGATATGAAGAATTTAAGATATGTTTGAAGATATTCAAGTGATCTTTTTATTTCTTAATGAGTAAGTTTATCCTTTTTTTTTTTTAAGGGTCACGACTTGTATTGAAAGCCATTAGAGGAATGATAGCTGATGACTGTGATGAGGTATACTATCGATTCTATTTCTTATCTTGAGGAAAAACTGTTGATGGTATAGGGATTTCTGAAACACAATTGTATTTGCAAATATTCAGTTTGATTTTTGATCAAAATCCAAGCATAATTGTAATACAGTGGAGCCTCGTTTATCCGGACGCTTTGGTTCCTAGACAATTTGTCCGGATATGTGAAGCGTCTGGATACCTGAATTAACAGCTAAACAAGACAAAATAATGTTAAAAAACTTCTATTCCTATGAAAAATTGTCCGGATATCTGGCGTCTGGATAGGTCTGAAGGTTCACTGTAAATTAATCTGGTATTCTTAATAAGTCCATATTTTCTTCTTTGATCAGGTTGGTAGACTTTTATACCCCAGGTCTCCTCTTCCCTCAAATTTAATAATCAATTTTCTCACTTTAATATAAGTATGAGTTGTTATTACAATTTCATTGTTGGTCATTATGACTTAAATGTAAGCATTTGAGGCGCATTAAACTCATTCACTTTCTACCTCGTCACCCAACTGCTTGGTTCGTTTGGTTACATACCGGATGTAGAAAAAAAGAATTGTAAAGATGGGTCTTTTAATCTCGAAAAAAGTAAAACAAGACCTACTGACTGTATCGAAACACTTTTCAAAGACTTGTAAAAAATGTATAATATTTATTTAATCAAAATATATCAAGTTTTATATTTCAAGTGTTGTAAAACATGGAAAACTTGGAAATCGGAATTAAATATATGTTACACCGTATCAGGTTTTAGATATTTTAATTCGATTCCGGTTTAGATTGTTGCTAGTCAAATGGTCAAAGACGGTGTTTATGTTGTAAATTATGAAATAAAACAATTTGTTTGTGTTAAACTTTATTTCTGATAGACATTGATAGTGACCTTCGTGTAAACGTTTACTCAAACTGTAAACGTTTAGAGCATATAATCGAAACGTCGCCGTTTACACGTGTAATCGTTTCGCCCTTATAACAAAGTCAATACATGTATGAAATAATCACTGTTCATGTCGATCTGTCCAAGCAATGTTGGTGATTCTAGCTTTTCAAATGTTTAATGAAGAATCGTAAAGAATCGTAAAGCTTAAGTGACTAAAAGATAGTGATGTCACAATGATTTTCAATTAGTAGTCAGAATAAATAAACAATTTGAATAATCATCAGTAGTCAGAATAAATAAACAATTTGAATAATCATTTTATTTATAATGAAAAATTGATGACATTGGCTGATTTATGAAAAATATAAATAAACCAAAGTGTTGAGAATCAACTGCACTGTAAAGCAAGAAAAGAACTGCAAAATGTATACAGGCCAGAAAACAAAAGTTGCATCTGTCATGTGGTTGTTATCAATTTCAACAATGCCAAAGTCATGGCTCATGCGTCTTTTATTTTTGATGTGAATCTTATAAACAGCATTGAATTGAACTAAGCAAACGTGAGGGATAAGTTCTACATGTAATAACCTTTTTTGAAATCTTTGGTCACTCAACATTTATATGAAATTGACATTATGATAACTTCTTTGACTTTTCTGCACATGCGTACAATTAGGAGGAAGAAGTGGGGCAATATTTTTGTGTTGGGGCCAACAAAAATTATTTTTACTTAAATTTTTCTTCATGAAATAATTTTATAAGTTCTAAGTCCTGTGATTTCAGAACCCTAATATTTCAAGAATACTTTAGGAGTGATTGCTTATTACATCATTAATTGATCATTTTATTTTCCCTCCCTCTGAGCATCATGTCTTCATCTCTTAATTTATTTTGTTTTATTATATACATGTAAATATTAAATTGACATTTCATGTAAGATATTCAGGTGAATTTTTAGGCCCTTAGGCTTCTTGTTTTTATGAATACATCAATATAAGAAATGCAAGTTATAAAGATGGTACTGTCATTTATTTCAGGTTGTTCTTGAGACAGAAATTACAAACAAGGCAGCGTTGAGATTGTATGAAAATTTGGGCTTTGTGAGAGATAAACGATTGTTTAGGTACTATCTCAATGGAGTTGATGCTCTACGGTTAAAACTGTGGTTAAGGTGAAGGTCATTTTAAAGGGATGTACATATAAAACCATCAAATTAAACTCCAAAAACATTTAATGAATTATTCCCTCAGTGTTATATGAACTGTTTTAATAAGAGGATTGCATTATGTGAGCCATCTTGTTGCGAAGATGTATACTCGTTTTAATGATACTGTGTGAGAAATGAAATGTCAGTGATTTTCTTGAAGTAAAATAAACATTGGAATGGTTATTAAAATTATTTTTGACTTGTTGTCACTATGTTCATTCAGTACTAAGGTAGATAAACTATTCAAATGTAGTTGTGTACTGTAGATTCCTAATTATACGTGAGGAATTAATAATCGCGAGAAGCAACACTCACGAAATAAAATTACTCGCTTTTAATTTATGTTGCTGAAATCCATGTATATTCTGTTGATCAAGCGTCCATTCGCAAATTATTATTCTTGCGATATGACGTTAGAGAGCCGACTCGCGATTATAAGTACTCGCAAAAAATAAGGAATCTACAGTATATTGCTGGTCCAAATTTTTATAAAGAATTTGTGATTATGACAAAAATTTACATCTGCATTTTACATGTATTTTATTCTTTACATAAAGGACTATACTTTGTAATGACAAAATCTGTCCCTCCAAATCAAAGATTAATTTGGAAATCTGTGTTGTAAGGCAGGAGGATAAAATGCATACTTCAAGGCATGGGGACATTTTCATTGACTGTGACATTGTAAGAGATATATCATCAGAAAATGACATTTATACAACATTTAAATAATCCAAAAAAAAAAAAAATTGAGTGTATCCTGCACTGAAATCAATTTGACTAGAAACCTGCTTCAATTTCATTTTTTGTATAATGTGTATGTGGAATGATCATAACAATGAAATATGAAAATAAATCTGAAAAGGCTAGTTTGAACAAAGTAAAAAAATAACAAAATTTCTATACTTTTCTCTTATTTAAAAAAAATAATAACAGGTGATATCAATTGATTGTGACATCTCAGATATGAAAATGGCAATGATTTTTCCTCAGTAATTTTGTAAATTTAGCTTTATTTTATGATGCTTTATTTTATGAAGTCTTTACAATAATGCACATTTCAAAAGATTAAAAAATCAGAGTTTTATGGGGACAGGGATAGGTAATGGGATAGGATAGATATTATAAATTCCTTTTTGTGATTCTAATGTAGATAAAATAATTTGTTGATTAAACTGGAATAAACTAAAGTTATATATGTACATCATGCATGTATCACGATACATGTACATCATATATGTATCATGACTAAGCACCTTACCAACCACTGATTAAAAAGGGTTAATCAATGTTCTAATTTATTGGAACTCTAGCCCTATACCTATAATCTACTAATGCAATTCATTTCTTTTTGCTCCCCTGACCCAAAAGGCTAAAGTGAGCTTTTCTAAACAAAAATTGTCCATTACTATTGTTGGCATCATAAGCTTCTCCACAACAACTGATCCAGTTTTAAAAACTATTTAAGGTCTTCAATTCCTAATAGGAACGAATTTAATGAAATTGAAAACATAACAGATATGTAGGCATTGGATACTCAGTTTATTTAGACATACTTTCCATTTATTACTATAAGTATGTTTAGTGGGATGTGTCCTAATTCATGACCTTGAATTTTGGTAAGAGTTATCTCCCCTTATTTTAATTAATATAAAAAAAAATCACTTAAAAAAATTCAAGCTGGTAAAATAATTATTTTTGATTTTCATTCTATTTTAATGTTCAATGCATCCTTCCACCACAGGATTTATTGATATTCAAATTATTTTTATTTTTATTTTGAAAAAACGCTTTTCCCCATAGACTTCAATGCAATCTTTGTTAATTAAGTACTGCTTAATTAATGAAATTTTTGAAAATTTCTCGTAGGAAATCCCTTTCCATTACAAAATGCTTTAATATAATATCAGAGTATTGTGTACTTGACGGACATTTAAGGGTAGAGAATTTGGTCCCATTAGGGATTGAAATCCTTAAGCTTATAGAATCCCTAAGTAAAGGGGTTTGAAGGGCCTTGCTCTGCTCTCCTCCAAAAAGAAATGAGTAAAAATTTCATGGCTTCTATTAAAACTCGCAAAAAACAAAAGACAAATAAGATGAACCTATGGTGAATGTTTCATTACATATTACAGATTAAATTTTTTTCTAGTCATTATCCCCAGGGATATGCAAGGCTATCAGAAGATAAGAATTCGTATGAAAAATCGTCTTGGCAATCACTGGGCCAGAAAAAGTTTTTTTTTTTAAAAAGATGTTAATGTTTTATTACTTTATAGTTAGATTCAAGTCTGTTCAAATCATGACCCATTGGAGGTGGGATAGGGTCTCAATGAGTAATCAACATTTTACATAGGAAGAGTGAAGCTTGTCAGATGATGTATAATCAATTTTGTTCTAACCCTGATCTTTAGGGATAGATTTCTTGAATTTGGGAAAATTATTGGATGGTAAGAAAACACAATGTTGAACACATAATTTGTTGTGTTCACTCTTCAGGGTTCTTATTGATGTATATACTCATGTTACTATGATGAACCAGTTGATTAAAGGAAACTTGAAAATGGATGTGGATGTCACCATCCATGAATCCATGAATATTAAATCATGTTGGAAACCAGAAATCTCTGTGGATACTTGCTCTGCTAGTTTGTACTTGTAATAAAATATGGAGATAATGAGCAGTATTCAAGGTCAAATCTCCATTCAAACAAATAAATAAGGAGCAAACATGGACCTAGAAAACATCAGAAGTGGGTCAAGTGCCATGGAGGAGTGAACATCCCCTGTCGATCGGTCACACCCGCCGGCTGCTCTTTGTCATGACCAGAGAATAACCGTTTATAACGGAAAATCCTTCGACAAATTCAGTGTGTAAATAAAATTGTCAAACATTAAGTACGAAAAACAGTGACCATTTGACTTAATGTTGGATTGCATTTGCTGCCAAATTGACAATGTCATTATATCGACAATAGAATTACGAAATACTTAATTTAAACATATTCTGGTTTCATCAACTTGTTTGTCAATAACTTACCTCGTTTTAGAAATTTTTCACACTTAGAGCATGCTCTTGCTTATTGAATCAACTCCATATATGGATGATAAGGGTAAATTGCTGCATAAGTAAGGAAAGTTGACAACCTCTACCTAGATTTATCCTTCCACTAATACTAAATGTTGTAGCGAAGCGTAATATGCCCTCTGGTGAGAGATTGGACGATTATTGTTTAAATCTTCACATTTATCAATTTAAAAGCTTTGTTGTTAGATTACCATTATAGTCTTTTTCTAGTAAAATATCCAAATACGATACATATGCATGATTTGTGTCAGACTATATATAATACGTTGTGTCTTTTATTTCAAGCTCACTGGGATATGTCGTGTCGGAAATAACTATTAATTGATTATCCGTTGTCGATGTATCCAAATACCGAGTTGAACTCCACAGCAGGTGTTTTCTTCAAGAATTTGAACAAATTCTGTTTTTATGAATACATACGAAGGTCTGGTGTATGGCGCAAAGAAAGAGAAAAGAAGCATCTGAACTTGATGCTTCGCAACAGCAATAAATAGAATAATACTATATAGGAACCCTTGATTTCATTAAATTTTAGAAGCAAGATTGCAATAAGACTAAAACTGCAGGAGGGCAACTTATTTTTAAAGAATTTTACAGAAAGTTCAATTTTAGTTACCACGGCAACATCATTCATCAAAATATCAAAAGGACAATTATTTATCTTGGTCTACTTGCATGCCACGTTATATCAAATCAGACCAATATGTAAGAGGAGAAGCATTTTGAAATTACTTGTATTTTACAGAATTTCGATTTTAGTAACCATGCCAAAACAGTTCATCGAAATCAAAAACCAATAAAAAAAAATGTATCTAAGCGTAGTCTACTTATGTGCCAAGTTATATTAAAATCAAATCAACGCTGTAGGAGGAGATGCGTTTTGAAAAATTGTTTACAGACAGACGGGGAGACAACGGGTACCTAACTATCGTGTAAGCTCTTCTGATCGCTGACCAGTAGAGCTAAAAAAAATCGCCACAAAAAGTCGTTGTTATCTTTGCATTTTCACCTATTGTACTATATTGAATTTTAAGTTGAAATCGATCAGAGATTTTTTTTCATACCATATGATTATTTTTTCTTTTAACTTAAATTCTGGTCACGACTGGTGTAATGTACGAACATATGCCCCGTAACGGCCCAAAGTTAACGATCATTTTTGAAAGAATTAGAAACCTTCTTTTTTCATCTCATCGGTTGTATGCAGAGTGACATCTCATCACCTGAATCATAAGTACAGATTATATGTTTTCTCTTCTATTGATATTTTCCCTTTGAAAATCACCGTTTGCAATATATTTAATAATAAATGTATCTTATTTCAATTAAAATTTGGGTCAATGCATGCTTAAGTTATTAAAAATACTGAAATAATTTATTGTAAAAGTACAAGAACAAATGACCAGCAACTCTTTCCAGAACAACAATAGCATGAGTGGTAGGTTCTCAACCTGGACAAAGAAATTGATTTTCATTAATGAAAGAACATCAAATCAAATTTCATCATTGCTACACTGACAGTTACGATATTATATTTTTACCTGCATAAGTAGCACCTCCCAGAGGATAGTAACCGGCGGAAGATCCGGTTCCGAATGAACCGATGGAACCGATGGCAGAAGCTAAAGAGGTCCCTCCCAAGGCGGCAACATTGCCTCCTGCTGCTGCAGCTGCTGGAACTGCCGCAGGAACGGCTGCTCCTGCTGCGGCGATCCCACCAGAAGCCAAACCACCTGCAGCGTAGGTAGGATAACTAGCACCGGTATAATAACCACTGCTGTACGTGGGGTAGCCTCCCGAGTAATATCCCCCACTGTATGACGGATATCCACCACTGTAGTAACCCCCGGCGTAGGAAGGATATCCACTGTAATATCCTCCATAAGAGGCACTGGGATAGGATGATGCGTAAGATGCGCTGGGATAGGATGATGCATAAGATACGCTAGGATAGGATGATACACTAGGATAGGATGATGCATATCCTCCGTAATATCCACCTTGACCGCTTCCGTAGCCCCATCCTCCATATCCCATACCACCTCCGTATCCCCAACCGCCGTATCCCATACCACCGCCTCCGTATCCCCAGCCTCCCATGCCACCGCTATATCCCCATCCTCCCGTGTTGCCCATGCCACCCATCCCACCATACCAGTATCCTCCGCCGCCTTTGCCTTTGCCATATCCTTTGAACACTGAAAGTATGTCACCGAAATGCTAATGATTATCAATTCTCACGAATATCGTAGCTTGTTGTAAAAATAACACAAAAAGATTTTTAAGACTCTATTTGCTTAAAAGATTATAGAGCAAAGGTCAGTTATATCCAGGGGAGGGGGTTGTAGTTTTATTTTTTTTTTTTTTGACTTGGATGCTGCACCCTTCCCCCGAACCAGCACCACTTTTTGTGGCTGTACGGTCAACAGTGGCAAACTCCAGCGTTGAACAGAAAAATTACCTCCATTACCTCAATAACTCCCTTGATATTGTTTGACTTACTGCGCCTTGGTGCGGGGCGTCTTTTATAACCACCGGCCTCGACAGAAGCTAAGATCCCCAACACTAACAGCACGAACAGGAACTTCATTTTCACCTGAAAGTTCAGAATATAGAATTATAATTTTTTTTCCTATAACTTTTTTGAATCCTAAAAAACGTAGAGAGATCTCTCTACTTTTTTTAAACTCTTTTTGTGAGAATCGGATTAAAATTCACAATCTCGTTTGGGTTGTAAAACAAGTTTTTAAAGAATTAATTGTGCATATTATAATTAAGTGCATCAATTGATATGGAACTTTAATTCTTAAGGAAATTGCGAACTATTTAGACTAAATCGTAAACCCGCGTGGCGCAGTAGTTAAAGGGTTTGCTTTAGAATCACAGAGTAAGGAGAGAATCCTTCGGCCTCGGGTTCAATCAGTGCTGCGGAACATGGATACATTTATACTAATTCTTTGGATTAGACTGAATAAATCGAGATCCCATATTGTAGTAGGTGCTTGTACGAAAAAAAATCCAAAACAGGCCATAAGATACGAGTATAGTTCTAAATTGCAGTCCTCCACCGACAGGTAGTGGCGTCTCAATATGAGTTAAAAAATTATCGACGAAACGTTCAACAAACGAAACAGATCCAGATAATTATTTCAGTCTTGAAGATAAATTACTTTTCATTGATATCCTTCATATCTTAATCCGACAATTATTACAAATTAAGCCTCTTTTCATCTTTGCATCTCAAAATGTTTTTTTTTCAAGAAATGATACTAGAATAAATCATTTAACAATGAATATTATTTAAGACAGTATCCTACCCTCGTGCAGGCTTGTGGTCCTAAAAAGAAAAAGTCAACTCCTGTACACGCGGACATTTAACATTTGCTTCTTATAAGACACGTAATACCACGTGGAGATACCCACGATTTTGATTGGTCATGTCGTAATAAATGTGTTCGATAAGAAAGTTCTGTATAATTGCGGCGATTTGATGGATGGTTTGTTGTATGTTACGTGATGTTTTGTCAAGAACGTGTATTGGTCAAGGTACGTACTGGTTAGAAAGACAACCCGGACTAAGTAAGGACCGGGAAATAAACGGCGACACAGACATCGGTCTATATTAAACACATACATTTTTAATTCATTACTATCTAGATGCTTAATATCTGCAGCTAAGACTGTTTTTTTCATATTTGTCATTTTTTTTTCCAAATTTGAAAACTTAAATTAAATGGATTTGACTTAAGAAATACACTATGATTTTTTTTTTCGTGTCCGTCAAACACGGAAGCTAGAAAAAACGAGACTATCGAACATTGCTGCGTTTCATTGTTGTAAGAGGATCCTGATAATTATGTCAATTAGTTGATTTCCTTTTTCAAATTTAATGCTTGCTGGCGTGTTTTACAGCTCAAAACTTAAAGTGATAAATAAATGTGGATTGTATTGGCCTGATCCTGATCTTTCTAATAAATATGGGTAAATTTTGTTTTCAGCTTGAACTTGAACTTTATTCTCATAACTGACAAAACAGTGAAGAGAAGATATACTCAGTACAATGAACATGAAATATTACATGCATGAAGAAAGGATAACAGAGTAATATCAACCAAGAGAGCTAACTCTCTCAATTATAATGTTTAACAATTTACAAATCTTGCAGAGTTGCAGAGTTGATAAGTATTGGTTACATTAAAAAGCATTTCAAATTTCAAAATATTTGGATTCAAATAAAAATATTTTGACAAATACATGACTCTTGGGTTCTTTAGTTTCTACAGCAGAAAGGACTTGCTGCCAGAGCACCTTGCCGTGTAATTAACATGTACATGTATCTTCCTAATCACTGATATACACGTATATATATATATATGCACCACCGTATGACATTGCCTATGACCAAAGTCCCCGCAGGTGACATTCCATGTATTTGGGAAGAAAGAGTTTGAAATTTAGTCATGTTCACCATCTATTACATTATAGATTGGCATAACTTACTCACATTTCTTAAGTAATATAGTTATCATTTTTGCATATTCATGATTTTACATATTTTGGACCAATACATGTGTCTATACAGAGGTCATTGTCTATTGAGTGACCTTACATCCAGGTAACCTCTCGCGTCATCTGATGATTTGTCCTGTGTTTGCCTCAGAGTATAACTGTACATGATTTTATTTTATCTCAGGTAATAGTGTTGATTATATACTAGTATTTGAACTAATTATTTCCTGTTGGACCGTTAATAAGTATATTAAGCAGATTAACCTTCTTTACCAGTTGATATTGTATGCAGACGGTATACTTTATTCTGTTTGAATCTTCCAATTTTCGCACAATATATGCCCCTTCCGAGAATTTTACAAAGCGGAAACTCAATATTCATATATAAATATATATATGTCAATTATTTCTTTATATATTTAATCATTTTAAATGCTTTTATTGGGTACAAATATCAATATTTCATAAGACCATTTCTAAGACTTAAAAGAACCTTAAATGAATGATTATTTCTTATACTGCATCAAGTTTCAACAAATTTTTTATAGGTTATATATTGCTTTGTTACCAGGACAATTTGAGATCCGTTACATTTTAATTTAGCCCTAAACGCTTGCATTTTTTAATTCGCCCAGCGTATTTTTGTAGTCATATGTGCCCTTGTTCTTTAATAGAAAACCCTCGAAATTGCAAATTCATTTTATATTATGAATCCATATTTCCAATCTAGTGAGACTCTGAGATGAAACTGAGAAACTGATGACAGTAAAGGTATGTAGGCTCCTTTTCACAACCCAAGCCATTTGTGAATGGTAAGTTTTTGTTAGATCTAATGTCCAGAACCATGCAGTTTTAGCGATGCTAAACTATACTGCTGAATGACAATCCACATCTGATGCGGACCAAGGAGGCATTTTTACATTGATTCGGCACATTTTGCATTGTATCCGCACAAAATGTAAAAAATTAACTTTTTAGCTCACCTGAGTTGAAAGCTCAAGTGAGCTTTTCTGATCACATTTTGTCCGGCGTCCGTCTGTCTGTCCGTCCGTCTGTCTGTCTGTAAACTTTCCACATTTTCGACTTCTCAAGAACCACTGGGCCAATTTCAACCAAACTTGCCACAAAGCATCCTTGGGTGAAGGGGATTCAAGTTTGTTCAAATGAAGGGCTAAGCCCTTATTCAAGGGGAGATAATTGGGAATTAATGAAAATTTTGTGGCATACTTTAAAAATCTCCTTCTCAAGAACCACTGTGCCAGGAAAGTTGAAACTTATGGGGAAACATCCTCAGGTAGTGTAGATTCAAATTTATTCAAATCATGGCCCCCGGGGGTAGGGCGGGGCCAAAATGGCCAACCTAATTTTTACATAGAAATATATAGGAAAATTTGTTTAAAATCATTTTCTCATGAAAGACAAAGCCACAATTCATCATATTTATATGGAAGCATGCTCAGGTAGTGTAGATTCAAGTTTTTTCAAATCATGACCCCCGGGGGTAGGGCGGGGCCAAAATGGCCAACCTAAGTTTTACATAGAAATATATAGGAAAATTCTTTAAAGATCTTCTTCTCAAGAAAGACAAAGCCACAATTCATCATATTTATATGGAAGCATTCTCAGGTAGTGTACATTCAAATTTGTTCAAATCATGACCCCGGGGGGTAGGGCGGGGCCAAAATGGCTGACCAAAGTTTTACATAGAAATATATAGGAAAATTCTTTAAAAATCTTCTTCTCAAGAATGACAAAGCCACAATTCATCATATTTATATGGAAGCATGCTCAGGTAGTGTAGATTCAAGTTTGTTCAAATCATGACCCCTGGGGGTAGGGCGGGGCCAAAATTGCCGACCAAAGTTTTACATAGAAATATATAGGAAAATTCTTTAAAAATCTTCTTGTCAAGAATAGCAAAACCATAATTCATCTTATTTAAATGGAAGCATGCTCATGTTGTGTACATTCAATTTTGTTCAAATCATGACCCCCCCGGGGGTAGGGCTGGGCCAAAATGGCCGACCACAGTTTTACATAGAATTATATTGGAAAATTCGTTTAAAATCATTTTCACAAGAATAGCATAGTCATAATTCATCATATTTATATGGAAGCATGCTCAGGTAGTGTAGATTCAAGTTTGTTCAAATCATGACCCCTGGGGGTAGGGCGGGGCCAAAATTGCCGACCAAAGTTTTACATAGAAATATATAGGAAAATTCTTTAAGCATCTTCTTCTCAAGAAGGATAAAGCCATAATGTATCATATTTATATTGAAGCAGGTAGTGTAGATTCAAATTTGTTCGAATCATGACCCCCGGGAGTAGGGAGGGGCCAAAATGGCAGACCAAAGTTTTACAAAGAAATATATAGGAAAATTCTTTAAAAATATTTTCTAAAGAATAGCAAATGCATGATTAGTCATGGAACTACTTTTGGATTTAAACTTTAGAAAATAAACCAATTTCTACTTTTTCCTAGCCTTAGTGCTCAGTTGAGCGATGTGGCCCATGGGCCTCTTGTAATTTTCATCGTTTCGTCCGTCGGATGAGACGTTTAATGGTGCCCCTTGTCAAGGATTACAACCCCCTAACCAAAAGATCGTTTCTACAGCTTGTTTTCGAAAAAAGAGTACCCATGGGCTTACTCACAGGGCTGCCAGAGAAATCTGAAATCTTTCAAAACTGGTCATGGAATGTTACTTTTTACCATAGTTATGACTGAATGAATTTTATGGAGATAACGAAGTTTTGCAGCTCAAAAGACCATTAAACATTTACAAATTTTAGAGCAGGGCAAACTCGGACCTTTAAAACATCAGAGGTGTGTTACAACGCATTTTGAAAAAAAATTTCAAAGTGCGTTAAAGGGACCAAATTAACTCACTTTGAAAAAATAAAATTTCTTTTCAAAGTGTGTTAATATCGACCATATTAACACACTTTGAAAAATGTGTATGACTTCGTCAATATTGTTGCAAGTCTTAGGTATGAAAAATATTGAACCTGTTTGATAACTCGTCGTTGATGAGGTCACTTCAGGGCGTGAAAATGGCGGTTTTGATTTTTCCACTCTTTAAAAATTCTTTCTCTGTTGAATGTTTTACTGTACTTATTTTTTTTTTCAAGTTTGCATGCATTTTATGTAAACTAAAATTTATTATACGCGTTATGCAAACTGTACAATGCATGTATAAGAAAAAAGGGGTAGTTGAACTGAGAGACCTTCTACTCGTCTTCTCTTTGTTCTCAATGAGGTTAAATGAGTACATGTAAATTAACCGTTTTTCGAAAGATATGATTATTACAAATTGATTCTCTCAATTACTAAAATATAAGTATAGAATTTTTTTTTGTGTTATACATATTTTTTTCAAACTGCGTTAAATGTCCCCATGGTAAAAATGTTTATGTGCACTCTTAACGCACTTTGAAATTTTTTTTCAAAGTGCGTTGAATGTGTCCCAGATTTAACCCACTTTGAAAATTTTTTTAAAAGTGCGTTGATTTTGTCCCAATTTTTAGGCACTTTGAAAATTTTTTTCAAAGTGCGTTGCCACAGAGGTGAGATCAGGTGTTTTGCCAATTCGGCGTAAAACAGTTATAATAATCAATCCATTTTCATGGTTTTCACCACAATGTGGAGCGAATTATATATTTTTACCTATTCAACCCCATTTTGCTATTCTTGACACCAATAAATAAAAAAGAAGATAGGATAACAATATTTATATATTTAACAACAAATATAGTAAAAGTAAGTCTTCTAAAATATTCATGGGTAACACAATTATAAACAAGACCCCTGACTGGCACCTGCAACTGAAGCTTGAACAGCACAAGCTGAAAATACAAAAAAATCAATGATTAAAAAAAGAAATCCAAACTATAATGTGTTTGCGCTCCAAAGTCATGTCATTTTCTTTTAAATTGATGTTTTTCTGTTTAAATTCAAACTACATTTGATAAAGTTGAAAATCACCTCGATCTTGCGATTTCTGGATATCAGCAAACGAGATTTGTTTGGAAGTGGTCAAACTATCCTTCTTCGTCTCATTAAGTCTGAAATTAAAAAGTAGATGGATTATAAAAAAAAAACGTGCATTGATTTCAGCGATATTAGGACTTTTATAGGTGAATTTTACTTGAAAAAGTACTTACATGCTGGCAATCGATTGCGAGGTACCCGGCTAGTGGGCATCAAGACTCCGGTCCTTGATGAATCTCTGTCCCCGTTATCTCTGACAGATTCCCCCTCCTGCATCATCATGCGTCCATTTCCAATCAACATCATCCTACCATCGCTGCTAATCACCATTCTCCTATTTCCACTCATCATGTCACTTTCCCTCATTATTCCTGAATTCATTACTCTCCTGTTTTCATTCATCATTCCACTATTCATCATGTCGCGATTTCTGCTCATCATACCACCGTTTCCTCCATTCATCATCATTCCATTTCCACTCATCATCATTCCGTTTCCATTCATCATACCGCTGCCTCCTCTATTCATCATCATGCTGTCTCCATTCCCCATTCCGCCGTTTCCTCCGTTCATCATTCTACCGTTTCCTCCATTCATCATCATGCCGTTTCCACTCCTCATATTGCTGTTCATCATTCCGCCACCGTTTCCATTCATCATACCATTTCCATTCCTCATAGCGCTTCCACTAACCATCATAGCATCATTTCCGCCCATATTTCCTCTCATCATTCCCTCTCCAGTCATAATCATCATCATTCCATTGCCACTTGACATCCTGCTCCTCCCATTTGATGACATACCATTGTTTCCATTCATTGGCATCATCATGTTATTCCCATTTCCCATTCCATACATTGGCCACCCCATATTCATTCCATTCGAACTTGACATTTGAGGTGACCCGAGAGGTGTTATCATGGCCACCGTCTGAGGTCGTCCTACTGGTCTCATTGGCATCATCATGCTTGGTGATCCTCCGCCATTCATCGGCATCATCATGATGGGACCGTTTATGGCATTCATGTTGTTGTTCATTTCGTTCACTCCAAATCCCATTAAAAGACCACCAGCCAAAGTGCCAATTAATGGAATAAGAGCCTCGAATTGGGCGTTGACGTCATGGACCGCGAGCAAGAAGACAAATCCCAGCAGTATTCTGTTCATCTGAAAAGATTTTTTTCTTTTGAAGGGGTTTAGTTTGAAAGCAAAGATTTCAATTAAAGAATTTCCATGAATATATACATCTATCAAACATGTACATTTTATCCGCAAATATTTGTTTTATGTAATTAACTCATATCAGATTTTTTCACAGTAAACCAATTGTAAGGGGACCGATATTCCCCAAGGGGTTGGTGCATAGAGACCAAAACCCCCGGAGACACATTGTCAAAGTATACATATCATTAAATATTTGCAGATTTCATATACCAATTACTAGTACATGAAAAAAGTGAAGTTTACGAACAGTTATCGAAATAAAAAATCCTATAACCAATAAACTGTTTAACTATTAGAATAAAATAAGTTGGTCAAGAAAAGATCCTACGAGAAGTTGTAATTGCTAACATGGTTATAATGACCGCCATATAATTTACAAAATACTGACTTTTAACAATGACGTTCATATCCCAGTAACATTAGTTTATTTGTAAGTAGCCTAAGTATAAAAATCGACCAAACTCTAAAAATCCTCTCAAGTATGTATCTAATCTCCTTGTGGTATGTTAGAAATATTCTAGTGTACTGTCTTTTGTACGTATATACCTGGATTTACTATTTGCATCTGAAGAAAGAATTTTGATACCACATAAGTTTTCGTTTATATGCGACATTTTGTAGAAAATAAATGCTTTGTCTTATCTCTTACATTTTGATAATTCATGTGTTTGGAAACCCTAATTTTGAAAATAATTTTTTCGATATAGTTTTTCGATGTAAATTAACAGTTTGATGCTACGTAAATACCCCCCCCCCCCCCCCCCTCACACACACACTTTTTGTTGCTGTACGGTTGAATCGATCGGGCAATTTCAGCCAAATAAATGTACCGATAATTTAGGGCCGAAATGTTTATCACCACCCCACCTCCCGAAATAGCAATATCGGGTTTTGGCGGATTTTATTTTATTTTTTTCCTCGTCGAACTTTTGTGGAAGTTGCCCCTTCCCATTTAGAAAAATGTTGCTATGCGACTGTCTTTCTAGTTCAGATACATTTTTTTTAATTTTATAAAGATATGAAGCAGTTTACCGCCTTACCTTTAACTTTGCTATATTTCTCTCTGAATATAAAACAGTCGATTTTACAAATTATTTATAATGACAATCATGTGACGTAGCCTATACTTAACAAAATCATTTGAAATTTGTAAAACTAAAAATCAGTATCTGTTTATCAAATTTTTGTCTCATTTAAATATTTCCAAAGGTCATCTGTAATTGATTTCATGGTCCTGATAGTAGCTATCAAATTTGACATTTAAATGATGAATATTGGTCATACCTGTAAACAGGTGATAATCTTTATATGCTTTCTGTCTTAATATGCTGTATTGGAATTTTGATACATCAATCAACTTATATTTACCTTCTGCATGAAACAGTTATCAAAAAAGGCAATTAGAGCAACCGTTTCAAATAGGAGAATGCTGTTAATATATTCAGTGTGATGCAATTTCTTGATCAATTTATGTAATTTAAAGTAATGTACAAAAATTTAAAAAGGATTATCCACTGATTTAACCTTATATTCAGAACATTTCTATACCTTGTTTTGTCTCCCTCGTAACATAACTGCCAGAGTATTGTTTTACACCGCAGGAAGAAGAGATGCTTATGTATACAATGTTGTTTTCTCTATGTCATTTTACAAGTAGAATTTTTTTTTAATCTTTAATCATTTGAATGCATGGGACGTGTTAAACATTCCTAGTCACATTAGTTGACACAACCATTTGTTTTCAATATGTTTGTAAACATCTTGTATGCACCCCAGGAAGTGGTGTCCTAAGTTCCTGTCTAAAATCTTATCTAAAGCACATTAAAACGTTCGAAGTACACCCCACCCCCCCTAATGGAAAAATAGAAAGCATAAAATTTCTCACAACAAAATTTCTAAATTTTATGTATGAAAATACTTAAAGACTGAGACTAAAATGTAATTCTGTGAAGAACTTTTTTTCTATATATCTCTGTTAATGATATTTTTAATGCAGGCAGAATACGGTAAATAAAGTCACACATACAAAGAACTACCTGATGATCTGCAAGGTATTTATTTTTAATCTTATAAAAAATGTTAATTAAAAAACAGAATTTGAGTATATCGAGATAACAACGTTTTCCCCTGTTCTTACACCACAATTCAGTTTCTTTAAAGAATGATATTCTTTCTTTCATTGTTAGTATGGAAAAGAATGTTGCATAAAAATAAATAACCTGCGTACAGTATGGATTCTAAAATACCATTTGAAATTAAATTTTTTAAGCTTTCTTTATACTTTTTAAAACAATTAAAAATTGCTAAGCACCTGTAGGTAAAATAACATATTAATAGAATTGAAGCATATATATATTATCATGACCACTTCAGGGCATTTTGTAGCAATGTATATCTAAACTGTTGTAATTTTCATGAAACAATATTAATATTACTTATATCATCAAGATATGTTATAGATGTTGTTACCAAACTTTAGAAAGTGCTTGTCTCAATGAATCCCCCCACCCTCCCCGGTATTCCTGTGAAACAGGAAACACCTATCATTAACCGTTCAAATGTTATACTTTGCAAAAATAGACTCTAAGATCAAGGATTAGATGTCAAATATGATCGCACCCCAAAAAAAAAAAATTATCACAAAACATGCGTAAAATATAAAGGTTAAAGCCATTCGGAAGTTATGAGCAGGGTTAAAATTAATGTGGACAAACAGGTTGACAGAAGGATGGACAGAGCAAAAATTCTATGCCCGAATCTTTGATAACGAAAGCATAAAAAACACTTATTTTGAAACACAGAGAAAACAAGGTTATAGAATAGAACGAATCTTTACTTGAAATTATTGCGTAATTGTGCATCGAAGTGATTATTTAAAAAACTAAACATTCTTACGCGTGTTTAAGAACCCTGTCGAGAAATGGATTAGTTTTCTGGAATATATTGATACAGAAGGTAACCGAGTTATTAGAATCTCATAATTCAATCCAATTCTGAAATCTAGTTGTGTTCTAGAACAAATACCTAACATAATTATGATAAATACATGTTATATTAAAAAATTCACCAATGCTTTATCAAAATTCCAAACTGGCTTTCCACTAAAAAGAGTGAATATATATTTTTAAAAAAATCTAAATGGATTTTTATTGAGTTATCCAATATTGTCTCCTCTCAGTTAAAATGTCTTATCATTTCCCTCTTAGCAGCCCGATACGAAGTACTAGTATCAATCGTCAGATAATGAATAAAAGAGAAATTTCAAGTAAACGACATCTTTGTTTATATAGACAAAATATTATTAGTACCCCCATACCCCGCTCTGTGTAAAAACAAATTAATATAGTATAATACGCTTAATTATTAATTCATCGATCGAGAAATTTATTTTACAGTTTTAAACCATTTTCAACCCTAATGAATATGTGAATTCTATTGATCTTTGAAAAGGGCATTGATATGTAGTTCAAGTTGTTTTTTCGATCCCTTAATACACTAAAATAGCATTCGAGCATTTTGCAAAGAATTAGTCTTTAATGATCTTTTGTTGATGTATTTGCATGAATTTATACATTCGTAATAAAGGCCATTACATGTCATTTACTTGATAATATAATGCATGGTATATGACATAATTGTGTTATTATTTTTTATTTAAATAAAAATCAACTTCGGAAAACAGCTAAAATCTCTAAATGTAATTCACGTCATTCTTTTTAGGTATTCCATCTTTGGAAAGTTTCCATATAAAAAGATAAATATAAAATCTTTTTTCACAACGCATTGGAAATTCTTCAAACTACATCTTTCAATTTATAAGGAAAATCTCGAATAAATTTTCGGGAAATAAAAACACTCACTACATGTGCATTTTCTAATTGAAAATTGAACAACAAATACATTTTAGAATGAACAATTATAGATATCTAGGGTTTTGAAAGTGTTAAAAAGATAGCTCGACGAACGACGGACATCTTAACTATCGCATCTAAGCTCTTCTGATCTCTGGCCAATAAGCTAAGAAAAACAAACGTACTGGGGCCCGTTTCACAAAGCTAACTTAGGACTAAGTTATATCTTAGGAAAGAACTTTTTCCTGGGTTCATTACTTATCCGTTTTACTAACTTCGTCTTATCTTACGATATCCCTAAGTTATGTCGTAACTTTAGGACAGGTTAATCGATGACTTAGGATGAAACTAAATACATGTATGTAAGAATTTTTACAGAGTGAGAGATTGTGTTCAGGGAGAGAAAAATCCAGGGGACTACCAGTATATCGATGATTGTGTTATCTCTTTGTCAAAACTGGTTTACTTTACATGGAATTACTAGGATTTTTAGAAGTGACAAAGATGTGTAAAATTAGTCCCCCCAAAATAGCATGCTATAAGCACGATGTCTGTGTTACAAAAAATTGCATATGAATTGAACCATTATTATATATACATGTACATTTCCATATATATTTCGCAATTTTTTTTAGCCCCCCCCCCTCCCCGCCCCCTTGTTCCTACAGCCATGAGAATACAAATAGTTTTCCCCTGTTTCCCCTTAATTAAATGACACTCCACCTTTTTCAACTTTTCTACTGAGCGAATAATTATATATGTCGTGTAACAGAGTGAATGGTTCCACTCTCCCTCTCGGACCTGAGTTATGCAGGGAGATTTTAATTGACATATTTCCCTTTCAACTTCTCTCTCTCTCTCTCTCTCTCTCTCTCTCTCTCTCTCTCTCTCTCTCTCTCTCTATATATATATTAATATTGCTATAATATGAAGTGGCAAATTTCAGATTTTTTTTCTGGAATGACATTCTTATTTTATATATGCAAGAAGGTTTTCCACAATTAGCATGGATAGCTAGCGTGGAGGAGTTTTTCGCAAAGAATTTGACAAAAATAATGATAATACTAAGCATGTATTCACTACAAAGCCGTCGTTCTAAAATTCCATTTACTTCTTTAAAAGTAAAGAAGTATAGTAGGTAAACAAAACAAGTTAAACAACAATGATACCTCTATAAAGAACAAAAAAATAAATGTATACTAGCCCCCAGTAACACGTAGAATAATGTTTTTATAAAAAAAACATATATTTTGTGCCCAATGGGGGGAAGGGGGGGGTTGAATGTTTGTGTATGTGTGTGCCTAGTTCCAGGGGGAAACTTGTGAAAATTAAAGCAGCTTTCTGACAACATTGATTATCTAAAAACTTCTGTCCATGTCCTTAGAAAGTTAGGGTAAGCCTATCCTACCACCCCTCCCCTTTTTCAAGCTTAAGTTTATTTGTTACCCTGACTCAAACTGAAGATATTATTCATACTTACATCCTTTTAATAGTATACCAAGAGTTGTAGATAGAGTAAAAAATTAAGTTATTTTATCATTTTCTAAAGGCACAACTTAAGAAATGTCTTAGGAAAAAATTAAGATAAGATTGTTTCGAGAAACAGCTATGACAAATCTTAGGAACTTTCTAAGTTATAACTTAGGCATATCTTAAGTTATGTCGTAAAATCTTCTGAAGAACCACTGGGCAGATAATCACTAAACTTACATATCACTCTGTGGCAAAGACACACAAGGTCACTTTAAAGTTGACCAAATTTGTTTTCCTATAAGGACTAGATCGATGTACATGTATCTTAGTATCTCATACCACGTTGTCTCAAAAGTAGGTCACAATCACCCATTTTTTAAATTTTCAGGCATTCGTTTTCAAATTGATTTAGAGACATATTTAGGAAACCTTAAAACCCATGATCACCAGACTTTTTCAGTTGATGCAACTTGAGTCCTGGGAACTTGTAAACTGAAAAAAAGTCACCATTGTGGCCTATGTTTTGAAATTTTTAGGTTTATTTAAATCTTTCAAACTTTGTCAGTTGATGTATCTAAGGTCCTCAGAGAATGTCAACTGAACAGTACTAGTAGTTCATTGTGACCAATTTTTTTTTATTTCATGAATATATTTAAAGATACATAGACACAGATTTGAATAGTTGAATAAGTTTTTTTAAAATTTATTTTCGTGTGAAATGCTATTACAATAAATAAGTCGTGTTATTATACAGAAAATATAAACTTAAAATCTATGTATATGCACCTTTAAATATAACAGGTACTGCTTGGCTTAGAATCATCAGACTTTGTCAGTTTATGTATTTTGAGTTCTCAGTGTGTGTAAACTGAAAAGAAGGTCAACGTGACCTCCTTTTTTGTAATTTAAAGTAAATGAAAACAATTCAAATAATAAGAGACTTAATATCATCAAACTTTATCAGCGTTTTGTAGTTTCGGAGCACAGACACTTGACTCGGTAATATTTTCATTTCCAATGTCTTTGTTCGAGATAAAATTACAAATAGTTAATGTACTTTATTTCTCCATCAATGTACTAGTCCTAACTGGCTAAGAATCATCAAACTTTGTCAGTTCATGCATCTTGGGATACTTAGAGTTAGAGGCTTCAAATAGCAGTGATAGATTGTACAATTTGTCAGAAGAGCGATTCAAGGCCCTTGGGCCTCTTGTTAAAATAAAGGGCCCAAGGCCAACTTCCAAGGGGAGATACAGTAACCACGAAAAAAGTAGGATTGAGTCATTAAAATGAGGCCAAGGGGCAATAATTGCTCTTCTGATAACATACAACCAATCCCTTCTAGTTAAAACCTTTTAAGTATCCTGTTTATTAAGATTGGGCCTTGAAATTCCAAAAGTAGGCCATCATGGCCTACATTTTGGTTAAACACTGAAAACCTAGGATGCATCACCTGACAAAGTTTTAATGATTCAAAGTTCCCTAGCCAAGAGCTTCCAGTGGTTCTTCAGACTTATATTGGTAAACAGGCACTTGATTCTTTAGTAAATCTTTGAACCCATTGTATTTATGTAAGGAATAACTCTTATTTTTCGATTTCATGGTGTGGTCAATCGATTGGCTTGGGTGATAATTTGCATAAACACCAAAGGCGTTTGTGCATTAAATTATCATAAAGCCAATCTATTGAATCAGATCATCGTCATGAAATTGAAAATCTGACAGTTATTCCTTTTATTTACATGCTCTTGATGCCGTCAATCCACGTGCTAGGAGCCCCGTTTCTTGTCTCTATTTGTCCCGCCATGCACGTGATCTTTTTTAACCGAGCCTATCGATGAACCGAAGATATTTCAGTATAGCTATAAAATACCATAAGTAGGTCACGGTGACTTACGAAATTTTCTGAGGACTCAAGATGCACTAATTGACAAAGACTGATGATTCTCAGCTAAGAAGTACCTGAGATATTCAAAAGTGGGTCACAGTGACCTACTTTATGGTCAGCATTCTCCAAAAACCCAAGATGCATCAACTGACAAAGTTTGACGATTCTAAACCATTAAGTACCGCTTGTTCTTTAATAAATCAAAGCCATAAAATGTCACAAGTAGTTCATCGTGACCTACTTTTCAGACGACGTCCTTCAAAAACCAAAGATGCATCAACTGACAAAGTTTGATGATTCTTAACCTATAAGTACCTGGGATAATTATAATATAAGTGACCTACTTTTTGGTCGACGTTCTCAAAAAACCCAAGATGTATCAACTGATAAAGTTTAACAATTCTAGGCCAAATAAGTAACGGGATACTCAAATATAGCCATAAAATTCAAAACTTGGTCACAGTGACCTACTTTTTAGTTGACATTCTCTGAAAACCAAAGTTGCATCAACTGACTAAGTTTGATGATTCTAAGCCAATGAGTACCTAAGATACTTAAATATAGCCATAAAATGTCAAAAGTAGGTCACCATGACCTACTTTTTGGTTGACATTTTTCGAAGACTTAAAATGCAACAACTGGCAAAGTTTGATGATCATAGATCTAAGAGTATTCAAAATATGCCTTTTAAACAATTTGAAAACAAATGCCCGCAAAATTCAAAATGTAGGTCACAGTGACCTACTTTCTCATGAATATGTTTTAAAGCCCCAAGATGCATCAACTTACAAAATTTCTGAACCTCTCAGTGTCTGAAATAATGGGATAAAATGTTTTAGAAAAGTTTGCCATAAAATCAAAAAGTAGGTCATAGTGACCTTTTAAGTTGACGTTGTTTAAGGAACCAAGATGCATCAACTGATAAAGTTTGATGATCATAGGCCCTAGAGTGTCCAAAATATGCCTCCAAATCAATTTGAAAACGAAAGCCCGTAAAATAAGGTCACTGTTACCTACTTTAGTGTTAACATGATGTGAAGTTTTAGGATGCATCAACTCACAAGATTTGATGATCCTAGTCTTATAGTAAGGAAAATAACAGCGTTTTTATTAAGTGTAAATGGTCAACTTTGAAGGGATCTTGAAACCACGCCCTTTGCCCAAGGGTCATGCCTTGAACAATTTTTAATCTTCAACATATCCTGACCCTTGTAGGTAAGTTTGGTGAAAATCTGCCTAGTGGTTTTGGAGAAGATTTTTTAGCAACCAGTACTTTTGGTTTTATTTCCTGATTATCTCCCCTTGTTTTAGGGTCCCACCCCTAGTTTTAGTATAAATGGTAGCCCTTGGGCCAAGGATACCCTGTGACAAATTTGACAATGATTGAACAAAGGGTTCTTGAGTTATGGCCCATATTGTAAAAAGTTAATGCACACCATACAAATGACCATAGCATTAGCTCTTTGAGCCTTTGGCTCAGAAGAGCTAAAAATATAGTGCCCCGCCACAGCATGATACGCCGGTCAAATATTGTTCAATAATCATGAATTGGTTAGGATGAAAGAAAATCAGGTAGCCTTGATTAACAGATTGACACAAATTTCAATTATCTAATTTCCATTTCTTATCATATATCTCTAAGAGACTTTACAGTGTAGGGATTGATTATAACAAATAATACATTATATAATTCTTAACAAATATCCATATGCAGCTTTAAATTGTTTATTGCATATTTTACGAAATAATGGAAATGCTACAGTCTAATAAAAAAATCTAACATAAATTATTCTTCAGATTATAAAATTCTAAGTGAGACATGACTGCAATTTGTTGCAAATATATAAAAATTGAAATATAATTTTTTTTTTCAATGAACAATGAACACATGTATAATTAGTTTTAATCATATTGTACAATACTAATTTAGTTTTTATCATACACTAAAACATCAATTTGTTTTTTAATTACATTATACCAATTGAAAGATCTTCATCTGGACTAGTCATCAAGAACTCTTAATTAACACAATCAACTATGAGGCCATTTCTTTTTGCCCAACTCCCAAGAGATAAATTATGATAACTGCTGCATCAGATCTAGAGATGCTCTTAGCTCCTGACAATAAACTCATTAATTTCTCTCTAATTTGACATGCAAATTTCTGCTATCAAAATTCTTCTTGACCAGTTCTTGATAATTTTGCCCATGGGACAAACTGAATTCCTCTCAAAGCATAAACATTTGTTACAGATTGCTGTAAAGTATATAATGAAAAAATAAGTTTTTACTTAATTTAACATCTTTTAATAAGGATACAACTATATTTTTACATTTTTAGGATTATGAAATTTAGAATTTAAAAGATTTAGTTTTTTAAAAAAAATCACTTTAATTAAAGGTCACAGTGACCTTGAAATAGGCCGCGACACACACATTCTACTTTAGATGTATACTTTTGCCAAGTTTGAAAGCTCTAGGTCTAATAGTTTTCTAATTATGAGCCGGACAGGATTTTTCCATATTTGGCTATAGCATCTTTATTAAAGGTCAGAGCGACCTACTTTTTGTGCTCGATACACCGTCTACCCAAGAAGTATCAGTTGACAAAGTTTGATAATTCTAGGCCTAATAGTATTCAAGTTATGAGCCGGACAGGAATGGACAGACGGACGGACATGAAGCCTATAACATAATACGTCCCGTCTTAAGACGGGCGTATAAAAATGAACTCTGGTTCTCCAAAGGGTGCTTTGTGCCAACTTTGGTTAAAGCAATATGAGCTGTATCTTTCAGAATTTTGTTTTGCTGGTAAAATGTTCTATTATGATTAATTTGTATGTAATTTGAACCCTTATGATCAATAAGCCAAACATAAAAGTTTTAAAATGTTACAGAAGAAATACGAATATACAGTTTTATATAAGATATCATTATTGTACAGGACAACAATAATTCAATTTTGCTTCAATCAAAGCTAATAAAAAAAATTCAATCACAAATATGAACAACAGAAGTTTACAAATGATTTATTTTTCTGTCATTAAATTAGTCAATTACAAATTTGCAATAAAATTTTCCGATGTCAAACATGCAGCTCATAATGCTTTAAATGATCCTTGAGAAGTTTAAAATGTAAAAAGTTTACAGAAGGACTTTCACAGCAGGTGATCAGATAAGCTTCCAGTTTTATATGCACTTTTTGGATAGACAGATAAAAAAAAATCCATGGCCTATAAGAATCAAGTAGTTTATCCATCATTTCACAGCCATCATTATTTTATTTACCCTTTCCTGTTATCTGCCATTTTATGTGTAATTTGCCTGCATATAAACAGGGTGGTGTCAAAAATGTGCAGAGCTATCAAATCTCTTTCATACAAAATTGTCACTTATTTGATTTGATAAAGTAAGATTAATTCATTATTTCTTCTTGAAGTTTAATTTCACATTAAAATACTGACTGCAGTGAACAAAATGTGAATGTTATAAAAGAGGCTAGATTGTTTAAATAAAAATTGATCTATTCATCATCAGGTAACTAAATGATATTTAAGTACATATATAAAATTTCGAATGACCTCTATCTTAGTACTATAAAACATTCAAAACATCCAAGAAAAGAAAAACAAAAGAAATTTGTGAAATATGACTTTTTATCTTCGCACCAAGAAAAAAATACAATATTGGACAAATCCACTTGGTCTTTGAATGAAGAAGTCTCGTCCCTGAACAGAGGACAAAACAGACATACAGACTCAGTAAGATGTTTATGCCTTCTGTGTCATATCAATACTTTGTACTTGCTCTTTCATCTAAAAAGAAGAAAAGCCATATAAGAGATTAAGGTTATGAAAGATGCAGATAACAAATAGTAACTCGCACTACCTTACATGTCATTTTTGAATGCTACTATTTAACATAGCCTAAGTTGAAAATAAGCATGGTTTAAGCATAGGAATGAAATTGGCTAGTTTTCAGCCATCCACACCCCCTCATTCTCTTAAAAATTCTGCCTTTATTTACCCTAATTTAGAAAATTTGTCATATATAAAATTTAACCTATTCCCATTTATATTAAACAAGATACAAGAACTCAGAAAGTGACTAATGCAAAAAAATAATGTATATATACACACACAACTCTTTTTCCAGAATAACAGACATAAAAAATTATCTTAATAATACAGTGTACTTCCTGATTATATTTCAACAATTGACTATATTATAACTAAGGATAAACCTAAATTAATTTTAATCATCATTCTTTGGATAGAAAATTAGTCCACTTATCTTCTCCTTGTTGCTTAGGGGATGCAATATGCTTGGAGTTTGACTGAAATTTGTTCCATTGATAAGGAGATGTCAAGATTAATATCAGACAACTTATAAGATGGTTGTAAATCTGTCGAATTATATTGATATGTCAAATATCTAAAAAATTAACAGAAAGTATCAAAAACGTTCAATAAGAAAAGTCAACTTGTTTATGCTCAGGTACATGAAGCTAAAAGTAGTACCTGTTGATTTATATCAGCGTGATTTCTGTTCTGATGAATGGACATCTAGGAATTCCAGTATCTCGCAGGGCGATGAAATCAAACGTTCACCCACACTCAATACTGTTCAATACAATGAGTTAAGACTTTATATATGTTAAATAAAGTCAAACAAAATACAAAGTTTGCATTACAATGTACTTATTCAATTACTTTTAAGAAAACATAAAATTAAAAAGCTTTATTTTTACAGGTTACTACACAAATATAACTGCAAAAGAATATGAATACAATGAACACGAGGTTGCACCAAATATGTAAGCAAACGAAACAGTAGCGCACTGTCTAGCGCGGATCACCGTCTCGAAATCATTCTTACCAAACTTGTTGATCATATACATGTAATTATTTCATCCACGTAATGCTAGGCCATTCTCTCTAAGAAAATGAGCTGAAATTATCAAATTCATTCAATCCCGAAACAAAAACATTGTTATACATCTTTTTATTTTATCATTTATTGAGTTAACTCATTCATGAGACAATGAAAATATTTACAAATGACACGTGTGAAAACTCGATTCTAAAAACGTCTACAATAGATCTTGATTTGATCACGGTTAATTAAGCAAAAATATTCGTCCTTCCACAATCGCTCAATTACTATAACACAATAGTCCAGTCTTTTCTTCCATTTCTTTCAAAGCAGATACAATCTATAAAATGCTTCTTAAAATATTTTTTTGTAAAAAGTTTCACAAGTCCGTTTGATATTATGAAAGCATTAATCAGCTTTCCATCTTTGGCCTCCGACGCGGGTCTGCGACGTTCAATATGGTGCCGGGACGCGGCTGCGAGGTGGCGACAAGCGATTTGTTCCCGGGGGTGGTGGCATTGGGTAGCTGTTTACAATAAACAACAATGTTGTCAAGAATTTAACATTCAAAAGACACATTACATATACATGTACATTAAAGCATTTTAAAAAAAACATCTTATATTAATAATTCCTTTAAAATCACTTCATATTTTTACCAGACTGAATTAAAAATGTTCACGGTTCTCACCTGCTTCTCCTAGGAGGATAGTACGAGTCATAATATGGATCACTGAAAAAGATGTCTGTTTTGTCAGCAGAGTCTAAATAAATTCAGATGACTTGTATTTGAATACTTAAAATTCCATCCATGTTAATATAATGTGAAATGATATTTTTTGTACTAACTCTGGTCTTGGTCTCATTGGAGGGGGAGGGGGTGATCGACGCCCATAGTACTCTGGGGGTGGTCTGGCGTAGGGGTCCCTCTCTCTATAGTATGGATCTCTGGGTGGGGGTGGGGGGAGAGGCCTCCTGTCGTAGGGTTCTGGGTATGGTCTATATCTGTCATGGGGAGGTGGGGGTGGGAGGTACCTCTCCCTGTAGTAGGGGTCGTATGGATCTCTGTATGGGTCCCTGTAGGGGGGCTCTGGTCCTCTAGGCTTCCCACGAGATCTAAATCAGGAATTGTCAAAATATACAATGTCTTTCATCATGATAAGCATACATTTTCATTAGAGTTTATATTGATCTAGTTTGTGTATCAACCCTTAATAAATAATAGAAAGAAAATTTGTTTAAAAAAATTACATAATTATTATTAAAATAGATATGTGCATCATAGAATTTGTAGTAAATCTTCACATGAACTTTGAGAAGGTTACAAAGTACACTTGAAATATATTACTTACGGTCCCTTTGGGCAATCTTTTGACCTAAATCAAAATAAAGAAATATAAGTAGCAGATTTATAATTCATAGTCTGTTTTACAACAAATCCAAAACAAATACTTTCAAAGTTCTATGAACAGTCTGATCAGAGATTTCACTCACTGGGAAAAAAAAAACTCCATTCTATTGCAAAAATGTCCAAGTTTAAAGGCCATTTCTGTCAAATTTTGCACAAGGTATACTGAAATTGTGTGCATTTTGATAATTAATTATGTTTTATTGGAAATGTTGCATGTATTTAAGAGCTTCATTCTCCATACAAACTTTTGACTGTATTGAACTGATTTGAAGAAGATTTGTACAGAATTGGATGCTGGGGAAAAATTTGTGCATTTAATTTGAGAGAATGACAAGGAATTCTAGGTAAAAAGTTTGTACATGTACTACTAGCATCTTAAAGGCTAGCTGTTACAAACTGAGCAATTTAAAGAGAAAACTGACCAGTGCCCCTCCTTTCCACATCTGTAACACTCGCCTTTTCCTCCCATCCCAGGTTTTTGGCGAACTTTGCTGTGAGACATCTGTGCACAAAAAACAAAACATTTCTCCATTATCTTATTGCTTTGATTCAAGTTGTGCAATTTTATCAAAATATTTTCATTCAGTATAAGTATAAAGATTTAATGATAGTAACCTCCACTTTTAATTTGACGCCTTCAAAATCAGCACCATCCAGATTTGCTTGTGCCATTTTTGCTTCATTTGGATTTTCAAAGTGCTGGAAAAAGAAAGTAAAATTAAAATTCCTAAGATAAAACTTATCTCAATATTTAATAGGACTGCTATAATGCTTTTTCTGACATAAATATATTTTAAAAGTGACAAAATTTAACATATTTAAAATGTTATATGATTGAACACTTGAGTCACATTTATTATATGAATCATGATTCATGTAATTAAATATGTACAAAAAACTGATACAACTTACAATAAAGCAGTAATTTCTGACAATGTCACATTCTATAACTTTTCCATATGCTTCAAACATTTTTTGTAGATCAGCTTTTCTGCAAGTTTCAGGCAAATTCCCAATGTATAGTTTTGTAGATATTGGAGGTGGCATTCTGACCTTTAAAAGAAAAAAACAAGTCAGAAACACAATTGATAGTAATAGCCTGATATGTATGACAACGTCCGAGAAGAATGGAATTTGTCTTTTTCAATTAAAACACAGAAACATTGCACATGTAATTTGTCAAATATTTGAATGAAGCTGCACAACAAAGTCTTTGTCAAATTTTGACCAGATTTGGAACAGATCGTCATTTTTTACTAGTAAAAAATAAATGATTGGTTACCAGGAGGATAGATTGAAACACAATTCTAATGCAATTGTTTTGTAAAACACATTTTGATTGGCTAATGCACTGTTTGAAGCGGTAAAATAAGCATTAATGAGATTGAAAGCTTTTCATTGTGACGTCATAATAGAGCGACGCAAAAACACAATGCTCCGTTACGTATTTCATGTCAAAAAACTCAACAAAATAAAACGTAAACAGCAAACAGAATGCATAGATTGCATTAGAATGGGAATAACTATCTTCTATTTTGGTATTTGCGACCGTTAATGCTGATTTAACAGTCGCAAACAACCGTTTTACCGTCTCTGCATACGAGTCGCCGGTAAAACTCAGTTTGCGACCGTTAAATCAGCAATAACGGTCGCAAATGCCAAATTAGAAGATAGATATTCCCTAATTGATAAGTGCAAAAACTTCCAAGAAGGCAGGATTTTTTTTTAAAGTTAAAACACAGAAATGTTGCACTTGTTTACGTTTGTGACGATTTTGTTAAATATTTGAACGACACTGCGCAACAAATTCCGCATTGTATTTTCAAATTTTTTTTGTCGTGAGCAAGGATAAATATTTTATTCCCTGCAAGTTTGAATTATATGGCATTTTACGCCATTCCAGAGAACTGATCAAAATGAAATTTCTCTTCCATTTGGTGGGTAAAAGAACCGACTTATGGGCGACTCACCACTGAACGGGGGTTAAATGACTGTTTGGTAGTGTGTGCCCAACCTGATCTATGCTTCAGTAGCTTTTAGTCCTATACACAGCGTCTTGTCACAACTCAATTTCTTTTACTTTCAACACACCTTTTACTTTGTGTATTTTATTAATATATTCGATCAGTGCTTACTATTAACTGTAGTCAGCGGCGACTCACACAAATTGTTCCGACGAAAATAGTTCCATCATTGATAAGTAGATACAACATTATTGTTCATGATAAGAATAATGCTGTGTATGTCATATGTACAACAAACCAAAATTAATGTAATTTTTTTCACCCAATATCACTTTCCCCCCTAAATGCAAAAAAAAATATTAATATTCCTACGCTTGCTCCCTCCTCAGCTTTTTTTTTTTATTACATGTTTGATAACAGAGAATATCTAGGTCATTCTTCGATTGATATTTTTTCACCGATGAATTTGATTATACTATATCAACAATTGTAGTATAATCATGTTAATTGTTCGTTAATCATCATATACTATATGATATAGTTTCCTCTTAGAGAAAAAAATTAATCATTCTGTGTGTGTGTTATATTAAATGACGGAATTTTCGATCCCTGAGCAGATTCCTGCCTGTGTGTAGACAAACTGTAGGGAGAGTACCTACAAAATGTGTAAAAAAAAAACGAACTGAGATTTCTAAACTGACAATCGGGATTGTATAATTTTTATTTTTCAGAATTTGTATTCATATGATCTAATTAAGAACAAAAAGTTTTGTCTGCCATCGCAACTTCTCAGCAAAACAAAACGTGTTTCTATGAGCTTGCTAGATGCGTTTGCCAACCCCATTGCACATGTGTAGACCAAGGCTATACTTGCGGACACAGGTATGTTTACTGTTTTTTTAGAGACTGGGTGATCGTAATGCTACGGACTCGCGAAATTTACACAAGTTCCATAACTAGATAGTGTCGGTTTTTTTTATTTTTATAAATGTCATTAAACACTGTTAAACATATTAAATCTAAAAGTCGAATATCTTTGGATATGGGGTAACCCATATCAATTCTTGTTATAGTGACAGTGAAGGTCAAATTTAAAGAAGGCAAATACAAAGGCGTTGTGATCCCCGCTGAATCATGGCGGCCATATCAAAGGTTTGTACAAAGCGAAAGTACAAGATACAATCCGCCCCATGGATAGATCCTTTATCAAGAACTTAACTTTAGATATATAAACAATTCATATCGCCCCAATCTGCAAAAGATGCCACAACTTCCCTTGTTAGATAGGCCTATTATACTTTTTTTCTGTGTAAAGTTCATCAGACAATGCACAGAATTGATTTTGTTAAACTCATAGCTTTTGAACAAACGTACAAAAATCTTGCAATATAAAGGACAAGAAGCAATTTACCTATTTATCTGCAACAGTTCAAATCTTTTTTGGATAAAATTGAGCTCTATCTGGATCACGCGTCGACTGAAAATGAAAACGAGGCAAATTTCCTTATTAACTCGTACAATAATTCCTGAAAATAATCAAGGTACTAAAAATACTGAAAAATCTGTTGGAGCATCCTCCCATGAATCTTCGTCTTACAACAAAGAAATTCTCTGTCAAACGCGATGTTAAACAAGAACTGTAAAGTTTTTTCAATGTAAAGTAAAATGAATACAAATTTAAAATTGCTTCCAATCATATGCATTTTTTTTGCATCGATTAAAAATTGAGGTCATCCTTTTAATTTTGTTAGATAGATTCTATAGAGATACATGTACTCTTATACATTATTTATTCAAAGATTTTAATAAGTTTAGTTGCTTTTTAAAACTTAATTTGAGCCCTAACATCTATAATTTCAACACTGCAATGTCATAATGAACTGAAGATTTATAGTATAAGATGACCTCTTTGGTGAAACACCCCCACCCCACCTCCCACCCCCAAATAGCTTTATTTTAAATAAAATATGAAAGTGTTCATTGAATATCCATTTATTCTCTTTATTTCAAGCCCTTTTGGGTTGTTTTGAATTTCCTTTTGGGTTTTTTTGGTCCTTTTGGTTAAATCGACGCACCGCAAAAAGGGGTGTGGGGAAGGTAATGTTCCTTGTTACATGATACACACAAAATCCAACGAGCAACCCGATTTACACACGAAAAAATAGATTTCAATAGGCCGAACACAACGTCAGACTGGCCTTTCCTGTGTTAGAGATTGACTGTGATGGACTAACTTATAGACTGATTGATTACATGTTGTTTTACTTCCCATTTGAGAATATTTCACTCATATAGAGACATCACCATATACCCGGTACATGTATATACTGATGAAGGGCCAAATTTTGACCTTTACTCGACACTTACGCCATTCAGCATTTTGGGATCTTTATTGTGCCAACGTCTACTGTGACATGGGTTTTTTTTTTTGCTTTTCAACTTTTTCAGGTAGGTAAAAAAAAATTTTCTGGTCCCCCCCCCCACTTTCAAAAACAATGCTACGTCACTGACATGAATTCGTGGGTCTCTTCATACCTTGAAATCAACAAAAATAAATCCCCCATGAAAAATTTGCTATTTCACAGTACCATGAATGCAACCCGGCCACTGTGACAGTGAAGACAGATGATAACCAATAAAACCAAGGCCCTGTGTAACAGTGGGTGCTAGCAGAAAAGAGATCTCTCATAGTCCAAAGGCCTCAATTGTCAAGTACAGGTCTAAATTTACAGCTGTCCACCAGCAAGTGTTGCGTCTTAATACGAGTGTATTTTCAAAGGGATTTTTAACAACTTATCATTACACAATACGCTACATGTATCAAAGGGCATTGTTTTACAGCAGATTAAGGTCGTGCTTTGTTTGGGTAAATCTGAAAACTTGAATCAGAATCATAAACTTTACCGGAGTAGTTGGATTACTCTTGAAATATACCCATATAAGTAGAAAAAAAACCCACTCATTTTCTCCAATACTTTATTCACTATTACACAATTTTGAAGCTACACAGCTATTAACAGGAATTTATATTGAAAATTTCATAATTTGCATTTGGACTTCATACTGGAATATACATGTACAAAGTAGCACTGAAAATCATAAATCTTATCACAAAGATGAAGTATACCAGTAATTAAGAAAACATTTGGTCAATTTTGAATTCTAGGAGCTTTTTTTTATAGCACTGACATTTTAAGTATACAGGAGCTTTAAGCAAACACTAAAAGCAAATTCTGTCATATTGTGTTCTAATACATGTTTATATATATAGGAAAGGTGCAAAGCAAAAACCACCACAATTGATACTTCTAAACACAAATAGAGTCGAATGATAAAGTTTGGGTACAATGTGTGAGTACACTTTTCTGTTTATCCCAGATCTGAGGAAATAATGGCCACTCCTCTCTCGTAGAAGCTGTGGTCTTTGCCGGACCCCTCACCCTCCGTGTCAAAGTCCAGGGTGAACAAGAGGTGGGAGCGAGTCGCATTCAGGTACACTGGAAGAGTTACCTTTCCTGCAGTTATGGCATTGTCATCCGTTCTGAAATCATAAAAGTTTTATTATAGGATAACCAAAGTCTTCACAGCATGTTTTCTCATTTCAAAAAGCAACACTGCAAATCACAAAGCTAGGAAATACCAAAATATGGTAATAAAATTTTTATATTGCATAATTTGCAAAAGATTTGTTTATACAAGTTGATGCTTTCTAAGCCTTTATTACATGGGTATAACAAGTTTCATTTTCTAATCACTGCTGCAAAGTAGCAGAGGCAATCAACAACAGAATCACAAACACTACAGAAAACTTTACCTGGTATATACACTGAGAGAATGAAAGAAGAAAAGAGCATGACAAAATACTAGTAATCACAGTCTCTAAAATTCCTAATTAAGTCAGGATGCTGGTACAATACAACTTACAAATAAATACTTGGCACTAAGCTATTACAATGGTGAACTCATTATAAGTGATATAGTACTGACCTGATCCACCTCAGCAGAGTGACTGGCAGCTCAGTGGAGATTGTGGTACTCAGCTGTAACTTGTTCTTCTTACAGATTGCTCCTTGAAGCTTCAAACCTACAGCAAATGAATTTGGCAGGCACTGTATTGCAATTAACTAAACATTTTAGTGGCACAGGCAGAAATGCATTTTTTTGTTTATGACCAAAAACCTACATGCACATTATATACTTATATCCATGAGGTTTTTCTGCTTGTCTTAAAACTTTTTTGTATACAATTTCAAAATTGCAGCAAAATAATCTTGATCATCTATACTTCTCACAAGCCATTGACCTAATGTACTATAAATTCTGGATTTTTTTTTCAAGAAATGCGACATGATTTTATTGATGACACTTGATCAATCCAAAAGTGTATTGCAAAGCTCTAGCCATTGATTACATCTTCATGTAAGATGTTTTTGATTCTGTGTTCTAGGTAACGAAAAGCTGCAACATGTATTTGTAACACGGTGCATTCTATGCATATCTGTGATGACATACATGTTCACATGTTTTTGTTTTCTCTAGAAAAGAGAGCATTTCAACATACCTTTAACACTAAAACTGCAAGCATCCATTGATTCGCCAGCATTATCCAAAACTTTCACCTGCAAAAAAAATTTGATTCATAATACATGTACATACATTTAAAACACCTTTAATACTGATCAAGTTGTAAGTACTTGTAATTGAAAAAAAAAGTTTTTGGAAATCCTGAATTATTTATAGTAACTTACATCCAAGTAGAGCTCCTCCAAGGACCAGCTATTGGCCTGGGCGACATACTGCCTAGTGGCTGTAATGTAGGCCTCAGGAATAAACAGGCCTCCCAACCATACACTGAAATTCTGCAACAACAAAACTATCAACTGAGCTAAAATTCTGTAATACTGTAAATCACTTTTTATTTGCTAGAACTTTTATTTTCGCGTAATTACACGAGAAGGTATGCTCGCGAAAATGTCATTCTCGCGTATAATAGAATTCCATAAGATTATATAGAGCAATGACCACAAATCGTGAAAATTTTGCCTCGCTTATAAAGAGTCAATGACTATCTCACAAAAATAAGGTGTCGCGAAAATTAAGTGATCTACAGTCCTTAAACCACGAGAGTAGGTAAACTTTCATTTAACATTTTCAAACTTCATAGCTTCATTGTAAAGAAATGTAAAATTCTCTGATTGATCTGCACTCACCTTGAGTTCCTTGGTGCCTCCCTGCTGGGTGGTCTGAACTATTGCCTGTAGCTGTTTCACTCTCAGGGAGAAGTCTGTTATCCACTGGATCACAGTTATGCCCTGAGGCACTGTGTATCTTCTCCAGGACAAAGGTATTATACCTACAGAGGAAAAAAATGCCCATAACTCTGAATATATCTGTGCTGAATCATATGGGTGCATTTCTTTTCCGTTTTATGTGCAAGCTTGAATGACAGTATTCATACAAAAGAACTACAATTGTAACTTTCAAAACATGTTAAAAATATTGTACAAAAAAAACCCGTGTTCTTCCCTTACCTCTAGATAGATCTGCCATCATAGAACGATGATGGTTTGTTGGTTTCTTGTCTCCCTGGCAGATCAGCATAACATCTTGTAAGTCTTGACGGATGTCATGTAGCAGCTTGGCTCCAAGATTTACTTCACGTTCAAAGAAACGGAACAGAGGATCTTTTATATTGTCTGCCGTTCTTTTTAATGCTCCAACAGCCTGTATTAGGAAAGTAAAAGTCAAATTAAATGTGGAATGTAACAGATTTTTCTGTTAGAAACCAAAATAAATGAGTACATATATGTTTCCACCCACATAATGATGACACTAATTACTAAATAAAATTAAAAGGAAATCTAAATTTTTGAAAACCATATCCACCCAAATAAAAGTAAATGAATCATAAAAAAACCTAGATGCCCATAGGATACAATGCTCAGCCAAGTTAGCAATCTCTTCAGGACAGAGAATTATGTACGTGTAAAATGCATCCCCATTTTAGCCTAAATAACCATAATTTGTGAGAAAATTTAATCTCAATTTTTCTCTGGCTCTTTGTTTCTGAAAAGATTTTAAAATGACATCACCCTTTCCCACATTTCCTAAATATCTCTCTTTGAAAAAAAAGGGGCTCATCTATTTGAAAATCAACCCCTCTAATTGCAGAACTGTAGCCTTCTGGAAGAGAAAAATCAGACAGATTTACCACTGGATGTCCAATTTTCCTATCCCAGAGGATAGTTCTGCAGCTAGAACCCACTTCACCCAACTTCACATCCAACAATGTTTTATTTGTTGCATGTTTGGTTGAAGAGTAGGATGGAATCAGAACAAGTTTACATTTATTACAGACACACATGTACAAACGCCAGACCTTCAATGATCAGAAAAGCTCAACTTGAGCAAGTACAGCTGAATATAACTTTAAAAAATTACCCCCTCTATTAAACGATCATAAATTGGAGAGTGTGCATGAATAGTTTAATATATACATGTACTAGATGCTGCTGATCTGACTGATACCAGCTTCTAAAGGGTAGGCATTTTCAGTACGATATTCAAGGGGGGTTTTCAGTTGCCCTTTTGCAATTTTTTTATTGTAGCTTAAGCACGTGCAGAAGAAACAAAAATCTTTGGAATAAAGGGAGAATTCTGACTGGTGTTGGCAGGGCATATTGACCACACTTACCAAGTCCAATGAATCCTGTGATAATACAGTGTATATGATTTAGTAGCAATGTGTATAGAGGCATGTCAATGAGCATGAATATATGAGGGAAGAAAAAATTCTATGTAGTCATATATAACAGATTGTAATCATATCTATAAAAGGAATTCACATCTTTTGGAATTTGTTATTCTGCCTGGTTTACATGCGTATATTTCATCACTCTTAAAATAATGACAGCATGAAGTAATAAATTATAAATTCTCATCAGCATAATAGCTTATTTATCAGCATTAGAAAAATCAAATGTCTGCTATAATTTGTAGCAAAGATTATACACTGAGATGCAGGAAAACAAAAATGAATGAAATAGTAATATTTTCAAGTTTTGGATAAAAATAATTTAGACATCAAACCTTTCCTTCCTTAAATATAGAAATCTGCAAGATTTGTTAATTATATTCAGGTTGTGCATGTGCATGGTTTTAGAAATTATCTCTTGTAATCCATCAGTTTTAAATTTACAGTATTAGACTGTACTCTACTTTACTATACAACTACCGTACACTACAGACAGCTAATACCTTGGGAATCAGTGACATCCAGGTAGACACAGATGTGTGGAGAGTCCTCATCCAAGCAGGACGGCCATCAGCCAGTCGCTTTTCCTCATCTTCAGGGGTGGCACCATAGGCCAAATCATCATCTTCTTCAATCAACTGCATCTTCATTAACTTGGCAATCAGCTTAGATCCTGTAAGTATATGTAAATGTATTAATTGTGTTTGACGATATTTCTCTGCCTTTAACAAGATACCCTGGCATACTGAATGGCTTACTAATCAAGCAACCTACCAATCAATCAAAATAAATATCTAGATCTTTGTTTTTGCTATTTTGCTAAAAGTGGGAAGACTGCATACCTAGGTTTGACCTGAGCACTTTCTCAGCATTGTTTGGGAGACCTAACCAGGATGGAGTCTGACTGTCATTCTCCAGCATGTCGGCAAACTGTACAAACTGCTCTCTCCTACAATACAGATGTAAATGAAAAGTATTACAAGAACTTAAAAGATACATGTAAATGAGTAGTTAACTGTGAAGAACAACTGTATCTTACTGGACTCCATCTGGCATGAGAATCTTTTTGCCATGTCCATCTACATTGCTGACCAGGGTGAAGTCACCTTCAAAACTTTTAGGTGAGAACAACTTCTCAATAAATGTTGTCAACAGTCTCTGCAATTACATTAAAAATCCATTAGAAAAAGAAATTATGTGGGCAGATTTGAAATGAATATTTGAACAAGAATTTGATTGCAATTTTGAGTACTTTTTAAAGTTTAAATTAAAAAAAAATTTCTTACCTGGTCAAAATCATTATCAATCTTGCCTCCATATATACACTGTGATAACAGTGTTTTGATAGCATCCCAAGGTACTTTTTCTGGAGGAAGATTGGTTCGTCCCTGGAAAATTTATGACCATATTACTCTGCATATACTGTGCATTGAAATATCCCTTTTACTTGTATTTATGAGCATATCTAAAATATATTCTCTGTATTAAAAACCAAAGGAATTGTTATGTTAATATAGGATGTTCAGATTATTTTTATTGAAATATTACCATAGCAACAGAGTCTATCCAGGTGTCTAACATGTCACAGGCCACTTTGAGGTCCGATTCTGTGAACTCGTATTTCTTGGCCCAGCCTAGGGGTGTGTACCTCATCCTCTCCTGTACAATAGCATGGAGCCAGGCCAGCAGGAAGTACAGACGGGATCGCTCATTGGGGGCCTGTAAACAAATACAAGTTCATTAATACTATTTTGTAGTGATAATAAATTGCTGAGTTTCACTTTACATGATAAATCAAAGTGTACCTTGCACATGCGTGAAGCTGGGACAGTGGTGAAGGTCCTAGATAGATTAGCGGACACTCCGGGTGGTGGCTCAAACACAAAGATACGGCCAGCTCTCAGCAGGTTGGAGGGCAGCTAATGTAAAATATATTCCAGGTTAATGACAAACTTTAAAGCAAGATATTTTATTTACTTACAGAAAATTTTCTCGAAACTTTCTTTGACATACTAAACAACCATCTTTTATTTTTATCCTATATTTTTTTGATTTCATAAACTTTCTAGAGATAACTAGAACTTGACTGATTAATGCTTTGACTATGTTCATAATTTGTCTGTCACCAGACCTTAGGGTTGATCTCCATGGTAAGGAAGAGTCTGAAGTTGGGGTGTGGGGTCAGACTATGAAGCTTCTTCTCCAGGGACACCAGCCAGTTGGGGGCCAGATGGACGTTCTTCAACATGACCCAGCGACCAGACTTACTGGAGGCATTTATTGCCTTGTCAGCTTGTGTAAATCCTTCAGCTGAACCTAACAAAGAATCAAATGTATTGTTAATGGACAGAAATTGTTTTTAATTCTTTTCAAAAATTAAGTTTTTAAACACTTAATGAAAAATAAGATTTTAACATATATTTGCATATTTCACATAAATATTTTGAAAGCAAATATGCACAATGATTAAAAAATGCCAGTGAATTCACAAAACCTACCTATGGCAATAGATGTCAGTTGTTTCCCAAGCTCTGCAGCCAAGTCATCTACCCATCCACTAGCATCATACCCTGGTACTGAACACATCAACACAGGAGTATTGGCTTTTATCTGTTGAATAAAACAAGGACAGCATTATTTAAGTTCTTCCAAAATTCCAAATTTGGTGTTAAATACTTTTCAATCGCAATAAATAAAATAATCATAAATTTCTGTAGTTTTAATGACAGAATTATATCCACAGCAAATAAATCAAATATCAATCATATGTATGGACATGTACAATAGCCAAAGAAATAATTAAAATGTACCTCATTTTCAACAATGCCTGACAGTTGAAGTTCTTTTTCAGCATTGTGTAAGAAAGATGATCCTAGGACTTTTTCCACAAACACTCTGGCCATTGAGGTGGTTCTGTCTGGTCTGAAGGCCTGAATGGTCAACAATCCATAAACAGCCTTACAAATAGGGCCTAGAAAAGACAAAAATATCCACAGTGAATGCCAGCGAAACAAAGCATGCTCTGCTGAAACACATCCATGACAATTCACTTTTACAGAGGATAGAGAAAAGATTTACTGGCTGGTTTGTCTTCATTCCAAACTTTCACGACATCCATCTCTGGTGTGCCACTGTCTATCCACGCCTTAAATTCCTGCAGACAGAGTTAAAGCATTAAAATCAGCAAGATAAAACATCATATCATTATGAGATAAATACAAATTGATATTTATATGTATAAATTTACCCTACAACCTACCTCATTTCCCTTGATTTCCTGTACAAGGTCTTTGAATGCTCTGTGCTTGGTAAGTCTCATCATGGCAGACTTCTGCTGTGAAGTTAAGCCTGGAATTTCTGGAGCAGACTTTTCCCCTATTCCAAGAAGTGCTTCTTGACTTCTCATGAACATGATAAATTCATCCTCATATGTGGACTCACTAGAAATAACATGAAAATTAGTTCATTTAATGCATGCAGCAAAAAATAAATACTGACTGGTCTTAATCTTATGAATTTGCCAATGTTTCAGTAACTATCACTGAGAATATATTTTTTTATAAGTACCTTGGCATTCCCTTCAGACAGATTCTGCTGAGCTGGATAGCAAACGTGACTCTATCTTCATACAGCATGCCTCTTCCTACCCTGCAATATGTTTCCTAAAAAAAAGATCAGAATAAAAATAAATTAAATCTCAATGTTAAATTATGCTGTGATTGGATTTCTTAAAGACATCGATAAAGGAAAATGACTTCATTTAGAATTCCTTTACCAACCTGGAACAGTTCATTTGTGATGATGTTCAAACGAGCAGTATAATCCTTCACACCATTCAGTTTATTGCTCTGTAGCACAGAGTGGAAAATCTCCAAGAATAGTTGCAGAGAATACTGGTACAAGAAGTGAACCTAAATAAGAAGAGAATCTTTTTGAACCACAAAATCTAAGTCTTCTTTATGCTCATATACATGTAAGCAATGTGCTAGAACAATTTTAGTCTAAACAGAGTGATAATCTTCATTTAGAACATAGTAAAAATTCACTGTCAGTGCTTTAAGGATGTTAAATCCACACAACCTATGTTGAGCTTGATTACCTGTTGGAGGGCCTCCATGGAGAAGTAGATACTACTACAGGATGTGGCCAGGGGAACGTACTGCTGGGATGTCGTCTCCACCTCCGCCATAATGGCGTCAGTTTCCTCCACTTTACGTGCGACCTCCGACGCCTCCTTCTTCAGGGTCTCTAAGTGACTTATGATGCTGTCGTCATCCAGTATCTTACCTTTGGAGGCATTCAGAGCCTGGAGAAGGGATTTCTCCAGGTGTCGGAGCTTCAGCTGAAACTCGCCTGTGAATGGTTAAATGATAAATAAATAATGAATAAATATAAAATGGATTAGAAATAAGTTTAGGGACATTACTTAGTAGAAAACCACAGATCACAATTACATATGTACCTTGCAACTTCAACAGATCTGATCTCTTGGCATCCACATCTGGTCTCTCAGACTTCAGTACCTATAGAATATAACACCAGCTATTATCTCCTTCTTAAATGAAAAGCAAAACTTTTTAAGCATAAAACATAAGGATATATTGTAATTTTCTTTTGGAATACAAAATCCATACCAATTCTTTGTAAAATTGTACTGTTATAAAGAACTCTCATGTAAGGAATTTACAAATAATGCAACTGACTTTGTGTTTATAGAGGTTATAAATAAAGTTATAATGAAATATCAAATTACTGATATAGTGAAGTAAAATCAAAGATTCTTCGAACTTAGTTTTACGGTAAATGTACAGTGTATTTCTTATTGTATTGCTTTTTTTTTCTTTAAAGATAGATATTTTTTTTTCAAACCTGATTCAGACACTGGTCCTGTAAACTTCCTCTTGTAACTGTAAAGTTTACAAATGTTACTCTGGAGCACAAATCTGGAGGGAAATCAGCCTAGAAACACAAACAATATTCCTATCTTGTAGTTATAAGAGAAGATTGCTATCAACAATCACATTCATATAATATTATTGTAACAATGTATTACACTACAGCATAGGAAATCTTACGTTAGGATTCCTAGTGGACAAGAAGATGGTGAACTTGGGGAAGAAATCGATCTCTTGGTCTCCCAGTGTGATCAGTATACGCCCTCCTGTCTTCCTCAACTCTCGGTTCAGGACAGGGTTCAGAATTGGGTCATAGCTCTCTACATCCTAGAGACATTCAAAACAGATCTCATTAGAAAATTACATGTACCATCCCTATACTACAAAACACACTACAATTTACTTGGAGAATAATGTTTACCTGCACAAGCAGAGGATTTCCAAATCTCACCGCACTTTCCAAATTCTTTCTAAATGCATCATCAAGGAAGCTAAAAAAAGACAATAAGTACAGAAGATAAGTACATCCCTTATAAGATTTCTAAATTATGAAAATAAATAAGCTTTGTTAAGAATTTCCCACCTGGTCTTTTTGATGCCCTTTTCTTTGTACTCATTCATGAGGAACTCTGTGGCCTGACCAGAGGGGTCAATGATCAGGGGGTACCTGTTAAACCTCTTCAACATGATAGCATTCTCTGTACAAAGATCATCAGCAGGCAGAGTGTTGGCCTGCCATCTGACTCGCTCATCAGCATTAGACAGGTACTGAAACAGAACGACACATTGGCTACATACATGTACTGAATAAGTAGGGCAAATTAAGAGCTCTACATACATGTACCTCTACATTTTATAATGTAATTATTTGATTTTAAAAAATCAATGTAATTTAAAACTCTTATGACATACATTGTACATTTATAAGTATATTGATGTACATTATTCATATTTATCTAGAATTAAACTTCTCTCTGTAATGGTCCTATATGAGGGGATTAAGTAAGTCTCAGTTCTTACCTCTACCCTTGCCAGATCACTCCTGAACTGTACATTAGCAGTCTGCAGATGAGTGGTCCAGGACGTAAAGAGATTCCTCCTCATTTGTTGGTCAAAGTAACCTATGGAATGGAACAGTTTTACACTCTTTAACTGACATCTCAGAACTCACTGTGGCTTTGTGTTTTAACATACAGTCATTTTAATTAAGCATTTCTTATCATCTAAACAGACAATGGAGACATGAGGATATCAATACCAGCATAAGCCATAAAGGCACATGACAGAAGGACATCTCCTACAATGGTGGACATCTGACTCTTGAAGGTCTCACTGCTGGACTCCCATCTCAGCTTCTCGTCATCCAGACTCTTCAGCAGGGCAATACTTCTCTCCACCTTTAAGTCACAATCTTAAAGTTTATTTCAATTCTCAAGTGCACATTACATTTTCTCCTATAGGTACCAAAAAATTAATATGAATTTTGAAAATCATAGTGGCACTGAATGAAGTACAGCATATTTATGGATTAAAGAGAAAGTCCAGAAATTTATACTCATTTTCTATGCCATAAATTCACATAGAACTCTCTCACCTTTAGCAAATGCTACATTTCTTAACACTGATATATTTCCTATAAAAAAGAACCCCCGCCTCCCCTATGCGATGCTGCCTTACCTTGGCCTCCACATTGGAGAGGTCCTGTTTGATGGCCTGGGCCTGACTGATCAGCATGGCGTACTCCTCCTTGTACTTGGCAATGCTCTTCTCCAGACCCGCTATCGTCTTGTTCACCTCCTCAGCTTTCTGCAGATTCTCCTTGGCTTGGGTCTCCAAATCCTTTAGCTCATTTCTCAGAGGATCAATCTTCTTCAGCATGTCAGCGTAACTTATCTGTAAAGGCAAATTATTTCCTCAGTTTTTATCAAAATCCAAATAAATTAGAAGTTTGTAAAATCCAGTCAAGTAACTTCAGCACTAAATCACAAGGTCTTCTTCACAAAAATATCATGTACCTGTGCAATGGCCCATTTAACCATAGGACCACAGGCTAAGCTAGCTCTGTTCACTTTTTCATAGTTGTAGTCTGGGTTGGAGAGGTACTTGTTCTTCATTTTTGAACGAATATCATCCCTGTAAAATTCAATCTATTTCTGAATATATGTTTCAGCTTCATTTGGTATAATATTGCTCTATCATAGGCTTTACATGTATTACATCAGGACAACATCCAATATACCTGGACAAGGTCACTTACGTAATGTCTTGAGTTTGCATTTTTACGATGTTAGGAACAAAACTATCCTTAATTATGTTAGTACGAATAGTTTTCCAGTCCTGTGCATTTTCTCCTACCAGCAGACATATGGCCTCCAGGGCCATCTTAACTGCAGGAGGAGGGTTGCTCATGGTACGAATCTCTACCAGGTCTTTTTTCTTTATACCCTTAACAGCTAGCATTAAGAGACAAAATAAGAAAACTATGACAATTATAGTCCCAGCACTGCAACACTGTCCCTGCACATGGATTCCATAAAATTCATTTTGAATGGTTGCCAAACCTATATAATTTTAATTGATACTGATCTTTAAACACCTCAATATATATTGGTATTAACGTATGCCAAGGTCCTACTGGAATCCATCTGGTAGGAAAATGCTGCTTTTATATAAACAACAAAACTTACGATATATTGTCAGTGGTGAAATGGACAATTGTGGAAATAAAGTTTTCTCTCATGATGATACCACGGAGGGACTTCCAGTCTAAATCTGTCTCCCCCAACAAAGTACATATAGACTCTATGGCAATTTTCACGACAGGAGGGGGGTTGGGCAGAGACTTGACCTCAACTAAGTGTTGTTTCTTGATGGATTTAACAGCTGGTTCAAACAAACAGGACAAAAAATAATAAAATAAAAGCATGCAAAATGTTAAATATGACTATATTACTACTGAAAAAGCAATTCAGTTGTCATGAATAATAGATTGTTACACACTGTGCTGGTCTCATGCAAATGCATTTGAAATAAGATCATTTTAATTTACATTGTAACAAAAAAAAAAATGAATTTAAAATACTTATTACATCTATATTCAATACATTAAAAGAAACTCAATGCACAGTATATCTTACATAAACTTTAATTATACAACACATATAAGCAAATGAGGATTTGAAATTTACATTTATAAAGTCAACTGATTCACATTTAAACATACAAGTGATAAAAAAAAAAAACAGCAGAAAATATTGAAAAACGATAAGAAACCAACACTTTTTTGAAGAAGGATAAATTCTCTTTATTTACACTTTTCATATAATTATCAATACAAGGAAGAACTGTACATTTTGTGATCTGTAAGTATTGCTGTGAGTACTGACCTTGCTGGGCCTCTATAACAGCTGGTTCTACCTGGGCTAGGTCAGCCTTCACATCCAGCTTCTTCTCATCAATCACCTTAGTCTGGGCCATTAGAGCGGTCTGAATCTCCTGGGACATCAATTTCTTGGCTTCTGCTTCTTGTTGATCTTTTACCTAATCCAAAACAAATCAGTGATTGTTAAGAACATTTCGCATGTTAATATATCTTTGCCCCTATTTTTACTTTACTTGATAAACCACCAATCAGTAAACCAAAGTACACTTTCACAAAAGAGATCTTAATTTTTAGATACACACTGCTGCTGCTTTTTTTTTTACCATATTCTTAACCCTTTAAGATACATTATCTTTGCTGACTGACCATCTGTTTAAGTTTGGCGTTAGCCGCGGCATTCTTCTCCTCCAGCTCCAGCCGTTTGACAGACAGCGACTTCTGTAACTCCTCCACCTGCTCTACTGTTTCTTTAATCTTCTGGAGACCAATGTTCAGGTGAAGCTGTTGTTCCTCCAAGTCTGAACGCTTCTCATTGTACAGCTTGGCCTGATAAAGAACGAGTATGTCAGATCTCACTCACATAAATACAGTGATTGAAAAACTTAAAATGTCAGTAAAAATTACTGATAACTTGCATTTATAAAGCAGAAAAAATTATAAATTTACAAAATGGTTGATGAAATCCAGATAGTGTCGAGGGGTGACAGCGGTGATCCTTCCCCCTCTCTTAAGAACACGAGCATTAGCCTGATGTAGAGACAGGTGGACAAAGACAAACGCATTGATGACCACCTCACGATGAGAAGGACTGACTGGAAGCTCATGCATGGCCGGAATATTCTCCGGGGCCATGTAGTTTCCTTTCTCAAGGTCTATCTTGTTTGTGAATTCACGACCAACCTGGTACAAGGCTCCATTGGACCAGTCACCAAACCAGTTCAAGACACACCTGTAAACAACATTTTAAGAATTTTCAACCATATACAATGAAAATGCAGGCCTCCATTCATATATATGGTCAAAAGTAGGTCATACTTAATGTGAAAGTTCATGTACAATGTACATGTAGAAAACATTTTTTCAAATAAAAACTCAGTTCATAATAATTGTAAGAGAATCATATTACCTGTTGAACAAGGCTGGTGATGTAGAAGCTCTATCTTTGAGACCTTCAGTTGAGGGGTTCATTGTAAACACTACATGTAAGTTCTTCATCACCTGTCCTGTGAACCACTTATAGAGCTCCTCTCCGGAGTCTAACATGAGTCCCTCCCTCTGTGCCCCCTCCTTACACTGAGTCATCAGAGTGGTGTACTCGTCTCCTTCAAACAAACCAGGCACCTCAGCATTGGCCAGCAGTGTGTTCATTCTCTCCAGGAATCCAGAGTCCAACACATTGGATTCATCCATGATGAAAGCTATCTTCTCATCCTGTGGCGAAATACACATAAATGTAGTTTTATTATTGTTTTTTAATAATTTTCAATATTCTTTTCAATACATGTTCTCCGAGCCAATATCATGAAAATCAAACAAAGGCATAACCAAATTTCTTATTTATATACAACTGAAATCATATATTTCATCCATATTTCGAGGTTTTTTTAATACTTTTCCAATACCTTACACCCAGATCTTCTCAAAACATTTCTCAAGTCCTCATCAAAGTCTGCTGCGGAGTACTTGTTATGGACCTTGATCTGATAGGTACTCAGTCCGTTCATCCAGGCCACAAACCTGGACAGAGTTGTCTTTCCTGATCCACTGACCCCTATCAGGAGTACATGCCCCTGAGGCTGTCTGAAAATTCTGTCAATTCTCAGCACATGGTCCAGAACCTCATCAAATAACACTAGGGGGACATCTAACTCCTCCTCATAGAAGACCTACACAAAACCACAGATTATTCAACATTTAATCATATACAGAGGACCTTCAGATATCCGGACGCCAGATATCCAAATGCTTCAGTATCCGGACGATTATTCATCGGAACGAAATTTTTAAATGTTATTTTGTCTTGTTTAACTGGTGATTCAGATATCTCGATGCTTCACATATCCGGACAAATTGACTGGGAACCACAGCGTCCGGATAAATGAGGGTCCACTGTAGTAATTCTTTTTACTATGTTTTCCTTCCAATTGATGTATACATACATGTACATGTACCTTACTTAACAGCCAGATTGCAATGATTGGAATTTCTGACTTCATAACTTTTTAAACTGACACTGACCTTCAGCCTGGCCTTGACATATTCTCTCAGTCTCTCTCTGTCCACTGGCACATAGTCTTTGGAGAGCCAGTTACTGAACAGGATGGGTCTGACCAGGGCTGCTTCACGGTTGATGTTGGGGAAGTTTTTGAATGCAACAGCATCTACATTTTCATCAGTCCATCTTCTTTCCTCATCTTCAATCAACCTGAAATTTCACATTATTGAATAATGTAAACTCTAGCACCACCTTTGTCTGAGATCCTTACAAGTGTTTCTTGGCATGGTGGGACAATTCAAAGGTTATTGGTTTTCTGGATTGCCAGGAAATAGTGTGAATTACAAGTACATGTAACATACTAAAAGTGTTCAATGTCTCACTCTAATTTTCTCACCTATCTTGGAACAACCTCAGGGCTTCGTGGGCCCAAATTCTCACAAGGCCGTCTACATCTAAGTTGTCCAGAGGCCTGAGGGCCTCACAGATACCACGCACCCACCGGGTCATTTCTCTGGGACTGTACACGTAGTGGGGCTGCATGTCCTGGGTAAATTTCTCCTGATGATAGGAAATAAATAAAACAGTACATATAATAACTATGTCAGGATCTTTTGTATCCATTTTTTCTATTATCCTGTTCCAATTTTTTTAAAATTAAAACAGTAAAAACTTCTAACAAGAGGCCCAATCCTTATAGGTCACCTGAGTATCATGTAACAACTTTCAAACAATGGAATTTGGTTTGTGTTTTAAACCAGAGGCCATGAAATTCACAATTTTGAAAGAGGCACAATTGCTTATCATAATTATACACTAAGCATGCTTACTCTTATTACTTAATACCCAGAGGTAGATCAGAGTAACAAAGAAAAAATGCATTTCCACTTTGTAACCAGTTGTCCAAGACCCAACAGGAAGCACAAATATCAAAATTGTGGAAATTTTATCATAAAATTTATTTCATCATAAATGATTTATTAATACCAAAGAGCAGATTTGAAAACATTAATTTATTTTCAGACTATGTAACACCCCCCCCCCCCCCCCCCCCTTCCCCCGATAACCCTTACCCAGGGGGCATGAAATTAACCATTTTGCTAGAAGCACCTTTCTTCATCATAAATATATATACTTAGATCATTGGCATAATACCCAGGACCAAAGAAAAATATTACAAAGAATTAATGCATTTTCACTATATAATCAATAGAGCCCCCCCTAACACCAGAACACCTGACCCAGGGGCCATAAAATTCATAATTTTGGAAGGGGCATCCTTCCTTATCATGACTATGTTCATAGTCCATTGGTTTACTACCCAGAAGCAGTGAAGAAGATTTTCAAAGAATCAATGTAACTTCACTATATAATCAATAGACACCCACCCTAACACCAGAACCCCTGACCCAAAGGCTATGAAATTCATAATTTTGGAAGAGGCACTCTTGGTCATCATAACTATGTGCTTAGTTAGTTTATTTAATACTCAGGAGCAGAGAAGAAGATTTTCAAAGAAATAATGCATTTTCACTGAATAATCAATAGAGCCCCACCCTAACACCAGAACCCCTGACCCAGGGGCCATGAAATTCAAAATTATCGAAGAGGCACTCTTGCTCATCATAACTATGTATTTGGTTTGTTTTATTCTATACCCAGAAGCAGTGAAGAAGATTTTCAAAGAATCATTGTATTTTCACTATATGATCTATATAGCCCCACCCTAACACCAGAACCCCTGACCCAGGGGCCATGAATTTCACAATTTTGGTAGAGGACTCAATGCTGATTACAATCATGTCAACAGTTTGACTGCTTGATGTCCATGATTAAAGAAGAAGATTTTTAAAGATTGCAATAATTTTAGTTGTTTTGGTCCCACCCCTCAGGCCCCAGGTGGGGCAGGGACCATGAAATTCACAATTTCTGTTCCCCTTCACCCATTGATGCTGTATACCAAATTTGGTTGAAATTGGTTCAGTGGTTCCAGAGAAGAAGCTAAAAATGTTCAAAAGTTTACGAACGACGTACGACGACGGACGAAAAAAGATAGCAATAGGTCACCTGAGTTTTACTCAGGTGACCTAAAAATGCATAAATCAACATATATGTAATTATCAAAATCTAAAAATTTGCATACATGTATTTACTGGTCCTATAATGTACATGTAGATCCTACTCTGAAAGATTACCTGTGACATGAGATAGAATTCCACCATAGCATTGGTTAGAGGCTCTGCGTATGGTTTTAGGCTGGGAACCAGTCTCAGCATGGCTCTGTTGAAAGTTCCATAGATCTGAGTCAGGGAAATCCTTCCTGGGTAATCCACATACACCACTGGGACGTGTCTCAAAAACCTGTAAAGTTAAACGAAATACAAATAGACACATTTACCATATATACTCAACTACAATGCTAATGTAAAGAGATTTGTTTCTTCTTTATACCAGTCTTCATTTCTGTGCATTCTTAACTTACTGAAACCTACTTGCCTCTACAGACTAGAGCTGCTGTTTACCTGTGAGACAGGGGTTTTCTCCCTGGATCAGTCGGAGGGTTACAGGCACCCACAAACTGCATCCTCTCAAACTTGACCCAGGTGTGGTCTGATGTCCTATAAAATCCTCCATGTTCTAACATCTGTCTCAGGAAGGAAATCACACGCTGGGTGTCTGTACAGAAAATAAGAGCAATGAAAATCAAAGAGTTACGCTAAAATTGGAAAGTACATGTATAAGGACATTGGGAAAAACAACATATTTAAAAGGACTCCTATATAAACTTACTGTATCTATCCATGTTTGGCAGGTTTATCTCATCACAGAAGAGAACCAGCCACTTGTTCATCTGTATAGGGGACATCACCACCCCATTAGGAGTACGTCTGTACTCACAGTATTGGTCAAACGTTTTTAGCAGCAGTTCTGGTGTTGTGGCACTTGAAAAGTTCAGACCAACCACCTGTAACAAAGAAATAGAAACAAAACTTTTTAGAGGAAAGATGTTTGCTTCGGTGTAAACAAATATCAATTTACCATCTGCATGTAAATTTTCATTTGCTGTACATGTATTAACAAAGGAAATTTACAATTTTTCAGTCCTAATACAAAGTGCATTAGTGCAAGATATTGGTCAAAGTGCTCCCTTATTCTCTATTATACAACAAAATGTTATATTTATACACAGAAATCCTCCTAACCTCCATATCTGGTAAGGATCGGAGAGCACTGAACAGTGTCATGGTTTTTCCTGACCCCGGGGGACCACACAGTACGAGGGGTTTGTGTTCTGCCAGCCAGGTGTACAGCAGGGCCTCGTGTCTGACCGTGTCGATGGTGGGGATGACCACGTCTGGGGCGGCCACCTTGTGGGTCTCCACCTCCACTACAGGGACCTTTGACTGCCAGGGGATCCATTCTCCAGATATGGACACCTACAATCATCAGGGAAGGATATATACAAGTCAAAAACATTATTACATTATTTAATTGTTTAATAGTGGCTGAATTCTAAAATATTAAACTGCACTTAAAACAATATTTTACATGCAAAAAAGAATCATTGGCCTGTATTTAATCTTCATTTACGTATGTGAGTGTTATATGTGTACAACTATATTCACAAAGTTACAAACAAATTGTTAAGTTCTAATATCAGAAAACACTTGGATCAAACTGTAAAAGTGAAATCCATTTACAATGTAAGTTACCTCAAAATCAATGATGAGTTGATTGGTAGTGGGTGGCAGTGGAATGTCTGTGATTCCGCGGACAAAGTCGCCCAGTTCTTGTCGACTCTTTAGACGTCCATCACCAGACATAGACCACAGAATGGAGTAGATCAGGTACTTTGTAATGTATTTCTCCACCTGGTCTTGCTGAAAGTCAACATCTAAACCACATCAGACTGCAACTTTTATGTGATGTTTTCTTTTATGTGATCTTTGTTTAATTAGTTGCAACTTTACAAAAAATTATTCTCATCAATAAATCACTTGACCTCAATTAAAGCAACTTTCAAAATTTACATTTTTCTGTAATTTTAGACCTCCACATAATATAGCCCCTTACCTGCATTGGGAAGTCTACATGAGTGTTATTGTAAGCTAAAATATTTCTGACTCCTTGGTTTATCATAGAAAACAGAGAACTGAGAGCTCTCAATCGAGTAAAGTCCATAATGTGATCCAAACTTATAGCATACTCCAGTGCACGATTCACAACACCATCAGAGTTAAAATACGGACCCAAGATGTTAGCACAGTCTGTCTGAACCTAGAAATAATCACAATAAACTATAACTATACATTTCAGGTGCCATTTATCATTTAATATGGTTATTTTTTCTCTCTGTCAATGTTAAATATAGCATTTATTAACCGTCACATTGATGTAAAATGTACATGTTTCAAAGGAATGACAATGAATGTGAAGGTTATTCTTAAATATTACAGCAGCCTGACAAATCCTTACCTGCATGGTAGCAGACAGAGTTTCCTCAGCCTCTCCTGTGAGGACCTTAGGTGATTCTTCCTCCCCCTCGTCCAGTGACACATTCTTCAGTGTTCGGAGGTAATTTTCGTATATCATCTCGGGAGACAGGACGTCTTCACTGAACCACACCATACCACACCTACTGACCGTGGCCAGGGTGGCAAACTTCAGGTCCTGGACTTCAAACATGATCCTCACCTGTATATCAGATCAAATCCGATTAGTCTTAGAAATAGTATCAGCGGCAAGTCTGCAATGACAATGTTTATACACAAAATAGTACGTACATTTGGTGGAATGGCCAGACGTTCTCCATTGGGGAGGGTAAGAAGTTTGTTTTCGTCTAACACAGAGTTCAAATTTTCTACCCATTCAGGATCCACATCACCATCAAAGATAATCCACTGTCTCTTTTGAAGCTCTCCTCTCACATTATCTATTATCCTGTAAAATATCTCACATTATCTATCCTTCTTTAAAATATCTCCCTTTATCTTTTTTTTCTATAAAAACAGTTTCACAAATTCCATACCTAAATACATAGCAAGGAATGATTCAACTTAACATTGCGTGGTTAAAATACAATGAAACCATAACTCACTTTCTTAATACATGAGTAAAAAGACCGTCAGACCATTCTCTTGTATTGGGATCTAGAGTCCCATAAAGAGCCTCCTTGGAAATGGACTGAAAACAAAATCATACCTCTAATAAACATGTTATCGTTTGTATTTAAAAGTAAAAATAAACAACGTTCTCGACATACTTTACTACCTGAACTTTTATCTTTATCTAAGATCATTATAATGATGTGCTTTGCAAGCAGATATGATACACTAAGAGATGTTTTTGATACCTTGGGGTCAATAACATGAGCCACGCCCTCAGTTCCCTCCAATCTCTCTAGAGCTTTCAGTAAGACCTGCCACGCCTTCGACTTTCCACTGCCACTGGGCCCCACCATCATCAGACCATGATGGAGGTTTGTAATCTGATACAGCTGTAGTACCTACGGATAATCAAAGCAAGAAACTCCATTATTGAATCCATATGTATTACAGAAATGTACAACTATGCTCAATTTTTTTTTGGTATTTACACTATTGGTACATGTATATTACAGGTACATGTATATGTTAATATTTGTCAGAATATCTGATATGCTCCCAATTTTTTGCAATGACTTGAAGATAACTTGGATTATCCATGTATCATGAACAAACAAGCCTCTTATTTTCAAAGGATGTGAACTATCAGTGAGACTCTACCTTTGAGACCCACTGTGATCCTTGTTCATCCTGTTCTCCGTATGTGAGGTATCTCTCTTGACACACTTTCTTGATTTCCTGTCTGAGGGCGGTCATTTCTGCTGGGTCGTACTGCACCCCGGGGAACACGTCAGACAGTAGACTGTACAGGAGTGGAATATCCTCAGCCACCAGCTTAGGAACCACCGTCTCCATAACACTCTGTATCAAAATCTACAACACACAATAAGCACTGTAGTACATATACCTGTATCTACATTCCATAATTATCCCCTTCTTTAATAAACAAAGATTTTATGTTCAATGCACTGTGCATGCAACTAGATTTAAAGAAATTATTCTCTTTTTCAATAAAATAAGACTTTATTATGTTAACTACACTGTCCATATACACAATTACATGTACATTGTACATGAATATCATTGTTAATTAAACGGAAGGATACTTTTCAAATTACACAATTCCTTTACATGTACTGTATCTTACTTTCTGTTCAGGAAGGTTTTCAGCAATAGACCTTTCGTCTACATTCTCTCCTCTCTCCAGCATTCCCTCACGGACTTTCTGTATCTTGTCCCTCTTCAGATTGCCGGCACTTACAAGTACGCTCTTCAGGGCTCGTAAACCAAAGTCATAATGAGATTGTGGAGACAACTGCTCATCACAAAGCCTGACAAACACAAAACCCACATTTTAATAAATTTTCATGGTGTCATCTGTGATGCATAGACATGTCATAAGTTGTAGACAACATTCACCATTTTAACATGAAATCCCCAATGAAATTTTTCTTCAGAACATGTATTAAAATTAAACTTTATTTGTTACATCAAAAGATTAGGTTGTATATAAATAAGAACATGTACAGATCATACATGCACGTTAAAGATATTTTTGTTGTGATTAAGTTAATGCTTGTTCTTACTTGAAGAAGGGAACAATTTTTTTAGCGAGTTTCTCAGCCATCCTGAATCCTTGAGAATACAACATGACTTGAGCAATGAGTTGTCTGTCTGGTTTGGTCATGGCTAAACTTCTGAACAGCTTCTTCAAGTTATCTGGGAGATTGGATCTTCCGGCATATCCAGGGTTCATGGTGATAAACACTGCCATGTCTGGATTTACTCGGACCTGCTTACCAATCAGTTCTACTGCAGTGGAGGCTACAAGGTGAATGTATGAACACTTACATTGATGTGCAGTGAGAGAGAATTTGACATGTTTTCAATTGAGGGGTGGCCTAATTATTTAGAATGAACAAGGGGAGGAGTTGATAAATGTTTGCAATGCCACAAAATCCATCTTCTCTAATCACTTTTCAGTTGATAAAATCAAGCAATTCATAATAATAAATTGTCTTACTCTTTTCTTTCTTGCCGACCATATCTTTGAGAGCCTCCTGTATGGTCTGAATTTGTTGTGATACAGCAGAAAGCATTCTCTCCTCTAATCGGTTAAACTCATCAAAGCATCCCCAAGCTCCTACTTGACACAGTCCCACAAAGATGCGACCCATAGCCTGTGGTGAACAGAGAAAAAGATAGAGTCTAAACTACTACTTGAAACAGTCCCACAAAGATGCGACCCATAGCCTGTGGTGAACAGAGAAAAAGATAGAGTCTAAACTACTAATTTTCTCAGACTTTGATTGTAACTTTAATGTTAAAAAATGATGTAAATTTTTTTTTTTGCTCATTCTTTGATACATTCTTATTTTAAAAGATAGTGTCTTTTTTCCCCCTAAAAACACATTACCTGGAAGTCGAAGTTCTCATCACAGTTGAAGACCAGCACAAATCTTCCCAGCTGATTTCCTAGAGCTTTAACAGACTCAGTCTTTCCAGTACCAGCAGGACCTGTAACATTGAATACACTGATATTCCTTGCCTCCCTAATTAGTTTTATGCCTAGTTCTATCTAGAGCTGTGGACAGGTCATACTCCCCTCTGCCAACACTTAAAACAGAGAGACCTTATCCTGCCCTTTAGTTCCTCTAGCATGCTGAGCATCATTGTTACCCATACCATGGAGTAACAATGTACCACTGGACCATCCTCGCTGGAAGCATGCAGTAGTTTTTAGGGTGTTAAAACAATAAATAGCTAACCATCAGTAATATATGGACCTTGAAGAGATGATAGACTTCTATTTACATGTACGTTATCTTAACACAGCACTGTACAGTAACTTTTTATAGAAGAAAATGATTTAATTTTAAATCAACACATCAATTTGATCCTTCTGAAAAAATATTTATACATAAAGTGGAAAGCCTCATGTTCTTTTAAACAGAGGAAACTGAATTTAAATTAATCACATCAAGATTCACCATGTTAATCAACCTCCAATAAAAATAAGTGCGAGTTATTCATACACCTTCCCTCATTGCGTCTTACCAAATGGTGATCCTCCCAGTCTGGCCTCCAGAGCCTGGGTCATGGTCAGGTAACACCTGTCTGTCAGCGGAGTCTGGACCAGCTTATCCTGTACACCCAGGTACTCAAAGCCATAGTTAAACTTAGCATTGGCCATCTGAATAGACAGCTGCTGTAAGACATCTGGGTTCTTGGGATCAAAGTAAAACCTCATCTGACACAGCCAGTCAAAACACTTTGGACTGTTCACTTTGTTCTTCACTAATGTTCTTGTTACATCTCTCTGGTGTACTAACTCTGTAATCTGTCAATTGTTAAAGGCTACTATTAGACTGGTTTCAAATGGTACAAGAGTCTCTACCCCTGTAACAAATTAATTGTGTGTTAAAGCTGAACACTTCTCATAAATAGACACCATCAGACGGGTATATAAACCCTTCGATTTCGTTACACACAATTCCACACTTGAAACTCGTGGCTGACATGTAGTATTCCTCTCATGGTCTTAACTTTTTTATTCCTTCTTATTATGTGCATTTTCTGTTTGTTAGTAATGTATTGACCAGTATTTTTCACGATACTTTTGTCTTTGTTCTGTTTTCGAAAAAATGCGTAAAATTTAATAATTTCATCGCGATTGAGTAGCACGACAGTGTAAGATGTATGTCTACATTTGTCTGACCACTACAGCGAAATACCTTTAACTGTAAAAAGATCGGCTGCTTATATAGAAGTTGTAGGGAGAGCATTAATGAACAGGAAATATGGCGGACTATGCCTTTTAAGAGTAGTGTTCAGCTTTAAATGTAGATATTGCAGTTGTACATTTCCAAAAACAAAATCAAAAGCATGCATAGTAATGTCTATGTTGTTTAAATTTGTGGAAAATTCTCTTACCAAATGCTCCATTTTCTTCCTCCTGACTGGGGGCTGATCCAGTAGGACAGAGTCGGCCAGTACGTTCAGTGTGTTGTCCACTACCTGTAGGACGTCAGTGAGGGGGGTCAGGTCCGCGGGGTTCTTAGAGGCAGCGATCCCAGACAGGGCTGACTGGACGCTCTCAGACCAGGACACCTGGGAGGCTAGCACCACCAGCTGGGCCTGAAAACAAACACAACAACATCCATATACAGTTACAGGTACACTTCAAAAAATATTTTGGAGGCACATCAGTATCTTAAATCACTTTCTACAAAATAAAAATTAAATTTTACAATAAAATACATGTACATTTGAAGGTTTTAAATTTCAGCCTAAAAGATTGTACATGAAGCTGTTTAGCATTGACTTTGTTTAGTATATACATGTACACAACAGTTGAGCTTTGTTAAGCTAGACACTCGTGGTATAGTGCAGTGTGAAATTTACTGAAACATACTTAGTACATGTAAAGTTGCAAATTTCAAAGAATTTAAGCTTCATTATATACACATTGTATAATAAATGTGATGTGTACCTGATACTTATCTATCCACTCTAGATACTGGTTGGCATCAATCTGACCAGACTTAAACTTAGCAACGTCCTTGACAGCAGCCTGTAGCAGCTTGGCCAGGGTCACCCTCATCTCCTTCTCTGTCAGGGTCAACCATTCATTAATCTTAGGATTGGCAGCAATAGAAACAGGAGTGGCAAAAACAACCTGCAAGGAGAACGTGTTGATAGTGAAAAAGCAACTATTCACTCAACCCGGAAGTCATAAAGAAAACTTTTCATGCTCAATATTATTAATATTAGATGTTTCAATTTCTTTTCTGTTCCTCGAACATCAACTAGTATCTAACTTATTGAAATTTTCAATTAAGATTGATTTTTGATACGCTTTAATTTGGTTTCCATCTTAATGACACTAGTACACACCTCTTCTCCTTCCTTTGATAAGAGCCCCGTAACCTGGGAGTTGTCTTCGTTTAATGTGATGGTGGCCACACCAGCAAACATTTTCTTGAAGTGTTTCTGTAGACGAGCGACATTTTTACTGTTACCAATGATCTCCAGCAAATCTTCATCTCCAACAAAGTAGAATCTGAGAAATGTTGGCAAGAAAGATGCTTTATTATTATTTATTTATTTGAAATTCAGGTATTTTATGTACCTCTCATGTACAGGCTACAATCTTGTTCATGTTCCATAATTCAAAATTCAGAAACACTACATTTACATACCAACATTTTAGTATGAGGTCTTTAAAATCAAGGCAACAACATGTAAATCTAAATCCTTATTTTTCTGTACCTTGGGAATGAAGCTCTTTCTCTCTCCAAATACTCTCCGAGTGCTTTCTGGATTTTGCCCAGGAGATCTGAGAGCCGCTCCAGCTGTTTCTGGACATTAGGGATGTTCACTACATCCATCACTAACGGGGAGCGTGTCACCTTCTTCATCAGAGCCAGAAACTCTGTGCTTACTCTATAAACAAGTAGAAAATTATTATAATAGGTGTATTATGTGTCTATTTCACATATGTATACTTGTACTTCATCAATCTGGTGTATGTAATGGGATGATTAGAGTACAGTACATATTCTCCATATAATGGGAATCTCACCCCTGGAAGCGTGAAGTTTCCACTGGAAGCAGAGCCTTGATATCAGCACTGCCAGTAAATATACCCTCCAGGTACACCCATCTTCTCTGGACATCAATCCAAACATCAAACAAGGCATTGATCCTGTTCAGTTTGTCTTCCCAGGCCAAAGCATCTTCCTCAAATTGCTGTTAAAAAGGTAATTCTATATTGTAATATTGTAATTCTATAATGTGCATCTCTATATCAATACTTTAATACTTTTCATTTAACCACATGAATAAAATCAACACTTTCCAAGCTTTGTTTGAGATTTGATGAAAATTTAACTTTGTAATCACCAATCAATCTCTAAACTATACATGTATCAAAGTGAGTTGAAAGTCTAAGTCACTTTTTGTTTATGCACCAAATCTCAATATCTCAAGTCCACTGGTATCTTTATGTTTTTCTCTTAGTGAGTTTGAGACAATGAGATTTGAGATTTAACATAACTTTAAATCATATCACATTTTTGAAATTTACACAGAGATTTTCTTTAAAAAGGTCACTATTCTTAGTGTGATTAATACCTTGTAGTACGGTGACAACTTCATGGCTGTCACACTGTTGATGTGTTCCTTGACTTTGGTAAAGAGATCGTCCCAGCCTCGGATTAGTCGACACTTGTTCTGGTAATTAATCAGCTCCAGCTCGTAGCTTCTCCAGACCTCACTGACCTGGTACAGAGACCAACAACAGTGAACAAGCAGATCAACATTAAAACTATGATAAATTTCATTGGTTCTTCATTAATACACTTAATGATACACTGAAATTCAGTTGATATCCAGTTAAATGTACATGTATTATGACATCATACCTGTTTCAAGAATTCCTCCAGAGCCATTTCTCCTTGAGCAATAAGAATAATGTCCCTGACGATGTGTTCATGTCTAATGAGGTCAATATCCCATACATGTCCGAGGGTAAGGTCTGACAACACCCAGCGTACATTTAATTTCTTGGTCAGCTGTTTCCAGTGTCTCTCTTTTAGGGCCTCTGACTTCAGCTCCACGATCAGGACATTCACCTGTGAAGCGAGATATACATATAAAACTGGAAGGATGTCATCCTATTAATTAAAGCTTTACAAGCTGATAGATACAAACTCACCTTTGCATACCCTTGCAGGGTTCTTTTGACAAAGTCATATGAGGCATATGTTCTTAGCCTAGATGGTAGCTCCTTTAGTTGGTTGAGTAATCCATCCAAAGACTGTCTTATCTACGAAAGTGTGAACAATATAGATTTTACAGATTTTCTAATGGTAAGATGATGAAATGTCTATCTCTAAACACTTTATTATAATTATTTTTTAAAAACAGTAAAATACCAACCTTTCTGGGTTGTACAGAGAGCCAAGGTTTCTCTTTGAGTTCATCAATTTGTTCCCAGATTTTGGACAGTTCTGCCCATACTCCTTTCAGGTCCTGTAACTCTTCATGAGCCACCTGCATTCTCTCCTCACTGGCACTAAGCTGACCTGAATCCAGACAGTACAAAGATCAGAGATTTAAACTTACGTTGACAAACTTACTTAACTTCAAAGTCATTTACTATACATGTACCTCACACTTTTTCACTTCAAATTACCATTATGGTACACAATTAAAATATCTAAACATAAAATAATATAAATTTCATATTCAACATTTAAAACAGACCTTTCAAGTAAACCGAAGTGCTTCCTTACCTGGCTCTGACAGTTCCAGGGCCTCCTTGGCTTTTGCCACATTTTCTCTCTCCTCCTTCAGGCGGTTGAATTTCCCCTCAAATATTGTCAGGGCCTTGACTGCCTCATCTGGTTTGAGTTCACCCTTAACACCAAACATAAACTTATGACTCAAAATGTCTCTCAGATACAATGAAAACCAAACCACCAAGGAAGACATGCAATAAAATCAAAGACAACCCTATCCAGAGATACTGCAATCCTTACAAAGGAAAGAGAATTATAGACATCGAAGCAAATTTATAAAAGGCCATGAAAAACATTTTAAAATATTAGAAAATAAATCTTACAATAAATTTCCAAGCTATGTTTTAAGTAATAAATAAAAAAATACACCATAGCTCAAGGCTTTTAAATCAACAATTATTCTTCACTGAACAAGTCAAAGCAAACTGAATTTCAGAAACATATACATTATATGGATATGTAAAGGAAAGCAGGGTTAATATATAAGATTCTAAGAGATCTACTTACATCTATCAACTGTTCAGATGCCAGAAAATAACATACACACTTAATAGTTAAATTTTGAAAATTTACTAAATACAGAGGATCTTTAGATGTACATGTAGTATGTTACTGCATACTCTATAAAAATTTTCATGCTTAAATTTTTCCATATCAAGACTCCAGGAATAACATACAGATTACAACATATGCAATAGAAAAGTCTCATCTACACAACCTTCAACTGATTTTAAGTCAGAGATAATGAGATATACATGTAAATACAGTGTACACAGGAAATGCTGAATTTCAAAACCTGAGCAATGAGGTACTGTATAGGGGGAAAATAACTCGCGGTGTTAATATTCGCTATATTCACAGTGTTAATAAATCCGTGAATTCAAGAAACAGTGAATAAATTTTCTATAATCTCCATGTTTTATTTGAGAATAGACTACGATAGGTTGACTACGACAAGTTGATATACATGTACATGCAGTACATGACATTTCAGTAATTACGAGTAGTACTCGTCATTCAATTATTTTAATTATCACGCTTTACTTTAATTCAAATCGGCAGATAATAACTCGTGTTTGTTCAAAAGCTGTAAATAGCCAACGCTACATGTTTCATCAATCAAAACACGTGGGCATGGGTTTTGATTACCCGTGCGTAACTAATTTTACCACGTGTAATTGTTACCTGCATTATCATGCATATTAGTTTTTATCAACATTTTGGTTTAAAAAAATCATTCAAATAAATATCGAACTTACTGGAGATGTGGAGGATATTATTTCGGCGAACTTAGTAAAAACATTTACTTCCGTCCAGTGGTTTTTCGCCGCGTTGTATTGGAGATCTTGGGTGCACATGCACTCATCGTAATAGCATACAGGAAAGTCATTTGACGTTAAGAGTGTAGGACATTTAATAACTGCACTTGTTTTAATCATTTATTTATCAAATCTATCAATTTTATATAAACCTACCCTGTTGTGTTCGTGAAATAAAAACAACGCTGAAGAATGTCGTTTACATGTAGCTATTCCGCGAATTCTAGAAACCGCGATCGTGTCAGATGAGAGAAAAACGTGAAAATAACAACCCGTGAAATTAATCCCCTATACAGTATATTTGTACAGAGAAGTAACAATGCGTCCCTCCATGTTACCGATACTTACAGTGACGGGTTTGTCCTTGTCCCAATCTGACAGTAGCTCCACTGTCTTACTCTCCACCACCTTATCTTCCGACACTATCTTCATCTGTAAACTGGCTACCTGGGTCTGGATGGAGGAGTCCTTCCTCTTCATAATGTCATTAAAGGCCCCCCACTCCCCTTCAATATTGTCACTGTAAAGCCAGTTGGTGGGGAACTGGAATCTCTGTCGCTCTAAGATCCTCTGTCCCTCTTTGTACATCTTCAATCAATAACACACAGCGTGAGAAAATAATGCCAGGGAATGTTACTAATTTAACAATTCAAATATTAAAGAGTCATACTTTTACCTTAAACTCTTAAAAGAAAGTTCTAACAATACATAATTGTCAACCAACTAACAAGTTATCTAAGTATGTAAACTGCTTACATTGACTTGTTTTTCCCAGTTCTTCATTCTTCGTTTTAAGGCCTGGACTTGAGTGATTAGGCCTACAGCCTCAGAAGTATTAGCTGTATCAATAGACTGCTGTTCCAGCTCAGAACGAGACTAAATAAACCAAACAAACGCTGTCATTATTTACAGCATACAGGTACAAATGTACAATGTTCATTATCAATTCTTTTTTTGGAATACATGTATACCGTATAGCTGGTTTTTAATGCGGGTGCAAATTTTTGCGATTTAATCCTGAAATAGGTATATTTATTTTTTGCGATTTTAATTTTTGCGATTTCACTTTGAAAATAAAGTCTATTTTTATTGAATTTTATTACTAGACATTTAAACAATAAAGTCTATTTTTATTTTTTATTGAACAAACCAAAGCAATTTAAAATACAGGTGACTCTCGATGGCTTGAACTCTGATCTCTCGAAGTGAACCTCCGGTCCTGTTTTTTTCCTCTATATAACTAAGCAAATTTACTCCTGATCTCTCGAACTTCTATCTCTCGAAATTCTTTATCTCTCAAACCAAAACCTGGGTCCCGTTACACATATTTCATTGAATTTTACTCTCTATCTCTCGAAGTTTTGATTGGGCTTGTATACACACCAATCAAGCGTAAAATAGATGCAGTATGGACTTACCTGGAAACAGTGAAGGCCTTGGGCTGTTAATTGGGTGTTTACATAGATGACACTACACCTGTGGGTCGTCCGTGTGTTGTTATAATTAATGGGTTATTATTCAAAGGGTAAATTAGAAACAAAGTCACAATTATTTTGAATTGAAACCGAGACGATAATTCTTTGAAATTAATTTATAGAACTTCGTTTCAGTAAGTTCCCATAGACTATGAACTTTCATTTATGATTGTAAAGAGTTTATATAATCCCAGTATGGGAAATATTACACAAGAAATTCTTTTCCCAAGGACAGAATACCGATTAAGAAAAATTTGGTAAACACTGGTGAAGGACCCGATCAAGCCACGGAATAGTCAAATCGACAATTGCTATTCGGGTTTCATATAAATAAATCATGAAATACAATGTAGGAACAAATAAATATTGAATCTTTAGGAATTCGTTTTATTTATTCGAAAAACAATCATTCTTGTTGATATCAAGTTAATTACCTGTAAAATACGATTGAAAACGTGCAATGGCATTATTTACATATACTTCCGGTATCTGTAAAAGTAGAACTTCGATGATTGCAACGGAAAATTCCGGATTTTATTTACGTATTTTTTGCGATTGAATTTTTTGATATTAAGACTTGATCGCAGAATTTCGCAAAAAATAGCACCCCGTAGAAAAATCCAGTTATACGGTATCATTTTTTAAAGAATTTTAATCCTGCACATTTTATAAAGATCAACATGGAACACTAAATACCTTGGATATGGCTGAATGGAATTCTGTCATTTCATTTCCGAGAAGGCTTCCAAACTTGCTGAGGACCTCTTTATGCCAGGAATCATATTTCAAACTCACTTTGGATTGCACCTGAATTACAAAGGAATTTGAGAAATTACACTGTAAATGAAAATGTTAATAGAATCCATCAAAATGTCCTAGCAGGAAAATATTTTACATTATTATTTAGAATATGAATGAAATACATGTCTCAAAAATATAAGTTAGTGAGAAAGACAAAAATGCAAGTGATACTACAATTAGAATGCATTTACAAAGTTTTCTCAAATATCTTACTCATGTCCTCTGTATATTGAAGAAAATTATAACTATGATACCTTTCCAAACTGCACAATAATAGGTCCTATTTCCTTTTGAGTTTCAGAGGTGTCAAATGTTTTCCTAGAAGACCTAACCAAAAGAAAATCACATTATATTAGTTCACCAATACAGCAATAATTGTACTGTTTTGAAATACAAAACTTTACTAAATGCTTTGTCTTACTTGATTTCTTCCAGAGTATTCATCCATAACTTGATCTTTAGTCCCAAGCGGCTGTACAACACATCTGGGTTCAAATCCCAAAGAGACTGGTATCTCAGCCAAACCTATAATAAATTGTACATATAGCCATGTAATTGAATTTTAAGATACTAAAATATACTTCACTATTAACATCCAGTTTTTAACCTTACCCCCTGTATCTGACCTACCTTGACATATTTGTCAAACTCCTTCATGACGGCCTGTATAGCTGAGTAGGCATCTTCCAGCACAATCTGACCCCCAGGGAGTTTAGTCAACACATTCCTGTAGGTGCTCTCAGACTCAGACTCCACATCCAACCCAACCTACAATTTATAACAATCCATTTAGAAGTGATCTGGAGAACATTTGGCTTCACAGTTGAAGTCCATCTGAATAAATCTCATTCAAATTACATTTACATGTACATACAGTACATGTTACTTTCTAACAAAACTTTTGTTGCAATTCCATGCAATTTTTTTGGGAAAATATAAATGTATGGAAAATTCTGAGAACATTTACAATTTGCATACACCTGAACATAATTGACCAATGGGTGGCCATTTTACCTGTAATCTGAAATATCTAGTGGGTGGTAATTTTTACCTGATATCTGGAGTGTTGTAGTCACTTTTTTGCCCAATATCTGAAATGCCTATTATGCAATTTTTACCTGATATCTGGAGTGTCTAATATGTGGCAATTTTTACCTGATATCTGGAGTGTCTAATGTGTGGCAATTTTTACCTGATATCTGGAGTGTCTGATGCGTGGCAGACTTGTGATGACGGCCTCCCAACCAAACAGTTCCTGCATGATGTTGACTCTGGACTCCTCCACTGGTGGATTGACATAGATTAGCTGGTTGGTAATTCTCAACTCATGCACCATGGGCTGTAATTCAAGATCAAAATCAACTCTTTCTTTAAAACTTTGCTTATGGTATTGTTACTTTGTTTAATAAATCATAGGATGAAATGTCATAATCAAATTACTTAATGTAACTAAAAAACTTTTGTGTAGAACTTTTACTTTAAGGAACAATTCAGATGAAGTATGTTGTAAATTTATTATTTTCATCAGACTTCATTCAGTTTATTAACCTTGATATGTGGATCTCCTCCAGGCTTGTTGGCCTGCTTTTGTGGTTCATCTGTGTCCATTGTATTGTCGGAGGAGGACTGGTCCTGGCCCAATAAGACCTGTGTCCAGGCCTTCAAGCCAGCCTCTAGACGCCCTGCCAATGCTGCCTCCACCTGTCATCCAAATACAATATTGTTAATCAATCAGTCCAGTAGAGCCAGTAACATCCACTCCATACAACAAGTTATCACATTAATTTCAAGAAAATACCTTAAAAATTTAAATTATCAAAAGACCAGTTTGCTAATTAATTTTTACAAAGTTTCACTTCCTCAGAAAATAGACCTCACCCTCTGGTCCAGCTTGGCCACCCATTGTGGTAGGTTGGAGTAGGAGTGCAGACTAAGGTTGTCCACTGCCTTCTGGATTTTGCCCAGGATTTCTGTAAATACTGCATTACTGTAGGCACAGGTCTCTAAAGCCTTCACTTCCAACTCAATCTCCTCTTCAATGGCCACTAAATCATCTACCTGTTTAAGAAAAGATATATTGTAAATGATGACAACTGATGATTCTTGAAACAAATGAAAAATATTTGTTTTTTCAACCATCTGAAGAAAATTTTACCTTTTCTTGGAAGCCGTTTTCTGTGTCAGCCAATCTCAGAACGTATGGCTCCAACTTGTAAGACTCCCACACCAGACCAACTCCCTTAAAGACATAATGCATTGTAATTAATTCATACATTTATGCTGTATTATTATGCACCTGATATAACTGTAATTGTCTCTATAATATGTTCTTACCTCTGCAATAAGATTCTGCACTTCCTTTCTCAACCCAGCCACTAACAACACAATGGTGATTCTTGCTTCAATCTTAAATTTAATTATTTATTATGAAACACAGTTAAAACAAATTGAAGATAAAACCATGATGGTATTAAAAGTAGATAAGTGAAAACACTCTTACAAGGACCTCCCTACCTTTTCAAGGGTTCTCTGGTAGGTTTTGACACTTTCAATCAGAGAAATGGCAAATGGATAGAGCTGGTTTGCCTGATGAGCTTTGTTGACAATAGCTAAGGGAACTCGGAATCCTAGCCACCTCAGATTTCTCACCTACAACCAGAACACAACTCAGAATCTTAAAATTGCCGATGATATCAGAACAGTCTTTTTATGTATATACTCTGAATTTATCCTATACCCACCTCCTTTGACAAAGCTATAACTTCAGGCTGGAAATTGACACACAGCTTCAGAACATTTCCTTTACCCATGACTTTGGACTTGAAGCTCTGAACACTAAATATTCTTCCTGTTACTACCAGCTGTCTCCCTTGAACCTGAAAACATCATCAACAGTAATATCTTATATTATACCAATTTATTATATACTTAGTAATAAATACAGGATTTTTGCATATGCGATATGGCTGACGTCACAATAGCCATATAAGCCCTGCAGGGTTGATATGGATTTACAGGGCTGATATAGGTTATCAGCCCTGGAGGGCTGATACGGATCAATATCACACTCCTAGTAAATTAACCTCAAAAAACAGTACTTGTGATCATACACATATTTTATGGGTTACATAACTCTCTTATAGCTTTAACTTTTTGAATGTAATGATAATCTAACTGATAATTAAACAATAGATCATTTTAAAATTACGGATTGGGGACATTTGAAATAGAAGTACATGCAGAAACAAGCCAAAACTGTATGTAATAAATATAATAAAACATACCCTTTTCCACATCACATCCTGTGATGTGGAAAAGGGTATGTATTATTCTCTATGTATCATCTTTTATCTCAAATATTAACACATTTATGATTTACCGTAATTTACGGAAAATAGGTCGATACTTTTTTTCTCAGAACCGCTGGGGTCGCCCAATATACAGAATTCGACCTGTCTAAGGCTCAAGTTTACGAAAAATGCCACCAAATCAGTCAAATTTACGTCAAGTTCAAAGCAAATTTGTGCCACTTTCATAACTTTTTTTTATTATTTCACGCAAAAAAAAATTAATGCCAAGGTGAACAATAGAATATTTATTCTATAGATTTTTTTACAAAAATAACTTCCATTAAATATCCGTTGATAACAAAGGAAAAAATAACATTGCTTCATCTACTTAATAATTCCTCAACGTATTATCCTAACATCATGCGGTATCCATCTTGTGAAGTTAGGAAGTCGCGATTGTGTACTAAAAGTAAAACCGCTACCGTATCAACATTTAAAATACGGAAATTTTTCACGATCACAATTGTAGTGTTTTTACCATTTATTTGTAGTGATAAATTGAAATAGTATATTAAATATTTTTTATTGTCTTATATTTATTTAAATGTAAAATGAGTGAAATAATTTGTTGCCAGTCAATTCCTAAATTTAATTACCAACTAAACCGCTAGTCATTTCTACTTTTGGTTTATTAAAAGCTTCTTCGTACACAAGAAGTACATTGAATTGCCGGTATACAAAGATTGGCTTCTAACAGAATTTTAATTGTCTGACAGACAAAAGGGATTTACACTGTGTACACAAAGGTGTAAACATTGTGTTGGTTTAAAAGCCTGCGGGGCATGATTAACAAACCCACGTGCCGTTATAGGGTATTAGTGTTACACATCATTGAACAAACAAAGCCGTGAAATTCATGTTTACAGTAAAATTGTGAATGCACTTTCAATCAAATTTATAAATTAAACTTGTAGAATGTTAATATGATATCAATTCTTTACTGTTGCTTGATATATACATTCAATGGTCGTTTGCGTGTTTTAGCAAATCCCTAGAGAAGAGAAATAAAAATGGCGGACATCAAAGTAATTTTCGTCCACCGGTAAATAATGTCTGAATAAAATATATTAGGGATGTGTCCAAGTTGTTCTGAAATCGGAATTATCATCCTTTGATCTCGGGTTTTTCCCGAATTATAGCTGTAAAATAATAACGTATTTACACGTTATTTATGCCTCTATACGGAGGCATTGAACAGGCAAGTTGGAGAAAAATAAGTAGTTACACAATTCAAAGAAGTTTTAACTACATCTTTTAATAACTTTATTTAAATGCTGTAATCATAAAAATACCTGTTTATTTTCTTGATACGTTCATGTCACGGAATAACCCCGGTACTTTTAGTGGTTTACCTGTTCTCATACGTTGTATCTGCGTAAAAATCTTTAGAAAATAGAGAAACAAAGCCTCGTTCTATATAGTAAGTTCCTCCTATCTTAGGATTTTTCAAAAATTAAGGCTGAAAATGAGCCTTTAGACATATATACCCCATCAACCTATAATCCGTAAATTACGGTACATGGAATTAAATGACAGTTAACGACACGTTAGAAAGTACATTACCCTTCTTTGCCATTCTTCAAACAATTCCTGCGTGTTGAGTTTCAGTCTGAAGCTCTCTCCATCATTCTTTAGTTGTTGTCCCTCCACATGGTTTTCCCAGCCTTTTCCAAGAACCACCTCTACATGGCTCAATAATGCATTCAGCTGGTGCTCAATCTATTGTATGTATTGTAAATTAAAGCAACAACATACAGTACATCAAGTCAGTATATACTGGCTTCACTAGATTTGCTGTTTTCCTCACATTACAAATTTTCATTTGAAGAAGTTAGTGTATTTTTGGATCAAAATGATTCAGCCTACCTGTCTTGACCAAACAATTCTTCCAGAAACGTGTGGCAAGTCCCTAACTTTACTCATCTTACAGGCAGTGCTGTGAATGTACTGAACCTAAAAAAGCCAAATCATTAGTTATTTTAGACAGGAACTAAGATATGCATTATATACCCATCAACATCTTAATGATCTAATAAGTATCATAAAAATAAGAAATGAAAACTTTTGTTAATCATAAATTACCTTGAATTTTTCATGAAGTGCCTCAATATCATCTTTAACTCTCTGGATGAGCTGGGTCTGGTACTCCCTGATTGCTCCACGAATGTGAGGTCTGACAAACAGTGCATTAAAGCGGGAGAAAATACGGAACATTTCGTTGGCATTCTTTGCTGTTCCTAACTGGTCTCTTAGCTTGGCGGTGATCCGTGTCTCAACTCGATCTATTCTCTCATCATACCTATGTAACAAAAGGAACATCATTTAGATCTGATCAAGAGTAAATACATAATGAGCATTATTACTTCCAGAAGACTACAGATTAACAACTATCACAAGGCTGTACCTTTTTATGGCTGCTTCCCAGGCATCTGAACCTTCTTTGGACACATCCAAACCATCAACTTCCTTCACATTCTCATAAGCCAAGTTAACCTCCTAAATTTATTGTGAAAAAAATTGACATTTAAACAACACAAATTCATAAACTATAGCACATAACATGATAATAAAACTACCACATGACATACATGTAATATTAAAACTAAGAAAAACAAGGACCTTCATGTTTTTCAGAGTATAATATCACACAAAAATTTCCCACAAACAAGAGATAGGCTGATCAGGAATATGCAAAACAGACATATTAAATATTTGTTGATATCAAATCATATATCTATTTACTTGTCTGTAATTGCCAGTGCTAGTAGGAGTACACTTTTATTTGTTTCACACTACAAACCAAACAATACAAAAGTACTTCTCTAGGTAGAGTAAAGGTTCAACAGAGCCCTGTCTAGTTCAGAACATTCTAGCCTTGGATAAGGAACATGTACCTCAATAGCATTAGCATCAGCTACTTCATCCACCAGAGGTTTGACGACCTTGGCATCAGCTTCTTCTTGACCTGGAGTTCCGGCCTGGGCTGGTTTTGTTGTTGTTGTTGGACGCAGCACTCTCACAATGACCTGTCTTAACTGTTCATGCTGACGTCGAAATCTGAAAAGTGGGTCTATACTGATAATTCATGTCTTATAAGTGTTTTCCATTAGAAACAATTACGCAAAATTTAATAAATAATAATTTAACAATATAAGTAAAAATGTCATAAAAATCTTCCATTTAATTTTAATCCCATCCTTCCTCCCAAGTAAAATTTTTACAACATACTTTTTCATCTGATCTAGTCGAGCCTGGAGGCGTTTGTGGGCTGGATTTACCCTCCATACCATTCTAAGATGCTCTTCTCTCTTCTTCTTCACCAAGTCTCTCAACAGACCCTGGAGTTTTTCATACTCATCATCCCATGTCCCAAACACCTCAAAGCAGGCTGTCATCACTTTCTCAAATTCATCGTATGGGATGTGCATTAAACGACGGGTTCCCAGAACCTGAAAAATAGAAACACATATTGTAATCAAAGTAAATACAAACTGTGGATAAAATTGTTTTATTTTGTTTGAAATGAAAGAAAAAGTGAGCTAACTCACATACCCCATGCTCCCCCAAAACTTGACGGTGAAACACATAATGAAAGGCACAGTGAGCTTTAAATACATAGTATAGATCAAAAAGAGCAATAATTGCAAAAAATCTTCACATCAAAATCGCTCCCCCAAAACTTGACGGTGAAACACATAATGAAAGGCACAGTGCACTTTAAATACATAGTATAGATCAAAAGGGGCAATAATTGCAAAAAAAAATCTTCACATCAAAATGTCTTGCATATGAGGACATTTAAATGTGGAATGAAGTTTCTAGATAAATAATGGAATCAAAATTTCTTGGCATTATACAAATCCAAACATTAATTTGAAGTGGTTGGGGTGGGGGGTGAGAAATTTTCTTGAATAATAGGCAAAACTCTTTGGGATAAAATAATGGAATATGTCCTAAATATCTGCATAGGTTGATGAAACTATGTACAACAGCTTAAGAGGAGTGGTGCTGACAAACTGTTCATCTCTAATATTCAAAATATGGCCAAAAAGTCTAAGTTGGAAAGTGTGGAAATTCTTGGAAAAAATAAAGGAATCAGAATTTCCTGGTAATATGCACATCTACATATTGTGTCCTAAATATCTGCAAAGTTTAACGAAATTCTGTGCAGCGGTTTATGAGGAGTTGCGCTGACAAACTGTTCATCTCTATATAAAAGGTATGGCCAAAAACCTAAGTTACAAAGTGAGGAAATTCACGGAAAAAATAAAGGAATCCGAATTTCCTGGTAATATGCACATCTACACATTGTGTCCTAAATACCTGCAAAGTTTGACGAAATTCTGTGCAGCGGTTTATAAGGAGTTGTGCTGACAAAAAAAGAGGACTGACTGACCGACGGACAGGTCAAAACATTATGCCTCCGGCAACTTGTTGCGTGGGGTATAAATATTGTATTGTAATTGCCTACTTAGATGTTTGCATGTTATATTTCTATTATAGAGAGCAGTTACTTGCTAAAAATCTCTTTGTACCTTAAGTAACTGTGAGCTAAGATCTCTTGAAATAGCCTCCACAAGTCGTAGACATCTTTGGATGGGGTATTTTGTTGGTCGAATTTTACGCAAATGGATAAAAATGGCAGACAGTGCCACCCGAATCCTATCAAGCTCTGTTGCAGACAAGAGATCGTTGAGAGGGAAATCCTTCATCAGTTGGTTGTAGTCATTCACTGTCGCCATTGCTTGCTTCAATCCTGTCAAAAAAAAATTAAAGTATTACTAGAATTGTCAGTGACTTTTACCAGGGATACTGACTGTTCTCAAAATGTTTAATGCATATGCATTTATTATACATGAAAGATGAAAATGACAACTTTCAGGTCAGAGAGTTTCAATTCTATGTTCATATTGTGTCATTGATTGATTCATTGATTTTAGTCATATATTTTCTAAACATTACAGTTTCATTCATTTAGGTTCAAACCTGTATCAGTGTCAAAACTGACAGTTGCATGGAAGCGTTTGCCGTGTTTAAGAATATCTAGTGTTAGAACAATCTCTGGACTCTCTCGTTTCTCCTGAATTCTTAGAAGTGCTCTCTCCAAATTAAGCCAGAAACTGATCTCCTGAAGAGCTGTGCCTGAGGCAGGATCCCTGTCTAGTTTTGTCACCTAAAAATATCAAGTTAGTCCTTTACTAGTTATTTACTTTGGTACACACAATGAATTTTGTATACACAGAAAATGAATATATAAGTGTGCTTTGGAAATATCTGAATAGAGCATATGCATGTATACTGTGTTAAACACAGTTAAATTTAATTAAATCAACAAAAGTTAAAGAATTAAACAATTTTCTACAACATACTCAAAAATATGAGATAAGATTTACATTACTGTTGTAACAGTCTTACCTTTTGAATTTCCCTGATCCATCTGTTGACACCACTCTGCAATGCATTCAAAAATTGTGCATCTTCCACCTTGTCCCCAAAGTCCTCTACTTTCGGTTTCCTTCCCTCCTCAGCACATTTCTTAATCACTGCCGACACGACTGGGTGAATGGGGAGATTGATTTCTGGGATGTCAATATTCTGTTGAAGATGTAACAAACCCATCTCCAGCTCTGATATCTTCTTTTCTACAGTTGGTGCCATTTTATCTCCATCTCTGTATAGCAGAAATTTTAAAGAAATTGTACAATTTATTCGCGCTCTCTCAGTGGCAGGTTATCTTTGCATTTATTACAAATCTTTGGTATGTCATGACTGATCTTATTTTCCTTCCTATAATCACAATCGTTTATAAAAAGTTAATAATTTAAAACAAAAAAAAAATACTTAAAAGATTCATATATAGATTTTTTTAGATCCTTATAATAAACAATTTTTCTTCACTTTATATATATACATGTATATCCATGTTACCTTTCTGCTTTTCCAGTTTCCTTTATGTAGGACTTGAAGAATGGAGACACAGCATTACTAACATAGGCATGGAGTGTTTCATAGGGAGATCCTTCACTAAAGTTCATGACTCGGATCTGTGATGGGAAACTTTTCTCTGCCTCCACAACCTGTGCTCTCTTAATAAGTACCAGACTATAGAAAGAAATAAAATGTATTTCATCTGTACATTTACATCACCAGGAACACCAGTCTTTACCTAAATATTATCAGAGAAATTCTCTATAAAAAAAATTGAAAAAAATCTAACCTATCAAAAATAATTAAACGTGTTCTTCATGTGAAGGTAACAGAGCACTATATGCTATAAGTATATTTGTGTTGGGAATTTTTAGTACCTGGAGACTTTGGAGCTGGAGTAGTGGACATCCACAGAGAATGTGTAAACAGCAGGGGCCTCTCCATCCCCCTCACCCACCTCCTCAGATTCATCTAAATAAAATAAAATTTCATTCATAAGGCCACAGTTTTTATATCTTTCGGTTTACGGATCCGCCGACCCGATTTTTTCAGGGTCTAGAAAATAAAAATAATGGATTTTATCACCACTTTCGATAATTTTCCGGAAAATTCATGCCTGATCATCAGGGTTTTATTATTTATAATACGTCTGAGTCCCAAACATGTTATAAAACGTCTCATTGTTTCAAACGTTTCAGTGACTATAATCAAAAACGTGTAAACATGGCGGCAAGCATGTCTTTATTTTAAAGTGCAGTTAAAATGTCTTGAGATAGCACGATGTCCAGAAACTAAATTTTCACAGAGAATGAAAGAAGAGCAAACTATGGGAGATGCAATATTTCTTTCCCCAAAAGAGTCCTGTTAAAAACGTAATCTATGATTTTTATGGAAATAAAAATAACCACCAAATATCAGCTGTTTCAATGACATAACTTCGCTATTTTTTCCCATTGAAAATATTTCTCTTTAAGTTCATAAGTAAGGAATTAATATGTTGAACTGGACAAAATTGTAGAAATTGCACACAAAGACTAGTATGTACGTGTTTTCTAACTTGAATTTTATTTCCCAAACCCAGACACATGCTAAATTTTGTGTGACAAGTGTATGAAACAATGAAAAAATCAATATAACCAGATAAATAGATCATTTTCATGGTTATAGGTCCCAGATACATGCCTTGTTGTTGACATTTTACTTTGACCATAGCTATAAGGTCATGCTAATAAAAGGAAATAGGCAACAGTGTAGGGTTTCACTAAAAGAAGTAAAGATAATCTGTGACTTCGTCTTGATAATATAGTTTACAAGATTATGAATCTAAATCAAAGTAAATTAGTTAGTTTTTTGTTTTAAAAAAAATGAATGTGTCATGTTCCAAAAATATTCTGTGATCAACATCTTTAATATTTAAAAAGATATTTTTTTAAAAGATTTCAAATAAGATCTGAAGTAAACCTTCAGTAAAATCATTTGTAGTTCCTTTTATTTGATTCTCATTTTAGTACAAATAATTTCAGGAAATGTTTCCAATTTTTACCAATTTAAAAGAAGGGTGATGGTGTTTTTGTTTTTTGAAATCAGCTAAGTTCCGTTTGAAAGAAGTTTCAAATTATTTTTATTTTTATTTTGTCGCCACCCAATGGACATTTTGGTTGAAAAAATCCGTAAACCTAAAGATATAATAACTTTGGCCTAAAATAAAAATGACTTTTACAATGCAAAATGCACACCACTCTTCATCCTTGATGCCACTTGTTTAATCACATAAAAATTTAAAAAATTGGGAAAGGATGGACGTGACTGGGGGGGGGGGGGAGGATCA
>PRKT01000083.1:473474-513910 GCA_003671525.1 Saccostrea glomerata | reverse complement strand
TTTTTACAAAGTTGAGCACATAGGAAAATGTTACTTGTACATTACAATATTTTATGAAATTTTAACCCTATCAACAGAAAAATATAGTTTACTATATAGTTAACTATATTTTCCCAACGTTTTACCATTTTACCATTGTAAATTTAAGTTTAATAGTTTTCTCTACAGTAAAGTAAAGTTTCAAAGTTTCAACTATAGAAGATCAAAATATTAAAGTCTTAACAATAATTGTAAATTAAAGTATCAAAGTAAAACTAAATAAATCTAAGTTATCATTATAGTTAACCGAAGTTTAATCGCAATAATTAGTGTACGGAAGCGTATTACTGTCACTTGAAAAAAAATATTGTTAGTCGTACGTACGAGATACTAAATCTTACGTACGAGACATAATAAGTCGTACGGTCGAACGAGATAATATGTCGTACGTACGAGATACTAATTGTACGTACGAGAATATGTCGTACGATCGAGATAATATGTCGTTCCGTCGAGATATTCAGAAGGTAGAGCTCTGCAAAACTGTAGCTTTATGGTTTTCTATATTAGTCTTTGATCATATATTAAATGCAAAATTTGTGCAATCTAGGGCGCAGGATTTGAACACACTGTGGCAACGCATTTTGAAGAAATTATGCACTTTGAAAAAGTTTTTCAAAGTGCGTTAAAATGGGGACAAAATCAACTCACTTTGAAAAAAATTTTCAAAGTGCATTAAATTCGGGACCAACTCAACGCACTTTGAAAAATTCGAACTCCAGTACCAAAAATTTTCTTTCAAACACCACCACTTTCCCCATTTTTAACCTATACTAAGACGTATCTGTGGAAAGTAGGGGGGGGCTAAACTTACGAAGATATGTTCAATGTCTATACTAAGTATATATTTGGTAAAAAAAAAAGTGGGGGGGCAAGCCCCCCCTAGCCCCCCCCGTTCCGACGCCTATGAAAAGTGTGTATGTTTGGGGGGGGTTACCCCATTTGCACTCGTACTACTGGCCTACTTGAAAAGGAAAATGGAAAGGCGTTATTTTATGTTAATAAATATATGAAAGATTTAATTAAAACCATCTTTATTTATGCAATTCTCTATATTCCTGCACATCTCACTGACAACTTTTTGCATTCGTTTTAAGAGAAGGCAACACTTATGAAGATACGGTATAGGCAGATGTATCTTGGAGCTTTGCTTGCCATGTATTAAAATTCAGGTCATTTGAAGACATTTTTCTCTCTTCTTGGAAAAAAGCAGGCAAACTAATTGCATAGGTATAATGAGCAATTGAAATCAATGATCTCTGGTAGAGATGTGTCTGGTATTTAAGAAGGACTTAGTTGGTTCAACGTTGAAAATATATGACAAATTTAAAAATCTTTTTTCCTGGAAATCTAATTGTTATCTGTTTAAATTATTTTTTGAGAAATTAGTCCTATATCAAATTGTGAAAATCATGTCCCAAAGGTAAGATTTCTGCACACACACACCCCAACCCACTCCTCGGTTGGGCTGAATATGTTAAGTCCTTTATTAAAAAAAGACGTAATAACGCCTTTTAGAAAGGCGTTATAACGTCTTTTTCTAAAGGCGTAATAACGCCTTTTAAAAAGGCATAATAACGCCTTTAAGAAAGGCGTAATAACGCCTTTTGGAAAGGCGTTATAACGCCTTTTGAAAGGCGTAATAACGCCTTTTAGAATGGAAATTCGTAATAACGCCTTTTAGAAAGGCGTTATAACGCCTTTTAAAAAGGCGTAATAACGCCTTTTGGAATGGAAAGGCGTAATAACGCCTTTTCAAAAGGCGTTATAACGCCTTTTTTCGCTTTTCGAAAGGCGTTATAATGCCTTTTATTTTTTTTCTCTCTAGATTGATCCTAATAGGCTTTCGTACTTAGAGATTGATCCACTTTAAAAAAAAACGTCAACCTTGCTCTTAACTTTTGATTAGGAGGGACTATGGCTTTCATATTTTACAGGTGTATTCCTTGTGTGACAAGATCTTTCTTTGTGTACCACCAAATTTGACCTTGAAGTTTCATGCACTCACTTTTACAACAAATAACCACACTTTAGCTTATTGGAAATAACTTTTGAAAGTAACTAAAGAGCTTTCATATTTCACATTATCATATGTGCGTTTGTATTACGTACGTAGTCGTATTCATTGCGGCAATACCTTTCAGTGGGTTTAAATATTTTTGACCTTTTGATCTTGGAGTTTCACTCACTTTTACAACAAATTATGATACTTTAACAGTTGGTACCAGAGCTTTCATATTTCGCATATGTACCTATTCATTGGGACAACACCTTTCAGTGGGTATCATTATTTTTTACCTTATGACCTTGATCTTAATGTTTGAGCCATTTTTTTAAACTTCAACTTTGGCCATAACCCTCGAACAATTAGAAATAGGGCTTTCATATTTCACAGGTGCATTTCTTGTGACAAGACATTTCTTTTGTTCCATCAAACCAAATTTGATCTCTTGACCTTGACCTTTGAGTTTGAATTGCAAGTGAGAAACTTTTACCTTCGCCATAAGCTGCCGTATGGGGGCATCAGTACTAGTATTTCACAAACACGTCTTTATTTTTATTCATAATAAACAATTCTCTAAACATATATGAGCAATATCAAAATGCAATGCACCAGCCGGCAAAACTTGTCTTGCGATAAATGTCACTAATAATTTGGCCCAATGGCTGACTAGAATTGCAGATGCTCATAAATACGTCATCACCAGTATCGAGTTCTACAACGGAAAATCCTGTAGAAACTGCGTCACTTCCGTTGTTCCACAAGTATGTTTGTCCGAACACTACGTCATTAACAACAAGAGAAAAGCAGGCATGGTTGTCGATGTTGTCCATGGCGATACTCCAACTAAACGCATACGTCCCTTTCAGTGGAACTTTGAAGACACCAGTGTAAACATCGAAGGCTTTCATGACATTGGTTATTTCGGTCTCAAATAAGATTCTTTCTCCTTTTGCAAGACTGCGCTGATCTCGCGATTTAACAGCATAAAAAGAAGGAATAGTAATCTGTACACCTACAAAAAGGGTATATACGTATATATAAATGTAAAAATAATAAGCCAAATATATTTTCTTATGTATGAATTGACAAAAATAGTAAAAGATACCAGTTTGAGAGATGTCCTCTAGCCTTTTCATCACAGCCGACAAGTGGTCCTCCAGGAAACTAATCCTTTTTGATTGGTCGTCTATTAATGTCTGCTGCCTTGTTATTAGTCGTATCATGTTGTCCATTTTGCAGTCCAGTGTATTACATGTGTCATCTAAAAGAAAAGTATAGGAGGGGAGTATAGAGAGAGATAAAAGAAACAACAGTGCCATAATTTACAGTTCTTGTTAGGGTGAAGAGATAACATCAAAATTTAATCCAATGACCTACTTAGACACGAGTAGATATTATTCCTGCCTTTATTGTACGTATAGTTACTTATTACAGCAGTTTTTATTATGCCCCTTTAATCAAAGGTTTGGCGGGGCTGATAGTTTTGGCTCTATCTGTTTGTCCGCTTAAATTTTAACTTTGTCCATAACTTTTGATTGGTTGAAGCGATGCATGGTTTTCATATTTCACAATTCTAACTATTCCATTTTACAAGACTTAGCTTTCTTTGGAGTAGGTACAAACATTTTTATTTCTTGTCCATGGAGATTTGACGTTACGTATTCTTCTTATATAAAAAAAAACAACTAAAAGGTGTGTTTGTAAAACACCCACCCACTGAAAGTTATGGCCAATGTTAAAGATTTAGACAGACGGACGGACAGGGAAAATTTATGTACCCCGAATCTTCGATTACGAGGTCAAAAAATAACCCCACATCTAATACTAGTATTACATAATATAAGGTAAATATCTTACATGTTATTCGGAATGAGGGCATTTTTTAATACAATTCTCAGTTAACCTAGGACTTTCAGTAAGGCGTGGCATTCTAGACATTACATAATTACCGTCTGAAATTTACACAGCTTTCATTCGCTGTTGAAATAAACATGGGATAGAAATTCGGCGAATGTCAACGAGTGTAGAAATTAGCCAATGCGGCGTCTCGTACGACAAAGCGATGGGGCTTAAGTCGTCTCATTATTGTCAGTTACAACATTTAAAGTTCCTGATCAGATTTTATTAATTTCTTAACTAATGAGAATCTATTCGCCATTTGACAGACGTTTATTATGTACGAAGCGCCGAGAATGCCACGCCTCACTGAAAGTCCAAGGTTAACTGGGAATTGTACTATATTTTTTTTTGTATATATAAGCCTGTGCTCTTGACCTTAAAGAGTTTGACACACCCTTGCAAAGTTTAATGAACGATATAACACTTGATCGCGGTTTGCTAGAGCTTTCAGAAAATTAAAATTAACTGTCAAAGTGTACATCAATGGATTTCAAACACATCATGTTCTCTCTAAAATCTGCAAGATTTTTAAAACAAATCATCATCTCTATCTTTAAATCTAAAATTTGATTTTTTTCTCAGTATGAAGATATGCGCATGCGTGAATGTGAAAGGTGGACTAAAATAGAAGAGAGAAATTTTGGGCTAAATTACCATATTGTGACAAGAGAACGAAGAAAAGAGGTATTCTAATCGCACTTATAGCAATAATTGATCACACTGACTCCTGTTTTGTCAAAAATGTGACTTGAATTACTGTAAACAAAGATAACAAACAATTGTACGTGTTCGATAGGGCTGAGAAAACTCGTTCTACAAGTCAGGGGCGTCTATTTATAGCAAACATTTCTACTAGTAAACAACAATGTCGACCGAAAAAGAAACTGTGAGTATATTAGGAGAGGCTAGGGCTGTATTATATGAAAGTGAAGAATCGAAAGAAATTACTTTAGAGAAATTATATGAGCTTGTGAGAAATATGGGAGTCTCCTTGAACGATCGACTCAATAAAATGAGCTCAGTTATCGATACAAGGAACAAGAAAATCGACGAAATGTGTGAAGAAGTAGTGAGGCTTTCACACAAAGTAAATTCCATTGAGAGAGAACTAAGTTCTATAAATCAAACAAACGCAGAGTTTCATGAAAGCTTAAGTAATGTTTTTGACGGGATAAAAGAGCAAGTGGACAAATCAGAAAATGAGTTTCAGAATATGAAAATAAAGCTAGACGCTATGGAGGCGAAAGTTGTACACTATGCATCTAAGAGAGAGAACGAAATTGAGGAGTTAATCGAAAAAAATGAAGAGCTAACGGATCAAATACTCGATCTCAGATGCAGATCCATGAAATATAACTTGATTTTCTCAGGTATCCACGAGAATGTGCCAGAGAACACAGAGGAGATATTACGAGGTTTTTTAGCCGAAGAGCTTGACATTGATTACGACATCGAATTCACAGTTGTACATAGATTTGGGCAGAAAAACAACAAAAGGAATCGACCAATTGTCGCAAAGTTTATTTATCAACGTGACCTCGACTACGTACTCCAATGTGCAAATAAATTGAAAGGGAAACCCTTCCAAATAAATCGCCAATTTCCGGACGAGATCGAGCAAGCAAGGAAAAGCCTCTATCCCATTATGAAGGAGCTACGACGCAAGGGTGAAACTGTGAAACTGGTCAGGGACATCTTATACGTGAAGGAAGGCCATATGACCCAGAGGACTCCGGACCAGCTGAGACATTGAAGTATCCACAACGCACCCCTAGCAGATACGGCAGCTCGTCGAACAAACGCAGGAGAATCAACTCCACCCCAGAAAAACACTAGGGACTCTCCGGGGAGTGTGTACATGTACCAAACGTGAGAAACTGTGCGCAGAAAAACAATGAATTAAAAATCCTCTCGTTAAACTGTTGCGGAATAAAGAAAAAATTAAACTATCCAGAGTTTCAAGAGCTAGTGGGGCAATATGATATAGTGTGTTTCCAAGAAACAAAAACAGATGACTTAGATATAATTGAAATCGATGGTTTTGAAATAAAGATGAAAAATAGAATTAAATATGGTAGAGTGAACTCTGGAGGTATAATTTTAGCATATAGAAATGAATTAAAAAACTTTATTAATATCCATGAAACAGAATGTAAAGCTGTACTGTGGTTAGAAATCTCAAAAAAATATACGCTTTTTGAAAAAAATATACTAATCGGAAATATATATATACCTCCAGAAAATTCAAAATACGGTAATAAGGATTTATTTAGTGCAATTGAACTAGAGATGCAAGAATTAGCACATAGTGACAAATATGTTATGTTAGCAGGTGACTTCAATGCTCGAACCGGAACAGATATAGAAATTTTCAACATTGATAATAAAAAAAAATGAACAATTTTGTGAAAGCTTTGAAACCATGGAAGATGAAAATTTCCTTATAGACGATGTGTTAGAAAGAAACAACGAAGACAAAATTCAAAACTCATATGGTAAACTTTTATTGGAAATGTGCATATTAAATAAGTTGTTAATTGTAAACGGACGTATTGGCGATAACTCATTAGAAGAGGTAACGTGTAAAAGTTCGAGCACTGTAGACTATTTTCTTTGTGATTATTTTATTCATAAGTATATCATGAATATGCAAGTACTTGAACAAAACAAATTATTTTCTGATGTTCATAAACCTATTGCTTTGGATTGTTCAAATATAACGGAATGTGTAGAAAAAAATCAAACCATGGAATCCTTCTAGGAAACATGTATATGTACAGTCTATTGATACTGATCAACTAAATGAAGTTGAAGCATTGTTAGATTTAAACAAGTTAGAAAACGCTAAGGACGGTGTAATTAATGAAATTGTGGAAAAATTAAATAAGATATACATAGATGCAGCAAAAATTTCTATAGGTGTCAATACCGGTAAAAGAAAGAAACAAATAAATAAAAATACAAAGAACTCTAAACCTTGGTTTACAAAAACCTGCGAAAAAGCACGAAAAAAATACCGGAATAGCAAAGTTTATTATTTTAGAAAACGTACAGAAAATGCACATAAAAATATAAAGAAAATGAAAAAAAAAATACAAAAAAGTCATAGATAAAGAACAGATTAAATATAGAAACAATTTTAGTAAACATTTAAAAGAAATAAAAAATAAAAACCACAAAGAGTATTGGAAAATAATTAATAATTATAAAAAAGAAATAAACATGAAGAAAACACACCAATAGATATAGATACACTATATAGATATTTTAAAGATTTAAATAAAGCTCCGGAAATAGATGAAGAAATTAACCAAATAGTTGATAATGATATCTCTAGCGTACAGTGCATAGATCTTAACCAAGAACTGAACAAATATATAAATCAGAATGAAATTAAAAAAGCTATAGAAAAGCTAAAAAACAGTAAATCGAGTGGAGAAGATGGTATAAGAAATGTATATATCAAAGCAACGCATAACATGATCGATGTTACCAATTTATGAAAAATTATTTACTTTAATTTTTTCATCAGGTAATATTCCCTCTTGTTGGTTAGAAAGAAATATTATACCAATATATAAAAACAAATGCGAAAAAAGTAAGCCACAAAATTACAGACCAATTACAATTCTAAGTTGCGTTGGAAAACTTTTCACATCGATTCTTAATGAACGACTAAATATATTTTCTGATGAGTTTAAAGTAATACATGAAAATCAAACAGGTTTTAGAAAAGGTTATTCAACAATTGATAATTTATTCTCAATACATATTTTATTCGAGCTTCTTAAAACAAAAAAGAAAAAACTATTTTGTTTGTTTGTAGATTTTGAGAAAGCTTTTGATAACGTATGGAGGAAAGCATTGTGGTTTAAACTTTTATCTCACAATATTAACGGCAAAATGTATGACATTATTTTGAATATGTACAGTCAGATAAAATCCAGAATTGTCTATAATCAAGAACAGTCAGATTTTTTTCAATGTGCAAATGGTGTTAGACAGGGTGAAAATATGTCATCGTTTTTATTTTCTATGTATCTTAACGATTTACACGATTTCCTGAATGCATCCAATATTGAAGGTTTATCAACTATATCAGAGATGTTTGAAAACAAACTAAATATATTTTTTAAATTATTTGCAATCTTATACGCAGATGACACTGTATTGGTTGCAGAATCTTCTGAAGAGCTACGAAAACAACTAGATAGCTTATGTAAATATTGTAAAAAATGGAATTTAAAGATAAATATCGACAAATCAAAAATATTAATATTCAGTAAAAGTAGACGTGAAGAAAATATACAGATGCAGTATGATGATAAGAAAATAGATGTAGTAACAGAATTTAACTATTTGGGAGTTATATTATGTAAATCTGGCTCATTTAAAACGGCAAAAAAGAAAATAGCTGAAAAGGCAACAAAAGCACTTAGCCTGGTTCCCGAGGCCTTCCGATTGTGCAAGGCCTCGGGAACCAGGCTACAAAAGCACTATACGAAGTATTAAAAAAAGGAAGATTACATAACCTATCAATACAGTGTCAGCTAGATCTATTTGATAAAATTGTGCAACCTATTTTGTTATATGGATGTGAAGTTTGGGGATTTTCAAATAATGCAATAATAGAAAGGGTTCACCTAAAATTTTGTAAACTTCTACTCCATTTAAAAGATTCAACCCCAGATTTTATGATATATGGCGAACTTGGCCGACACCCCATGGAAATCCAAATAAAAACGCGCATGATATCTTATTGGTCAAAATTAATCACTGGAAAGGAAATTAAAATTGCAAATTTATGTTATAAATTAGGCTTCATTATAAATCAAGAAATAGGAGGGAAAATTGTTTGGCTTGAAAATATTAGAAATATCTTAAATAACTGTGGACTCTCAAATGTATGGCTTGAACAAAACCCAATTAATATTAAATGGTTAAAGGCGAAAGTTAAACTCACATTACTGGATCAATTCAAACAAAGTTGGCAATCAATCCTTCAAACCTCACCCAAAGCTTTAAATTATAGAATATACAAAGACGAACTAAAATTTGAAAACTATTTTAATATTTTATCAAAAAAGGACTTAATAACATTTTGTAGATTTCGAACGTGTAATCATCATTTACCAATTGAAAGTGGACGCTGGCTTAATATACCAAGACAAGATAGAATTTGTCCCCATTGTAATCTAAAAGAACTCGGAGATGAGTTTCATTACATTTTAAAGTGCAACTCGCTACAAACAGAAAGAAAACTTTGCTTAACAGAAAAACACATAAAATTCCAGAATATAATTAGTTTTAAAAACATTATGAACAACAATAAACACTGCTTTCTAAGAAAATTGTGCTCCTTTGTAAAGAAAATAAATAAAATATGCTCCCCGGCCTAAATTCCCATACTTCACATTTATAGTAACCTACAATTTTTTTGTTTTTGTTAAGTTTCGTACTCACGCATGCCTTTCCAGACCTATTATTGTATATAAAATCACCTATATGTTTTTTGTAGTCTCTGTACGCTATTGTAAAATGGTGATGAGATTCAAATAAATGATTGATTGATTGACGGATATTATTGTAGACATTCCATGTAGACCGACATTTTGTTGAATAAAAATTGACATACCGATTAATAGTAATTATTTACATTTGCAAATATTTTCCTTAGATGAACCTATTAATTAAAGATAAAATATGTTCAATTCTGTACGTGATAAAATCTACTGAGAAGCCTATTTTTTCTAAACATTTGTATGTTAAAACATTTATTTATTCATTCATTCATTTAATTATTTATCTATTTATTTATTTGATCAATTAGTTTTGATTTAACCTCATTTTATTTATTTTTTTTTTAATTTCAACGACAAACAAAACAGGGACGCACCTGCTGGTACCAATCGGCAATCCTCGGCTGACTCCGCTACGCTCCATTCATGTTATGTGCGAGGTACGAGTCATCCGAGGAACTCCGATTGTGCTGGTACAGGAGGAGTTGTCGTTCTTTAAATGCTCTCCTATGTTGGAAAACAGAAATATCATTGTTGACAACGAAAACTATCTATCCATCAAAATTTCTCTTTTCCAACACTTTGTGAATAAAATGTGATATATTCAGGACTTGGTCTATTCCAGTGAAAATGTCTACACAGGTAGAAAATACTGGCGTTAATCACGCCGTTGAAAGGCTTCTAGAACTCGGTTAGTACGGTTTGATTGTAGTTCAACGTTTGCAGGTCATAATTAATTTATTTATATTACATGTATGTATCTTCACAACACTTGTTCTTGTTATGTAATTTTATGAAGTAATTAAATGAATGTATCACAATCATTTCCATGAAGAGTGGAAAATTCAAAAACAGTCAAACTTCATTATCTCGAACCTCACCATGCTCACAGGGCCCAGCTGAGAAAATAATTCGAGATATCTGAGGATTCAAGATATTGAGGGTAAAATAGTTAAAGAATACATGGTTGGGACTTCCATGATATAACTTTGTCACATCCATAGTATTTGAGATGTCGGAGTCCGAGATACTGAAGATCAACTGTAGGACAATATGATGACAAACATTTTCACATTTATTTATACATGTAATAAGATCAGTGTTTTCCCTTTATTTTGAAGTGAAAGGTTAGAAATCAATTTTAACAGCATTTGGACTGAAGTTTATGAACAGAATATCTGTGGACCTTTTTTTTTTCAAAGCGGCATTTTTGTCATTTGAAGCGATCAATTTAACTGTTTACATTCATTTTACTTTTGTTTTGCAGCTGACCGAATGAGAGATGTTGATTTCGGATTTAACGACAAAGATATTAACAACATAGATAAGATTATAGAATCCATTCATGAATTGGTATGTGGAAGAACTAGAAAAGTTCTGAGTATTTTATTTGTATACCAGTATACTATAATAAAAAATAATTAGGTCTAGCATGGTCTTGGGTCAGTTTACCCTTTCTTCATGTTTGCATGAGTCTGTTTGCCCAAAGTTGACTCAGCATTATGAATAATAATTTATCCCATTTGCCCTTCATCCCTAAATGTAAATACATGTGTATTATATGTTAACATATTTAAATCATTTCTAAATTATTGCAGAAATACCAACTTATACAATTTTGGCATACCGCTTAAGGTTTGAACATCTAAAATATTTGAGTATTTTCATAGGTGTCTGCATTCAGTTTTCACTATCACAGTACAAAAGTCAAGTTCCTTACAGTATTTGTTTATATTGTCGTCTTCATTGTCTGTTTCTGTTTGATGTATGTTATGAAGTCCTAATATTTTTCTGTTAAATTCACATTTGTTTGAAAAATTTTCATAGGATGAAGCTAGAAGAAAAATGCATGAAAGGCTAGAAACTAAGACCATACATGCAAGTATTTTGCGTCACAAACTGCAGTTCCTACCAGCTCAGATTCGTGATGAAATCAAAGCCGCAGTTTCATCAGCGAGGCAGTCAAATGCTTCAGCACAGAATGAAATGCAAGAAAAATTAGAATTGATACAGAAGAATATGTCAGACCTTGAAGATCAGCAGCATGTGTTGGACAAAGAAAATGCAAAACTACAGTGAGTATAGGAAGGTGACAGATATAATGAAGTTTTGTAATTCACTGTTTAGTAATACATGTACTACCATAAAAGATGAATATATAGAGATATTGACAATATCAATTTGTATGATGACAATTCATGTATCTTTACATGTGTGTAGTACTAGTACTAGAATTTTCAACATGGAAAAACCAAAATTCAGACGAATTTTGTTCTTTTCTGTGTTTTTTAACATTCTCAGTTTTAGATATGAAATAATAAAAAAGAAAATATATATATTGATATAAAATGTGTTATAAAACACACCACTTTTGATAAATAAATTTGTTTTACAACAGATATATACAGCTTTTTATTTCCAAAGAAATATACTCGACTGTTTGTTTCACTATGAAATAAAATTTCATAACCATGCAGTTGAATACATGTATTGTAGTATGGCACAAATATAGTTAACAATGTAGAAGAAGTATTGTCACAGCCCTAAAACTACTGTTTGAAAAAAAAACAACACACAATATAATTTTTTCTCTTTTAGTCCTGAAAGAGAACTGATTCGACAAAAACATGAAGAGATCATTTCACAGTTGAATGAGAGGATGGCAGAGAAAGCTAAGTACGTTGCAATAAGAGTCCAGTTGACTTCATATAGAATTTCTAATGTAACAACTTAACATGACTTGTAAATAGTCGCACTCCATATTAGATTTCTTGCCTATGATATCAGCACAGAGATGTCTACAACTTTTATTCCACTAATAAATTACAGTTACTGTAGTTCACTGTTGAAAATTTTAGAAACTTTAATATTTGATCTCTCTTTTTTTTATCAGCATGCAGATTATTCTGAATGAAACAAGAGATAAAGTTCGACAGACCAACCAAAGTGTGAGTTTATATTAAAGTAAAAAAAAAAGAGAAAACTATAAAGGCAAAACTACAGATCTAAAAATGAACACAATATATGTAAATATGCCCATAAAGCAGTACATAGACAAATAAAACCAAATTTATGTTACATTACTTTCAAAAACTTTATGGTTTTTAATAATTATCATTTAGTAAGCAATTGGCAAGAGCACATTACAGTTACATTGTACACACTGATTTAATTCCTAATATTCTATCGATTATTAAAAAGTGAAAATTTCAGAAATAGAGGGGAAGTCAACATATTGTTTTGTTGGATTACAGATTGTGGACCTTGAGGATGGAATCCTCCAATTAAAGGAAGACTTGATTCAGGAGAGGACTGAGGCCAGGCAGGAGAAAAAGAAACTCAAAAGAGCAGTGGTACGAATTTAAGGAGGTTTTTATTTCAAACTCAGGAACTCCATCATTTATTACACATTTATCTTCACTGACACAATAAGTAAAGAAAATTTTGATCCAAAAATGTAATTTTCTTGAAGTTGCACTTATCTAAATACAAAGAATATGTATATTTTAGATGTAAATATATGTACATGTTTTAAATGTTTTACAATCAAATTTATCGGTACATATATGTTTTGTATATTTATAAAAAATTTTTAATGATGACAATATTTTATTTTTGTAGACGGACACATCAGACATGACTAAGGAACAGAAACAGATCAATGTCGATAAGAAAAAGTACGTTGTTTCTTTCTAATTTTGATATTTTATTTCTGTATGATGATTTCTGTGATACCCTGGATAGAAAATATTTATATAAAATCTTAATTTGATACTGCAATCAAAACCATGTATTTTTTTCAAACAAAAGACCTCAAAACCAGAGACATAGAAACCAAAAACCAAGGCCAAAAAATCTGTAATTTAATATGAATAAAAGAACTAACAGAACACTGTAATTTGATGTAAGCTCTGCATCAAAAAATTAAATAAGAGTTTCTATTTATAACTAAGCAATTTCTCAGCACATACATGTTAATGAAAAAAATTTACCAGAAATAATTTGAACAAAAACCAGATTATAACAAAAAATCTAATTTAAAAAATGAAAACTTTGAAACTTTTCAATGCAATGAAATTAATGCATAAATACTGTAGAGGCAGATATTTTGGAAGATAAAATTTCATCATTTTACATCTTAAACAATTTCATTGGGACTTAATTTCAATGTTTAAAAAATAACCAGATTAGATAAAAAAAATCTAGCAATTGTAAACAACAAGGTAAACAACATCAATTAATTCCCAACAAATATATACTGAGCAAAATAAGTTTAGCAATTGCTTTTTCGTATATATGATTTAAAAATATTTTTCTTTTTTGTTTTATAATGCATCTTCTTAAAAACAATAGAGATAAAGATAACAAAAGACAGAGTTTTTTTTTTTAAATTTGACACGCAGAAACTGCTTCATCCAACGCTGTGTCAATTCAATAAAACAAAAGGTTACGCTCGAAAGCACATGATCCGGGAACAATTTTTTACTAGAAAAACCTTCTGAGCAAGGTTGTAAATGAAAACCGGTGAAAAATTGCAAAAACGTCTAATGGCAAAAACACCAGGACTTTTCGAAAATAACGTTAAATGACTATAGGGATGCTAACAATTGGTTACTCGCAAAAAAGATGTCGCTGAACATTATTACTTGCATCAGTCCACTAAATGCCGACTTTCGAACTGATTCCGAATGACTGAACACGTAATCAATCGCCAGCGCTTAGGACGTCCACGAAAAACGACGGTTAGCAATGACCGTTTAACTGTTACAACGTCGAGACGTTACATTTTTATGGCTGCTCCTTAAGTTGCAGAAGAGTTATGCTGTGTTACTGGAGTGAAGTTATGCGGGCAATTTGTAGGAAACAGGCTACGTTCAGCCATTGTTCGAGCTCAAAGACCACTCAAAGCACTATCACTTACTCAACGTCATCAACAATAACGCAACGTAGGGGCAAACACAAATCGTCTTGGATTCAACTAAAACATTGCTTATTTTTTGTTATACGAAGAAAATTTAACATTTCAACTACATTATAAATTATGGGTCAATTTTTTTCTACTTGATATACTCAAAATCTAAATTGCTAAACTTATTTTGCTCAGTATATTTTGTATTTACAATAAAACTCAAATGATATATTACAAGTCCAGGAATAACATTTATCTCAGTAGAGATAAAACAGTATCATAGTCTTCTGTTTCAAAATTACATGAACATAATTTTATGGACATTCATTTAAATTGATCTTTTTTTTCAGGGAATTAGATGTAATTCATGAGAAAATGATGGAAAGTGATGGCAAACTTGATGCATTGAGGACAGTATGTATACTGTAAATCACTTATTTCTGTGAGGCTGAACATGATGAATTATTAATGAATTGGGAAAAAATTTTTGATTGAGAGCATAATTCCTCATAGAAAATGGTGATTTCACATATAAAATTATGTCTATAATAACTGACATCATAAAAAGTATTTCTATAGTTTTATTTTATATGAAACCATTATTTGAAAACTGTTTCAAATTTTCAGAGTTTACGGAGATATGAAACTTCTAAAGCAAAACTGGAAGGTCAAGAAAGACAGCTTAATGCACAGTTATCCAAACAACTCAAACTCAATGAAGAACTTAGGAGGAAAGGGTGAGAATCTAAAAAATGAAGAAAAAAAAAAGAAATTAATTTGTTTAATTTACCTAAAAGCTTGTTTTCTTAATTACAATTATTGCACAAAATCTTTATTTGCATTTATGATTTCAGAACTGCCATTATCAATGAAGACATGAAATTGCAGAAAGAATTTGAAGACAGTGAAAAGCAGTTGTTAAAGAAATTAAAAAGGGTATAATGAATGAAAAAAAAAATATTCTTGAGTTAAACTATTCCCTTTTATATATACATGCATTTCAGTGGTTACACTAACTTTAGTGAACATGTAGCCCTGTTAACAATTCAGAAACTGATAAAAGATAATTTTTACTGCACCTGTAGCTGGAGACTGAAACAGAAAAAGAAAATGACAAGAATGCTGAATTGGAGGGACGAAAGTTAGAACTAAGAATCGGTGAGTCATACAATTTAATTCAGAATGACAATTGAATATCTATTATTATTTATACTTTTAAAGATCTGGAAGAGAAGCAGAGAGTGCGAGAGGATGATGCCTTTAGAGTGAGGGAATATGATGAAGAGTAAGGACTGCTTTATCACTTATGTTAACAGATAATAGAAATGTAAAAAAAAAAATCCCTATTGTATGATTGTTCACCTATTGTTGATCATTCAATCATTAAAAAAGGTGAGGATAGTCTAGAACCCCAAGCTTTTATTTTGTTAAGTCAGGGTAGTCTAGAAAGATAGCTTTGGAAAATATGAGAATATTTAATCATGGCAATGACATATACAGTGTACGGGTAGTAAATGACTAAATTTGGCATGCTGTACTTGTGACCCCCATTTGCACAATTTTAAAGTTAAAGTAATTTGCTAAAGAGAAGATGTTTTTGAAATCTTTATTCAAATCAATTACATTTATTGATAGAATATATCTACAAAATATTATGAAAATGAAACAATATTAATAAAAAAGTTACATGTAAAAAATCTGTATAAATACTAAATCTATGAAGTGTAGAGAAGAAAAAATATACACAATGGGATTGACAAAAAGGACCTCACTGAAGTCTAGTGTGGCTTGTGTTAAAATGCACTGGAAGGTTGTGTACAATGCAATAATTACAACTTCCGTTGAAGGCTGCAGGCAGAGAAGAGGGCCTTGGCATTAAAGGCAGAGGAAATGGGAAGGATGCAGTCAGAAAACGTAGAAATGGCAGATCAGATTGAATCACTGGCGGAATCTCACAAGTATATGCGATTTAATTAATTTCAAGATAATTTTATACTACCAGTACTAATATTTATTATTTTATGAAATTCACAAATAGTTGTCAAATTAAATGTTGATTCAGCAGTGACATTGTCATAACGCTCAAAGCTATTCTATAAGATGCAGATTTATCAGCATTCTACTTTTTATTTCAGAGCTGTGCTTGCACAATTAAATAAACAGATTGAAGGGTTTCGAGAACAATTGTCAAAGGAAAGAAAAGAAAGGTAGATATTAAACCATAATAATATTAGTAGACTTTTTCCTGTTAACAATTTTTTTATGAATTATTTAAAATGAATGCTTGAATTTGATTCAGTGAGGTAAGAAAAGTGAAAAGTGCTGACATGAAAATTACTATATATGCATACATGTGGGAACTCATGATATATATATATATATATTCTGTGAAGTTTCTGCTAGTACTTGTTTGTTTTTAGTTCGGCTAAAATGTAAGTGGGCAGATGTACTGCATGTATTCATCATTATGATCTGTAAAAGTGTGTCATTTCTCAACACTCTCCAAAACATTTTTTTTTATCTTCGGTTTAACCAAACTTTTTTCCTACTTTATTTTATGGAATCATTTGATTCAGTTATAATTATGTAAATCTTACCTAATATCTGTGAATATATAAGCAAATTTTTAACCATGTATAAAGTTTCTGAACATATTCCAACATTAAATATCTTATAATATGGGATCATTAGTTCTGAAGAAGGCTCGAGAGCAAGTTCAAATATGAGTCGCCCTACGGACTCGGACTCACAGAGTATGATCGAATTCAATCCTCGGCCACCGAGTCAGAGACATAGTCTGTTCAAGAAGAAGGCACCCATGTCTGCTAGTTCCACGGGCTCATCTGAGACCCCCACCGACAGACAGTCACCCCCACCCGAGACCCCAGACCCTGAGGGGTACTGAGTGATCATGCCGTGGCTTTATAACCCAAATTTACAAATGAATAAATGAAATGATTAACATGTTTTTGAACATTTATGATAAACCAGCCAGCATGTTCAACTTACTTGGTACCTGTGTAGCATAATAATATGTATTTATTTTGTTCTGTAATGCATGGAGATTTGGAGAAAGAACTGTATTACAATGCTAATAATGAATGGCAGATGTGTGTACAGAAATACTTTCATACATACAGTAAAACTTGGTTATAAAGAATTGCTTTTAAAGAAATCTTGGTTATGAGGAATACATGTAGATAGCAAATCCCTTAAAGTTTTCACAATGTTTCTTATGCAAATAAACAGAATCTTGCTTATTAGGAAGCAAAATTTGAGATCCCAGGAATTTCCTTATAACCAAGTTTTACTGTACTGTCAATTATTTTAAAAAGTACAAAATATTTGTGTTTAATGTTTTTTAAAGTGCATATTATAATAACCTGGCTTTATTAATGCTTTTACATGTATTTAACAAAACTGCTGGAATGACTTTCTTCATGCAGTGTAATTAAGCTGTATTTCATTAGATGTGAACGGTGTGTCATTTTTTGAGAAGATGCTTAAATTTGCCAGTAGAAAGGCTTTACTCATTCAATATCAATATTAAACAGACAAAACATAATCTAAAAGAAATGCATATTGTAATTAGAAAGCTTTAACTGTCTAAATTAGTTAATTTATAATTTTTTGATATATTCTGCTTTATATGAGACATTTTTTAGAAGAAAATATTCATACTGGTTTTGTTGAAATAGAGCACTAGAGAATATGTGGCTTGATTTCTCATGCCGTTAAATCTAACTTCAGGTTAGAAGTTCAGGAAAGGAAAAATTCTGTGCAGAAAGATGTGGAAGACTACAAACTGGAAACTCAGAGATTTTTGAATGAAATGAATCAGAAAATTCGAGAGGGAAAAGCAGAACATATGCAGCTCACTAATGAGGTTCTGTTTTTTTTTTTTAAATCAAAAATGTGTAGTTAACAAGGGTTCATAAAAGTTCATAAAAATTACTATTAAAGGCAAAATAATTCTTAAAACTTTCCTTCTGATAAAGGGATTTTTTGCTCCTAAGATTGGATTTCAGAGTGAAGAAAACTACCGGTAAGTTAAATTTTTTGATTTTGTAAAAATTCAGATTTTGGGCATGTTTAACATTTGACATGTTTTATTTGTGAATACGAGTCATTATAACCCCCATTACACACACACACAAAGTTAGGAAGGGGGATATAAAGGAATTATACCTTGTTCATCTGTCCATGCAATCTTGTTCTGGCAATAGGTTTGTATAAGAGAATCTTTGAAAGCTGTAACTTGGGACAAAATTGTTTATAACCCTCAAAAGTGTGTCTTAACCTTGACTCAAGGCCTCTGCTAGTTCAAGGACACTGACAACTTAAAGCATAAAATTCTTTAACTAATATGGAGTTACTGGAAGCATATACTTGGTACAGATATTGCTTATGACTCAAGAGGTTCTGACTTTGACCAAAGGACACTCTGGCAAATTCAAGATAACTTTTTCTGGAAATTAACTTGGTAATGGAAAATTATTGGAAGCTCATACTTGGTGCAATTTTTTGGTAGTGACTTGAGGGTATGTCCTGACCATGACCCAAGTCTTTCTGGCTTGTTCAAGGTCACTTGGAGAAAATTTAAACAAATTCTTATCCAGACTAGAAGCTTATACTTGGTTCAAAGTTTGCAGATAACCTGAGGGTCTGTCATGACCTTGACCTCAGGTAATTTGGCAAGATCAATGGTTTTTTAAAAATGTTTTCAGGGGACATCACTCCAGAAAGAACTGAAAGAAGAAGAGGAGGTAATCAAGGAATTAGACACAAACCTCAAACAAGCTCAGACCAGATACACAAAGATGTATGAAACGATGCAGGCGAAAGTGAACAAGACAGAGGTATCCATTGTTACCCTTATTTCATAAAAAAACAGCAACATTTCCTCACCATGTACATTTCTTGCACAAATCAAAACAGTGTTTTTGCCTAAATTATACCATTGTTTATGTATTTTATCACCAAAAATTACCTAAAAAATAGAAGGGAAATAAAATTGGATTTTTGCATTTCAGAATGAAATCAACACCATGGAAACACAGATAGAAGAAAAGAAAAAGTTGATAGAGGAGAGAACCCCATTGTTTGAGGAACTAGAGAGAGTGTTTGAAGAGAGAACTAATGCTTATAATGCAACCAAAAGAAACATAGCTAGTATGTGATACTATGGTCATTCAACAAGGCAGTTCTTAGCTGCAAAAATCAGTTCATTTTCTCTCAGGAGAATTTCACATATTCAGCAACTGTTGGTGTTAGATAATTAGGTCTGCCCCAAACCAATTTTTCGTAATATTTCAGGAATATGTCTTAATTGTGTTTTTAATATGCAATAAATCTAACTTTTCTACTACATTTAATGAAATTAAACTGTTAATCAGAAAACCATATACCAAGATCCACTAAATCAACCTTTCTTCAATAAAATTATTCTAATGACAACACTGTAGAAACATGTGCCTATTAAAATGCTTACCAATCCTGACTTATGTGTAGTTCCATTCCCATCAGTTGCTGAGTAAGAAATCTTCTGTTGTTGACTCAGAGGGTTTTATCCACAGTGTTTGACTTAACACCAGGGCTATTTTGTACAAGTGTATAGTATAATTTATATGCAATTGTCTCAATAGTTCTGGGTTTATTGTAGTGTTTGCTAGACTCCAAAGAACAAGAATTGTGTGTTACTCACAGAAAATTTAATAACACACTGGAAGACTTTAGAAGAACTACCCATAATGCTAGAAAAACTTATGTTGACTGCTCAGTTATAACTTGGATTTTAGAAAATTAGCTTAGGGTTAATATAGTGATGTGCAAGAAAACCTGCATTGGAGCTAGTTTTAATATCAAATTAATCTGAGAAAATTATCCTTGTAAGCATGTAAGTATTGGCATTTTTGTGTGTACCTTACCACTGTGTAGTGTGTTTGTGGACAATGCTTAATTAATCCATTTGCTGGCAATAGAGACAATGCCTCACTCTCTGAGTCCAGAGTTGACAGTGTTGAGTTCTGTGACAGGCTGAAAACACTGTGGAATGTCCATAGTACACCTATCAGATATGTTATTGTCAGGGGCTGACAGTAGTAATGCTGAGCTCATACAGCGCTAATAAGATCTGGAGGTGTGGGTAAAATGATGGCAGGCATTGGCTTTGTGAGTAAGCGTGTGAGTAAATGTTTTATTTGATATACATTTTACATTTTTACTGAAATATTCTAGTCATGAGACAGAAGAAATCTGGACTTGAAGAAAGCATCAGGAAAACAAAGGATGAGAAGACAAAAATGGACATTCCAAAGGTGAGTACAACTAGCACTCAGGGAGTTTTATTGAACATCACTTTGCTGATGGTCAGTGTAAACTCAATAATCAGGTTTTGTATGAATTCAGAAATTCAGATAATGATATTGAAGGAATAAATTTTTATTCTTATCACCACCATGGATATGGCCAGGGCACACAGTTTGTCCTGTGTATCTTCTGTCCTTCTGTCACACTATGTGTTTTGCTCAGTTTCAAAGAAATTTCAGTAAATTTCATTCTGTGTAAGAGGGGTATTAAAAAGGTAATCATTTTCAAAAATTCTTTTATATAGAAACAAGTAAAGGAAGATCTGAAACGTAAAAGAGAAGAGACGATGTTCCAGCTGAAGCGACAAGGAGACGATCGTCAGAAGGTAGAGCAGGAAATCTACATGGCAGGGTGTAAACTACGAACCATCATGGAGGAAAATCAGAAACTAGAGGATGTGAGTTCGATTTCTTTTAATTTTTCATTAAATATGTAAGCTAAATCATCATGATGTATGGAAATCATTTTGATGTATGATACAAACTCTTTGTCTAACAAATTCTGACAACAATCAGTTTCATATTAATTCAATTTGTATAAAGGGTTGTCAAAAACTGGCTGAAGAGATAGAGGAACTGAGGAAACAGATGGAAGAGAATGCAGGGTTAAAGGTCAAGCTGGATGATGAGCTGGAGGAAGTCAAAGGTTATTTATATACACAGGCTGTTACTGAAATGATATCATTGTAATGTGTACTTACATGCATTTCTGTTTTATTCACTATTTTTTATGTACAAATATGTACTGTACATGTGTCTTCAAGCTTTCATTCTTACTTTTATCTTTCAGCTGGGCTAATCAGAAGCTGGCAAAATGATGAAGAACTCAATAATGTATGTATATACTCAGAGGAAGAAAAGAAATATCATGAAAGATCATTTTTAAGTTTCATGTGACCTATTTAGTTTCATCTTTCCACCTGTAATTAAGTTCACTATCACTCCTCTCTAGCTCTTTACACACAAAGATCAGATCGTTGTGGACCAGTTTTCTGAACTACTTCACCAGACAGAGGAACGAGAAGTTAGAATCAACAAGATAACCAACCGTCTGAATGAGGAACTCACGTATCTGTCCAAGTTCCTGGAAAACCTGGCCACTCGACGTCCGCAACGTAAGTCAGTCAACGGGAACATTCAAATATCTTTGAATTCTGCTCTTTAATGTAACCCAACTTTTTATTACAGAAACACAAATATAACTACGTTTAACCTTTTCTTTTTTTCTTCTGTATATATAGTTATATAGTATATTTTAGATTCCAATATAAGATATTGTGGGACTGTTAAAATGTGTATTCTTCTCTTTGTCTATACTCTGTTTTGTGATTGTAATTCAAACATATAGGGGCAATAATTTCCTTTATGATTTATTAAAATGTATTTATAAAAAAAACATTTAAAATGTACCGGGTAGATGAATTGTGTAAGCAATATTAGATGTCAAATTTAAAAGTGTGGGCAAGATTATATAACTACTGGTAAACATTTTTAGGTCACCTGAGTAACTCAGGTGACCTATTGCTACATGTATCCGTTTTCGTCCGTCGTCGTCCGTCGTGTGTTAACATTTGAACATTTTCAGCTTCTTCTCTGAAACCACTGAACCAATTTCAACCAAATTTGGTATACAGCATCTATGGGTGGAGGGAAACAAAAATTGTGAATTTCATGGTCCCCGCCCCCCTGGGGCCTGAGGGGTGGGGCCAAAACCACTAAAATTAATGAAATTTTTAAAAATCTTCTTCTTTACTCCTGGACATCAAGCAGGCAAACTATTGGCATGAATGTAATGAGCATTGAGTCCTCTACCAAAATTGTGAAATTCATGGCCCCAGGGTCAGGGGTTCTATTGCTAGGGCGGGGCTCTATAGATTATATTGTGAAAATGCATTATTTTTTGAAAATCTTCTTCTCTGCTCCTGGGTATTAAATACACTAACTAAGCACATAGTTATGATGAGCAAGAGTGCCTCTTCCAGATTTGTGAATTTTATGGCCCCAGGGTCAGGGGTTCTGGTGTTAGGGCGGGCTCTATAGATTATATAGTGAAAATGCATTATTTCTTTGAAAATCTTCTTCTCTGCTCCTGGGTATTTAATAAACAAATTAAGCACATAGTTATGATGAGCAAGAGTGCCTCTTCCAGATTTTTGAATTTTATGCCCCCAGGGTCAGGGGTTCTGGAGTTAGGGCGGGGCTCTATAGATTTTATGGTGAAAATGCATTATTTCTTTGAAAATCTTCTTCTCTGCTCCTGGGTATTAAATACACTAACTAAGCACATAGTTATGATGTGCAAGAGTGCCTCTTCCAAAATTGTGAATTTTATGGCCCCAGGGTCAGGGGTTCTGGTGTTAGGGCGGGGCTCTATAGATTATATAGTGAAAATGCATTATTTCTTTGAAAATCTTTTTCTCTGCTCCTGGGCATTAAATACATTAAATAAGCACATAGTTATGATGAGCAAGAGTGCCTCTTCCAAAATTGTGAATTTTATGGCCCCAGGGTCAGGGGTTCTGGTGTTAAGTCGGGGCTCTATTGATTATATAGTAAAAATACATTTATTCTTTGTAAATATTTTTCTTTGCTTCTGGGTTTTAAGCCAATGATCCAAGTATATATATATTTATGATGAAGAAAGGTGCATCTAGCAAAGTGTTTTTTTAATGCCCCCAGAGTCAAAGGGGGGGGGGGTGGTTACATAGCCTGAAAATAAATTAATGCTTTGAAATCTGCTCTTTGGTATTAATCAACCATTTTATGATAAAATTTGCAAAATTTTGAAATATATGGCCCTGGGTCAGTAGTTCCTTTGGGGTGAGGTGCACAACTGGTTATGAAGTGGAAGTGCATTTTCTCTTTGTTACTCTGATCTACCTCTGGGTATTAAGTAAATAGAGTAAGCATGCTAAGTTAATAATTATGATAAGCAATGGTGCCTCTTTCAAAATTGTAAATTGTGAATTTCATGGCCCCCGGTTTAAACACGAACCAAATTTAATTGTTTGAAAGTTGTTACACAATACTCAGGTGACCTACATGTATAAGGCCCGTGGGCCTCTTGTTTTCTAAAAGATGTAAACAATGAATTCCTAATAATTTAAAATTTGTCCAATTTAAGAAGCATGTTCCTTTTTCAGGGATTTCACAAAGGGTTTACTACCAAATCATCCAGTCAGAAATTTATAAATTTATTATCAAATACTTTACTTCTCGACTAAAATTTTTTTTGAGTTTTATTTTTTAAATAAAATTAATGTTATAAAGCTATTTCAATTTTATTTTCAATTTCAAGGAATGTATCAGAAAAGTAAGGCTAATATAATTGGCAAACTGTTGAAGATAATGCTAGTAAGAATTTAAAGAAGCAGGTAAAATACATACTAATAATTCAAAAACTCATATTCTTAATGAAGTTCCTGTATTTTCTATTTATGCTGAAGTACTGTCAAACTGCTGACTTCTTTGAATTCACTGGATGAAATTCTGTAACTGAATGAAATTAAATATTTCAAATTTAGAATAAATTATTTTGGTTTCATGCACTTAAATAGCTAGTTTTAGCTCACTTTTTGATTTTTTTTATCAAATATGTCTTATAATCATTATGCTAGGTGGTAAAAAAGTTTCAAAGAAAGACAGGTAATGTATGCACAGCATTTCCTCTTGAAAGTTATTTATCTCGTGTTGTGCTTATTATATGTACCCAGATTAAAACTGAATTGATGGGGTACCTTTCAAGAGGAATATGTTGCCAGGGTTAGATATAGTGTCCACCCTTTGCATGTTTTCAGCAATTTTTATGAGAATCTTTGTGTTTGTTCCCAAGATTTTTTTTCTTTTCTTTTTTTTTTAAGAAAAGAATTTACAAATGCAAGTACCAAACTGAATATTTTGCATGCTATTAAATAAATCAAGAGTTTTCAATATTCCTGGAAATAGGAAAAAAAATGTTAAAGCCTTTGAAAAATACATGTTGTGAAATATGAAGCAGTATGAAAAAAAATGTATTACCGTATATCCATTATTTTTCGCGATGATCTATTTTTCGCTTTTTTTTCGCGATCATTTTTAAGTCGCAAAATATAAAACACGCAGAAATTATGTCAGCTATAATGTGACATAAAAACATTACCATTTTAAACCAAAAAAATCTTCAATCGTAAAAAATAACTTACGCAAAATAAAATTTGTACTAAGCTACCCCTTTTTCGCAAAATTTCCAACACGCGAAAAAAAAACCGGATGTACGGTAATTGTTGTGTTGGATTTCAGTACAAGTTTATTTTTCAGTTAAATTAACCTGTTAAATGCAGGAAAAAATATTTTCAAATTGTGCATGCTCATATAAATGCATTGTATATTAGGAGTAAAAATCAATCAGTTGGACCCAGTTTTAAAACAAACCTACACAAAATGCATGGTCAAAAAGCTTTTCTGATATGTTAAAATATTATGTCCTTTTGTTTTACTGAATGAATTTAGTATACTGGGGTAGATCTAATAAGATTTAGTCACAGAGAATATTATGTGCAAGTCAAGGTATATTTCAGTTATAAGATAAATTCAATAAAATGTGAAATATGAATATACAACTGTATAATGTAGAAATTCAAAGCCTCTTGTTACAATCAGATAAGTGTCACACATATTTTGCCATATTGCACACAACAAAAGAGCTTAGATTGTTTTAATTGACACTTGATCACTTGAAGCCAGGATATAGATGCTTAATAGAACCATTGGGGTTCATATTGAAGCAGAATAGTTTTGAAGTGCATGCATGCATAGTTTCAAAGAAATTGTTTTATACTTTAAAGTCCTTCCTCTCTGTAATAATTGTAAAAGTGATGTCATATGGTACAATTAATAAAAGTATTTCCTTATAGTCATATTCAATATGACTACTGAGATTTTTTCCTATAAAGTGTGTGTCATAATTTTTGCTTTAGAGTTGTTTAATGGATTTTATTTCAAACACAAATTTAGACACACCACCACCAAGCCGAAAATCAGGAAGCCGTGCCTCCAGTAGGCGGACAGAAGATGGGCGTGCCAGCCGAATCAGCCAATCAGCTCTTCACAGTAAACTTCAGGACTTAGATAATACTAGTGCAGCACCAAGTCGGCTTAGTACTAGACCTCCAACTAGAGCCGACACTAAAATGTCCAAGACTGTAACCATTAGAGACGAACCAGAAGTGCAGGACTTGGAGCTTTGATATTAGCTTATTAGTGTTGCTTTTAACAAGGAAAAGTTTACATGAACTCTGTGATATTTTGATGTTTGATTGATAACATTTTCACACTTATATTGTTATTATTTTGAAAGGTTTTTCAAAACAATTAAATTTTTCAATAACAAAATGTGTTAGTGAAAACATGTAACTACATGTAGTGTTACTACTGAAGGGTAGATATTACAAGAACATCTCTCCCATGCAGTACCAGTGAATTTCTCCAAAATAGTACATACAATTGAACTTCGGTATCCTGAACACTGATATCTTGATTACCATGGATTTGTTGAAGTGATTTGGAAGTCCCAACCACTAATTCTCTTACTATTTTACCCTCAATATCTAAAAACATCACATATGTTGAAATTTTTCCTCAATCCCATCAAGTTTGAGACAAGATTTGACTATATGTACCAAAATGTTCCTCTTATTAACAATAAGTAACAAAGGGTTTCTCCCAGACATGGGATGTAGCAGCAGGTTTCTCTTATTACCAGGTTTGTTCCAGACAGTGACTGTGTCCACCAGAGTAAGCAAAGGTTTCTACCAAATAGTATCAATTAGAAGTGTCCACACTTCCTCATTTCATCCATAAATTGAATATATATATGGATTATATTCATTGTTTCTGTTTAAATGCTATCCAAGGATCATTTATTCAGTATTTGCCTTGTATTTGCTCATCTGCATTCTGAATGTTGTTAACATATATATAGTATATTTTCCCTCTGCATTCCATTTGCTCATCATTCAAATACCGTATTAAAGCACTTCAGAACCATTCTTGTATTACATTGGAGAAATAATGAAATGCTACAAATGAATGTTAAGACAGGAACTTTGAGTTTTCAGTGCTTTTACACACAATAAAAATAAAACTATTAAGTTGCATTTTATTTTCCCATTTTCTGTAAAAATTATTATACATCACCCAATCCTCTGATAAAGAAAGTCAACTTTATCCCCTATTGTTGAAGCTCTATAAAAAAAACTTTTGTTAATGTCATGGGTATTGTCGTGGAATGGTGACCCATGTTCATGCTGGTTATCTAGCATTATCTTTGTTTACATTTTATGGCAGTGACAAAAATTTTTTGTTGGTATACTGCACTGACTTTTGCAACGGTTGCAATGTTTTTGGTATCTAACTCTCCTGCATGAGAAAAAGTACACAGTTATTTTTTGTCGCTACTGAGTGATGTATAGCATACATCTGTCTACACTGGCGACAAATGATTACACTGAACAGTGACTAAGTATATATAAGGGCCTTCAGATATAGCATGAGACTGATAAAAAAATGGTGGACAAATTTTCGTGTTCAGCTTTAATGCACAATTTATTTACTTGTTAAGTTCAGATCAGACACCCTTAGCTTGCTAAAATGGATCAGAATGTGCACTGAAAATATTTGAAAGAAAATATGATAACATTATTTACTTTTTTTTCAGACTAGTAACTTTTTATTATCACATTATTTACAAAGACTGCAATAGCACTGTATATCACATTGTTTTTAATTGACAGAATTGGTTTGTTCAGAACATGAATATATTCATTTGGTAAATCACTGAATGGCCCAGACTGCATCAAACATTAAAATTAAGGTACATATTACGCTATAGATATAATGGTCTCATACTACAAAATAGATCTGACTGCAAAAAATAGAGTATTTTACCACCAGAAAATAACCACAGTAAAGTACATCATAAAAACAACAAGAGAACATTTAATCTTGAATCTTGAAACAGAGTTGCTACTCTACTAAGGCTTAGGAAAAAATATATCAAAGTTAAATGACTGCATTTCAAAATGATTCGAACAATGTACAATGGAATGCTATACATATTTCAACTGAAAAATCAAAACTGAAACTTCACCATGTTGATCAATCTAGAAAATTATTGATGTATAAATGCTAAAGAACAATGCATCAAAAGCTACAGGTTTCAACTGTATACATATTATAAGTTGGCTAATCGTATAAATACACACAATATCCAAATAAAATATAAAATGATAATTAACCCTTTTAAATTCCTCACGTTTTCTTAATATATCATTTAATCCTTCTCGGCATTCATAACTGATTTCATGCATTAACAAAAGTAGAGAAGAAAAAATGGTAGACATAAAATACACCATCACACTTACAAACAGTTTATACAAATGGTGTACATCTAATAACTAAATGAGTAAAAATAATGTTGATGCATCATTCACCCTGAAAATGATCAATCTGTGATGTCATCCCCTAGTGAGCAACTGTCATTGGTCAATCTCAGCTAACTTACAACCCTTGGTATGTTGGCCCATGACTTGTGATTGTAAAATGGCTTTTATCACAGATACAAAATTGAATCATGCATCATCCCTCAAAGCATTTATACAGTTAGTTAACAACTGGGTCTGTGCCTGCAATGAAAGTCAAGGTATTTTCATAAAAATAGTGATAGCAATAGAAATAAGGATTTTTTAATACCCGGTAGACTTTATAAAATGCATACACTTTTGTAATTTTGATTATTCTTTAAGTTTATTCAAAATTTAGCACATACTTTTTGAGACATTCAAGAATTAGAGCATTTATTACGCCAATAAATTATAACAGCATTTCCCACCAAAATAAGTTTATAATACTAAAATAAAGTCCTTAAGAATAAACAATTTTTTAGCATGAATGAAAATTATGATCACAGTGAAGGAATACATCACTTACCCTGGCGTGTTTCAGTTCTAATTCTACTAAATCTACAAGGTTTTTCTTGAAGTATGCTATTCTTCTTGTTTTAAACTCAGTTAATTCTGCAAATGCAAAGAAATTCAACATACAGAATCTTAATCATGAAAAACTGTTTCTATAAAATTTTTATGAGAATGTTTGCTTTTATAAATCATGAAAGGGAGTGCTTGTTGTTGCTGGGTTTTTTTTGTTACCTTTTTTAGCTACTTCTGATATTTTCTCAAATCTCTCACAAGCGATTTGCTGGGTTCTTTCGGCCTGTAAAGCAAAAACAAAACATAATGTCTGTTGTCACGCAAAGTCATCTGATGAAAGGTTTGAATAGAAAAATAGAGATTTGGGTAAATTGTCCACTATTGCTTTTCTCCATGAATAAACCATGAGTAATGCATTTCTAGCACATGCATGTATACATATAGTATGATTGAGGTCATTGATTAGCACAGTAACTTAAAGTGACATGAGAAAGATGAGTGAACAGTGTGGGTGTTGAAATGTTTTAGATCAAATGATTTATTGTACCCTCTGATTTTTAATGCTGTCATTATTTGAAAAAATTTTGATATCAGGTTTGTTAATTTCCTTCGCACATATGGCAATCCTTCACAACTAAACAATAGGTAAGCAATAGGTTTATAAATTATTTTTTTAAAAACAGAATTTGAGTAATCCTTATCTTTGCAAGGCAATATAAAAATCATGATTATTCAGAAAAAGAGCCTACCTGTGCCACCTCTTTATTTTTAAGTCGAGCTTTCTCCAAGGCTTTATTGGCGTTTTCGTAATCTGCAAGAGCTCTAGCCCTCCTGTACAGTAAATCTTTAGCTGCAGCTGAGTCTCTCATGTAATACCGCAATGTGTCACTCAACTTCAGGTCTTCATCTGTAGATACCCTACCCTCCAGTTTCTGAAAGTTTGAATTACAAAATAATTTTTCTGGATTCCAAGGACACAACATAAGTATTCTATTAGGAGAAGACATATAATGATCATGATCTTCACCGGTAAAAACCTACCCTTGTTTTCTCCAGAGCCTCTGCAACTCTTGTAAATATTCTGAGAAGGAAACAAAAATGTTTATCGACAAAATTTATGGACAAAGTCTTTCATATATTTTGTCTTGAACATACAAGCTTCAATACTCATTGGTAAAACTCGAATTATTGGAGCATTTCTTATGAGTGTACTTAATTTTTAACTTACTTGTCTAACTCAGTATTTTCAACTGTCGCCAACTGCACAAAACCAGAGGAAATTTGGATATAATTATCTGCTACATCTACAAATATGCATATGTAAGGAAATAAATACTAACAAATGTTATTTGTTGATGTTCCCATTTGTCACAGTATTATAGATGTCTATAATCTAACAAAGAAATATAAAATCTTTAAAGGGAGGAGGATAAAGCTAAGGATTATAAAATGCACACTGTAATAAGATATTTTTTCCCCATTTAAACTCTCTAAACCTGAATAGTTAAACTATTCCTCTACACTAAAACAGCTAGACCATTACCTCCATGACACTTAGTCATTCTATCTGCTTTGTGGGTTGCATCCTTTATTTTGTTGTGGTACTCAACTAGGAAACTTTTTTCAGACTCAAAAAACTCATCTACATCCTGTCAAAATAAGCCATGTTCCTTGAAAGTGTAACATATATGAAGATTTTTGTTGCTTTGAATTAAAAAAGCCAATGTGTTTGAGTGAAATTCAAAAATATTTACCTTTTGGTTTGCCAAAAGTACTTCATCAGCAGTTTTGGTAATGCTTTTGAAAAATCCACCAATCTTTTCTTTCTTGTTTTTACCTCTAACACTCAACTAAATGAAGTCAAAATTAAATATAACAAATTTAAGATAAAGTTATGTGCATCATGCAATTTTAAACTAAGCACAGAACTGAAAAAAAAGAGTGTTGTAAAGAGGAATATAAGAGTGTAGTAAACATGCTATAGGATGAACTCACATCTTGGTCAAATGAGAGAAATACTTCAAAGTTGACATCATTTTTGAGCTGGGGATGAGCAGCAATTCTCTGTAAGAACACTTCATGCATTGCTACAGTCTTCTTAAATGTAGCTAAATACTCCCTGTATAATAAAAACATAAATTGACCAAAGCTATTTCATTAATGTGCCATGGATGGATAATTTTGCTTCATAATAAATGTAATTCATTATATTCAATATTAAAGTTTATAATTCAATTCAAAACCAAGGGGAATGCAAATCACTTTGCTATGAGCGTTAATTCATTACAGGCGTGTTTGCTATAGGTCTGTTTACTTTATCTGTAATTCATGCATGGTTGGAAATCATAGGGTGTTCTGTTTTCCTTACGCTTCTAATTCCTGTTTCATTTTTGTGAATTCTTCTTTTGTCATAGTTCCTTCTCCTTCTCCAAGCTTTTGTAATTTTTCTCGTGAAGCCTCAAAGTCAGGTTTTGGTGGTGCTGGTGGTATCTACAAGCAAAAAAATAGAGCTGATGAAAATGTAAAAAGGTCAAATTGAACAAACAATAATGATAAAACATGTTTTAACACCTTATGTCAAAATGGAAAAAAAAATGTCAGAATATAGTCATTTTGGGATTTTTTCTTGTCAATACCATTGAATAAAATCAACCCTACCATATCCAATATCAGTTTAAACAGCAATTATATATGTATTTTAATTAAATGTAATCTACACTAATAAAAAAAAATTTCATCCTTCCATAATATATATTATGTAGACTAAACCAACATTTATTCGCGTGCGAGAAATTTTTCGCAAGGTTCGTGATAGCTTCGTCACCGCGAATATTTTATGCCATGAACCGGTCCTTAAAGTCTCTGTGTCTATTAGCAACAGATAAAAAAAGGCTTGATCATGAAAATTAATCGTGGCAAACTAATACACCCACGGGGAATAGCGAAATAAAGTTGTAGAGAATAAAAGTTGGTTTACAGTACTTACAATTAGCAAGAAATTAATTGTAAAAAAATTAGGAATCTACAGTAGTGACCTTTGTTTACAATTTTTCCATCAAAAAATAATCACCCTATGAGCATATGTGATACTCCCTACATAAAAAAAAATGCACAGATAAATATTAACCAAAAACATGTTTAAAAAAAAAAATTCAATTAGAGCACTCAAACAGTTTTATACAGGCTTGTTCACATGTGGTCTATGCTTGATGGTGGTAGTGGGAAGGGAGAGAGAGGGGGAGGGGGGGGGGTAAGGGGCTTTGTCATTCTGACTCAGTAGTTCTGGAGAAATATCTCAGATGAAATCTTAAATTTTCTTAAAATGTTTCTCTGTGACAAAAAACTTGACAAGTTTGAATGACAAGTTTGATTGACACTGGTTTTATGATGCTGGAGTAGAAGTCTGGAGTACAAAAAAACTTAAGTTTACAAACAGCACAAAAGATGAAAATTAAATACATGGTAAATATGTATCAAGAAGCACCTGGTTTATAAAGATACTTACAATGATGCCAGCATATTCCTCATTTTCAACAAATCTGTCATGTAACCACACAAATTCTTCATGTTGTCTTACAACCGAGAAGTCAGATTCTTTAAATCTGGACTGTGTTGTCTAATAAAACACAAACATATAAATAAGAAAGACAATAAAATAGTCAATTCATTCAGCTTTCTAGCAAAAATTTAACAGGATGTAATAAAATGTTTACCAATATTTACAATTAGTATACCAATTTCTATTTACATGTGGTAATTTACCTTTGTGTGTACTGTAAATTTTATTTTATCTCGTTCACTAAGAGCATCTGATATGTCTACAAGCAATGATGTATCTGTTGACAAATCCACACTCTCTGCTCTGTCCTACAATGTAAGAGAAAATCAGTGGTAAGTCACACACATTTTACAACTACTTGACTAAAAAAAATTACCCCAGATGCTTGACAAAAGACTTGAGTACTTGACAACTCCTATTTCTATCTAAGTAGAGATTCTTCTATCTCTCACTTTTACAATGGATTTTGAACTGTAGACAGTGGTAATTTTTATTAAATGTTACTTTTAAATTTTTATTTTTCCCAATTTGGAGAAATAAATTAACAGTTTGCTCTATTTTGATCCTACTTTTCCCCTTATCAAATCAGTATATACGTACCATTGGTGAAAACTTAGCTTTGTACCACCATATTAAGGTGCTTACAGGATCGCTATCTAATACAGTTGAACTCTGGTATCTCAAATACCATTGATATAGATCGAAATGATTTTTAAGTCCTAACTTTTTATTCTTTTAGTGTTTTATCCTGGATATCTCAATTCATCTGATACCTGGATTCTCTGGAAGTTTATTCTTAGTCCATTGATTTTGAGATAATGAGTGTTGAACACTTAATAGGAACATAACCAACCACATTCATCAGCACAATCTCATCTTGGCAAGCAATATGGCCTAAATTAGGTATAAAGCTTTATAAAGCTATTGAAAATATTTGAAAAACTATTACAATTGTCTTTTAAAATTCCCTTTCATAGTATTGAAGACTGAATGTCACAAATATTTAACAATTTATATTCTTACAACAGATTATATTAAAAGCAAATCCAATCAATTGTAATGGGAGAGAAAAAAATTGCAGTGGACCAGGCAGGGATTCAAACCCTGGCCCATGAATCTCCAGTCAGGTGTAGGGCTGGGACGATATATCAAGATATCGATATATCGTGATATCTGTAGCACAATACGCATATCGATACATATGAAAAAATATCGAAATATCGCCCCAAAAATCTGACTTCTATTTTTCTTTGTTTATTTAACATTTGGAGTTTAATATATAAAATAAATAAGCTAGATATAAATATAGATATGGAATTAATAATAAACACCACTTGAGTAAAATGTTTTTGTTTTACAACATATAAACAACTATTTTGAATAAATTATTCTTATTTGCTAATAAGCAATTAAACATATCGTGATACATATCATATAGTGGCTCAAATATCATGATATGTATCGATATAGAAAAAGCTGTAGCCCTAGTCAGGTGCTCTACTGACTGAGCTATCCGACCACTGCGATTGAACCGGCTGACCACCATATTCCTCCCTCCCTAAAGGTCTTTGACCCCCAAGACCCCAACCCAAGCTCATTCCTGGCAAATCTCTCACCTGACATTCCCGGGAAGGCACGGCACCAAATGTAATGGGAGAGGAGAAAATGCAGTGGACCAGACTGGGATTTGAACCCTGGCCCCCTGAAATTCCAATCAGGTGCTCTACCGACTGAGCTATCTGGCTGACCAGATCGGGATTCAAAACCTGGCCCCCTGAAATTCCAGTCAGGTGCTCTACAGACTTAGCTATCTGGCCACCGGCAATCAAACGGGCTCACCGCCACATTCCTCCCTTTTTAAAGGTATTTGCTTCCTCAAAGACCCCAACCCAGGCTCATTCCTGGCTGGTCTTTTACCTGTCACCTTTAAGGCCAAGACCAGGATTCAAACCCGGGCCTCCTGAATCTCTGGTCAGGTGCTCTACCGACTGAGCTATCAAACCCAGCAATCAAACCCAGCTGATCACCACAAAATCAAACCTGGTTATTACCCATCACCTTTTAAACTAGAATTGTGTGTTCCTTATTATACAGTTATTGACTGGGTATGAGGGCAACATATGATTTGTTGGACCTGAAGGTGAAAATGTTGCCCGAGGCCGCAGGCCAAGGGAAACATTTTCATCTTCAGGTCCAACAAATCATATGTTGCCCGAATTCCAGTCTATAACTGTTTTGTTATACCCTTTACTGCTCACTTAAGATTGATCAATTTTATCAATACACGCTATACTATCAATTATTTTATATGGAAAATTATGGTTTCTTCAGTAAACATCAAGCTGAGAAAGAACAAAATCAATTATAAATCTATTATATCACAAAAATTATTCACAAAACATACTCTTCCCTTCTACCTTACCTTGCTGTTAGCAGCAACTCATAATAGCTCTTAACTTCGGCTATTTTCGCGTCGCCGATATTGAACGATGATTATTAATTGTGACGTAACAGACGAGTGACGTTGCGGTCTAACAATTCTTATGTAAGACCGGTCAATAGTGATATTGTTAGACCGATGTAATAAACATTTCTTTTGTAGGACTTTTTATTAGTAATAAATATATAGAAGGATATTTATAAGGGTATAACAATAGTTATTACAAATGTCTAACAGAAGTATTTGTTTGGTCACAAATAAATGGCTTTATACTGCCTTAACTCTTTCGTTGGCTTGCAATGCTACTTAGGAAACAAACACAACCTATGAAAGATTTTATTTGTGCACTGTTTTTCTAAAAAATGTAATAATTAAATGTTTAGCAAACTTAATTTTCTCTATTTACACCTATAACACATATCATGCTCAAATCTCTATCTATGATTTAAAAGTGAACGTATCAAAATTCAGTGACAACGAGTTGACGAGGGGGAGTGACACTTCACAGTTGCGCATCTTAACTTACTTTGTCTTCCCCTTCGCCCGCCAAAAGGTCAGGGCTGTCATCTATTCCGTCCTAAAAAATAAAGCAGGAACATTTAGAAAACTGACAAACAAAAATAATCCCAAGAATAATAATTTCAGGAAGCATACGCCACGAAAAGTTGTGGACACCCACCATCATGGCTGCAATTTTATCACGTGACTCAAATATTTTGTACAACGAACCCGATACATAAAATAAACACTGACGTCACCCAAGAAGACTGAAAACTACGTCATATGCACTCGGAATATCGCATTTTTTCGTTGAAAAAATGAAGTTGGTGATGTTTCTATTATTAATAATTTTCAATTGTGAGGAGAGTCATTCTGGTGAGGTATTTGTATTTTATCTATCACTATTGTAGAAACAGTTAGGTCCACAAAGGTCATGTCGAAAAGCATTTTCGGCGGTTAGGCCTATGACATTACGGGGATGCAGGTCTGGTAATTTTCTTTTTAAAATAGATCTATTATAATCAGACACAGTTCCTTAGACCTGGACACTTCGGAGGGCTCAATGCGGCCCAGACCCTCTGCCTACCCCCCCTTCCAATTATGTCCACACGTCTGATCGTAATTTAGAAGTTTTCATCTGGAACTGGAAGCACAGCATAACTATTAGGCTAATATTTACTTGACAAGGGTTCTGAGTACTAGTACTCACACCCTGGACTCCCCTTGCTCGTTGTATTATTATTGTCCCCGCTTTCGCGAAAGCGAGGGGACATTAAATCTCATTCGTCTGTCCGTCTGTCAGTCTGTCCGTCACAAAAACTTGAACCTTGCCATAACTTTTGATTTAGAGGAGCTATGGCTTTCAAATTTAACATGTTTATTCCTTGTGACAAGACCTTTCTTTGGGTACCACCAAATTAGACCTTTCGACCTTGACCTTGAATTTTGACCCACTTTTACACTAAAATTCTTAACTTTTACTTTAGCAATAACTTTTGAACGGTAAGGACTAGGGCTTTTATATTTCACTTAGGTATTCTTTGTGACAAAGCCTTTTCATTGAATACCAACAAGTTTGACCTTGACCTTTGAGGTTTCCGTTCTTACAAAAAAACTTTAACCTTTGCCATAATCTTTCAACGGTTAAGGTTAGGGCTTTTATACTTCACATATGTTATCCTTGTGAGAAGACCTTTCATTGGATACCAAGAACTTTGACCATTTGACCTTGACATTGGAGTTTGACCTACTTCTAAAAACAAACCCTCTTTTTTTTAATGGTGGACTTATCTTTTATGTTAATTGAATAAAAAAGAAATTATTCTTGATAAAATATTGTTTTATATTATTTAGTTAATAAAGTTTATAAACGACGATGTTTGAAGAAGTATTTTTGCGATTTTTCATATTCCCTTTATGACAAGTATCCCTAAAAATATTTGAAAATTTAAATGTGAAGTCTCAGTATGTAAATACCATACCAAGTTTCACAGCCTGTTCTAGATTAAAAAAAACAAGGCAGCATATCACGATATTTTAACTGATTGATAAGCAAGTACTAATTTATCATTTTGAAAAGTTTGAAAATCTTGTGACAAAGACTTTTCCGACATAGGTTCTACCTTAAATCTCATTCGTCTGTCCATCTGTCCGTCACAAAAACTTGAACCTTGCCCATAACTTTTGATTTAGAGGAGCTATGGCTTTCAAATTTCACATGTTTATTCCTTGTGACAAGACCTTTCTTTGGGTACCACCAAATTAGACCTTTCGACCTTGACCTTGAATTTTGACCCACTTTTACACTTAAATTCTTAACTTTTACTTTAGCAATAACTTTTGAACGGTAAGGACTAGGGCTTTTATATTTCACTTAGGTATTCTTTGTGACAAAGCCTTTTCATTGGATACTAACAAGTTTGACCTTGACCTTTGAGATTTCCGTTCTTATAAAAAAAAACTTTAACCTTTGCCATAATCTTTCAACGGTTAAGGTTAGGGCTTTTATACTTCACATATGTTATCCTTGTGAGAAGACCTTTCATTGGATACCAAGAACTTTTACCCTTTGGCCTTGACCTTGGAGTTTGACCTACTTCTAAAAACAAACCCTTACCATAACTTTTAAAGGTAAGAGCTAGGGCTGTCATACTTCAAATATGTAATCCTTGTGAGAGGACCTTTCCTTAGATATCAAGAACATTGACCCTTTGACCTTGACTTTGGAGTTTGGCCTACCAGGTACTTTTTAAAAACTATGTCCTTGGTCATAACTTTTGAACAGTAGATTATAGGACTTTCATATTTCACATATATATTTCTTGTGTTAAGGCCTTTCATTTGATACCAACAATCTTGACCTATTGACCTTGACCTTGGAGATTACTGTACTTGTGAAATCTAACCTTGGCCATAACTTTTGAACGGTAAGGGATAGGGCTTTCATACTTAACATATGTAATCCTTGTGAGAAGACCTTTCATTGGATACAAAGAACTTCGACCCTTTGCCCTTGACCTTGAAGTTTAACTTACTTTTAAAAAGCAATCTTTGACCATAACTTTAAAAGGGTTAGGGCTAGGCTTTCATGTTTCACATACTTAATCATTGTGACAGGACCTTTCATTGGATATCAAGAATGAAGCATGCTATGATTTGTGAACAATTGACCTTGACCTTTACGATTGACCTTATTTAAAAAAAAAATCCTACTTCAGTGATAATTTCTAGATGACATATAATAGGGCGTTCATATTTGAGACAATATCTCATAAAAAATGATATCTCACCTACAAAGACACCGAAAGCGGGGGACCACAATTCTTTGAATTTGCTTGTTGTATTTTGTTATGTATTTTATATTATATGTGCATTCGAAATGGATTTGTTTAATTTTGTTATGAATAGAAAATCAAGGGTTCATTTCATCACATGTTCATGCTCTTTCTTGGGATTTCAACTTCTCTTGCTTTAAAAACAATCAAAATCGTTTCTATTTCAGCTGTTCTCGTTCAGAAGGCGCGTGTAAAATCATTAATCAAAGACGGGATTCCAAGCCTTAGATCATGCATTCAGACCTGTATTCGGACGAAATCCATAGACTGTCAGTACTTGAAGTACAACACTACAACTCAACAATGTTTGATGTCTGAGAGTAAATATGCAGAGCTGGCAGGCTGGGTATCAGTCAAACAAGAACACATAGGAAATGAGAAAGTCGCCCGCCTATTCGTGCAAAGAAAACATGCAAATAGTACGTGAATATTATTTATAGTCAAAAACGGTATGATGGCATATTTCTGACATCTTCCCCCGTAAGCAAATTCTTGTTCTATAAATTATTTTGTCATGCAAGATATTTATGTCTACATGGTTTTTAATATATCAACAATTTAACATGTATACAACATAACAATGCTAGAAAAAATGTAATCAATGAGGAATTTTGGAGAAAAAATATTTTACACCCACATGTTATCATATATACAGTTTAAGTATATAGCAAGATTCCAGTTCCTCAAGGCCAGGACCTGAGCCGATATACAGAAATAAACCCCCATACAATCACAATGACTACTCAGTACATGTACATACATGTACATGTATATAAATGTATATTTTTTCATGAATATTTCTTTCACTAACAAATATTTTCGTTGAACGTCTTTCAGACTCTGGGACAACCTCAGATGCCAACTATGCTGCCGTCTTAGTTCAAATGATAAAAATTCTCCAATTAGAAGCGAAAAGTCTTGAGCTTCAGGTAACATCATCAAGGCATATACATTATTGTAGTTAAAGCCAAATGTCAATATAAATTCTTAACCAGTTTATGTTTAGAAACTTTTTTTCTCTCCAGAAATTACTGTCTGCGACGGAAAACCTTATAACACTAAGGGACGGTCAGCACATTTTATCATCCACCCTTATTTCTTTAGCCAAACGAAAAATCCAGGTTCTGAACATGAAACTCTGGCGCCATCAGCAACAAGTGATAATGTCATCGATGAAGCTTTTAAAATCAGAGTCCATCTTGACGAATAAGAGAAACAAAACTGCATTTGGGGAAAATTTTAATCGTCTTGTAGAAACTTTGCGCCTTGACCAGAAGAATATAATGCGGGATATCTTGTATAATCTTCTGAAAACCTTACAGTTTTACCAACAGCTACACAACTACAACCTCTTTGTAGGTATTTTATATATCTATTGCCGAAAAAGATATTAAGATATAATTCACCACATACTTTTATAAACTTAAAGTTAATGATATTATTTCTGGATAAAAGATTATAAAAACAAATAAAATCAAACAAATTATTTTAAAAACTATATAAATAAATGAATGTTTCTTCCATTTTATCTGGAGATTGGAATATCGTCTTTTTTATTGAAAAGATTAGAAGCATATGTTTAATTGATTCAAAATTTTCTTTTTTGAAGATCCGTGGAATTCAGACACAAACCCAAAGAACTGTTCAACGTTGAAACTGTGTGTGAAGAATTCCCTTCTCTAAGTACTCTTTTTTCGGATAAGCAACTTGGGAAAGCGAAATATTAACGTCTTTACTTTTTGTGTCTGAACTTATACTACACTGTTTTCTATTTATTTTATGATGACAATAAAATCACATTATATTTGAAGCATTACAAATATCAATGTTCATAAACACACGTGGTATATACATGTCAACTCTGTTATATGATTTTGATAGATTTACATAAAGTTACCGTAATCAAATTGACTTTTCCATATATGATACATTTACATCGGTAAAGAGATAAGACAGTTCAGCTTTCCATTTACAGACACGTATATTTTGGGGTTTTATCCAGTTCTTGGATGATTCTATATATTATATACATTGGTGAAATTTCTGCTTTCTCAGGCACATCAATACAAGTCTCCTAGAGGTACCTTAATTGGTAAGCATAGATAGGAACATCTACATTTTTTTTCACGAAAGGTTTAATGTGATTGGAATTATAGATTATAGGTATAATATGGGTTGAACTCTGCATTCAGAGGAACATCTATGTGTGTGGATGGAGCTATGCATCCTGGGACGTACATCAATCATCTCCACTGGCGGATTTAGAGCCCGCTTTTCATTTTGGTGTGAAATATTGCATTCATTATATTGAATATAGCATTAGTCAAAAATATCCTTAAATTTGAACTTCACCCCCCCCCCCCCCCCCCCCCCCCCCCCCCCCCCCCCCCCCCCCCCCC
>PRKT01000083.1:452433-466379 GCA_003671525.1 Saccostrea glomerata | reverse complement strand
GGGGGGGGGGGGGGGGGGGGGGGGGGGGGGGGTAGGTAAACTTTTTCTCATTGACAATTACTTTCAGCACCAGTTCTAATACTACATTTTCGGTACATCACTTAAAGTCTAAATGTGTGGGGGGGGTGCAACCAGTCTTTCAATTAACATTTCCTATAGTATAAGTAAGGCTGGGGAAAAAAGGGGGGGGGGGCAGGCCCCCCTGTTGCTACGCCCCTGGAGTAAGTTGCTTAAATACATTGTACATGTAGCAATGTACAGGTATTATGTACTAAGAAAACACTGGAATGTCGCATTCAAATGTTTAATGTCATAGGGATATATATTAACAGATAAATATAAGAATTTAGTTTCTAATTGTATTATGAAAAAATTAATTAATTGGTTTGCGGCCGATTTTTGACGCTTGCGTCAATATGTTTCTTGTTCATAGTTATATAAGACTCCCATATGCACCTCCCTAAAAAATCTATCCTTTAAAAAGTACCGTATATGGCCACAAGTGAGTCATAATTGCATTTTTTCATTATATGTTTCATTGAAAAACCAATTAAAAAAATTGTTGTGAGATCAATTTTAGCTCATTTTCCATGATTTTTTTTTACTGAAACATGAAGAATTGTTTAATTTTTCTTCAAATTTCTTGTCTTTAAATGCTTAACAATATGATACACAAATCATTAGAATACTAGTACATTATGAAATTGTCAAGAAAAATTCTAATCTCAAATTACTATGATTTCTAAACAAATTAGAGTCTAAGAATTTTTATTTTGAACTTTACCGGTGATATTACCGCTCAATGCCTACAGATAAAATGATATTATTTTGAAATAATGTGAAGAAACTGCAAAGAATTCTGCATTCTATGGTGTTGTAGTCATAATTCACTCATAAAAACAAGCTACAAATGATACTGCAATAATATTATTTAAAAATGCATTTTGCAATGAAATATATAGTAGGGAAATAAAAGTATGACTCAGTTATGGCCAGGTACTGTACATTGTTTCTGAAAATGAGCTATGACGTTTAAATTTAAGATTTTAAAAATTGACAAGATATTGTTGAGATAATATACAAATAATATTGAATACTAATATTCAATAAAAGACTTGGTGATATTGTATTCTGCAGCAAATTCTCGCAAAGTGTTAGAAAAATACCGGCCTAGTATCTACTCTTTGTACTGTTCTGACTTTTTTTTTTTATTTTAAAGGCCGCCACAAAAGACAAGCTACTCCTTCGTCGGTGGTCAGTTTACCAGGAGATGTAAAAATCATCCGCAGAAGCAATGTTCCAAATCATGGTGCTTGTGCAAAATTATGCACGGAAGAAAAATTGATCAAATGTCAATATTTTAAATACCAAGAGGAAAAGAAAATGTGTTACTTATCTGACCGAGACCAGCCCAATATTGCCGTAGATGGAACACCGCAAAATGCTTCTCCTTCTACGACAACAGGACCCAATGTCGAGATACAACAGACACATAAATTAACAGAAATTGTGGAACTTTTGTCAAAAATTAAGAACGCTTCTCAAAAGCCAATACCAAGAACTGCTGGGACTGGGGCAAAACAAGTTTTGACCAAACAATTAACCAAGGATAAGGGTAATTATATATCCATATAAGAAACTTTTTTTGAAATACAATATTTATTAAATTGATACATATTTGTTTTGATGCTAGCATTTCTCATCATTTCATTTAACCAGATCAGAAAAAAGTGAAACATACACAGGAAAATATGAGGAAAATACAGAGAAATTTAGAAAACACTCAGGTGAGAAAATTCCACATATTTGGTTTTCCTGTACATTTTGTGTGTTTTCGGGGGTTGGAGTGGGATCAAATTCAATGCACAAGCCTTGAAAAGTATTCATCATTAATCATTTGTTTATATATAATTTTAAACGATATGTTAGTGTGGGAGGTAAATTTGATTTGAATTATTTTCAGACTTTACGTGACAAAATCCATCTCATTAGTACAAGTATGTTGGGAAACTTAACAAAGATAAAGGAAATGCAAATACGATCTTTACTGCATTTTAACAAAAGAATGCGTAATATTCAAGAAGACTTGCTTCAGACCACAAAAGAAATTGACAAAATAAAAATGTCGATGGGTGAATTGAAGCAAAGGACTTCTGATAAAAAGGTGCAGGAAAACATAGCCCTGTTACAGAAAAGTCAGGAGAAGTTTGATTCTACATTGAAAAGATTAGAGGAAAGGAGTGCTAAACTCCATAACGACATGGAAATGTTCCATCAGTTAACAGCTATAATTGCCAAAAGAGTGGATGCCATAAAAAACAAGGTATTCATGACTGTGTTTGTTAAAAAAAAGTTCTGTTATTATTAAGTTTTTTAAAATACAAAAAAAATGAATTATAGTTTTGATATTTGGTTTCAATAAAGAACAGAATAATTTATAGAAAATGTTTCTATTTTCTTAGCCAAAGAATGATCTAAACATGCAACGGTTTCAAGAAGTAGCTGTCAAGTCTTTGGAAGAATTATCTCATCACGGGAGAGAAATTCAGAGACGAATGAGAAACCTTGAACTGAACATCAAACTTGTAGCTCATGCCCTTGTCATGTCACAGGCTGATGAAACCAAAAGTAAAATCATGATAGAAAACATCAATAAAGAACTGATAGACCTGAGAAAGGCAGTGCAGGACAGCTATATGTGGCACGTAAGTAGATTCCTTTACGATCTCTATGTACTTTAGATTCACAGAATTTGTGGAAAATCTTATGCGTAAAAAGAAGAAAACACTTGCTGTGGCCTTCCACTCAACATTTAGATATATCGACGACGTATTGTCAATTAACAATGGTAATTTCCATTCCTATGTCGATACGATATATCTTGGTGAGCTTGAGATAAAAGATACCACAGAGTCTGACACATCTGTTTCGTACTTGGATATTTTACTTGAAAAGGACTTTAATGGTAATCTAACAACCAAACTCTATGACAAACGTGATGACTTTAACTTTTATATCGTCAACTTCCCTTACTTATGCAGCATTATACCTTCATCACTTGCATACGGTGATTATATATCTCAGTTGATTCGATACGCAAGAGTATGCTCTACGTATGAACAATTTCTAAAACGAGGTAAATTATTGACAAACAAGTCGATGAAACAAGAATATCGGCAGTCTCGTTTAACGTCATCATTAGAGTCAGCACATACAATTGGTCAAATGTAATTAGACCTTGTGATATACTTTTAGTATTCAATTGATACTTTTCATATATGCTGAATCATATATCAAATAATTTTTTTTAAAGAATGTGAAACAACTGAGTGGCTTCTACACAAAAGAGAAACCCCCTGGAGCCCTGGAAAACATTGGTCTTCTACTTAAAAATATTAACACATACATCAGACAACTCAATACAGTCAATATTCAAAGATTGCAGAGGATGAACAGGAAGATGAATAAATTTCTTTCAAAGGTATTTCTCTATTTCATTCCAAAATCCTAGTATTCTGCTAAAAAATTCTTTAAATTATGTCAGTCAATATATTACATTTTTTACAGACTTTAGAAGCAATTTCCAAAATGGAGAAGAGAAGGAAAAACGTTGTGCGTAAACGAATTGGAAAAATGAAACATGTTTTGATAGATTCCCTGAAGGCTTTGGCACAGTGGACTCAACATGAGGAAAAGGAGGTTAAAAGTCTGAACGAGAAAATGGACGACCTGAGACTAAAAGTAAATATATATATATATATATATATATATATACATATATTAAAAAGGAGAAAACTTCCGCATAGTATAGAGCTAAAAACAAGGCAATGTTATTTGTAAATAAATGCTCAAACTTCATTGTATCTAATTGTATGTATTTTAGACTTCGAGATTTGCAGGTGGAAGCAAAGTTGCAGACAAGAATAACCAACAACTGAAAATTAAGCTGAATAACATAAAGAAAACTGAAGAAAAAATGATAAATACATTGGCAAATTTAGAGAAGTCAACAAAGATCAATTCTGCTAAATTACAGGAAAATTTAAAGGATGCAATGAAAAAGGTATTTTTATATTTTGCATTAAGTGATTTTGAAGTAATTTTGCAGTTTGAAAATATCAGTTTTCTCAAAAGTACAAATGTATGATATTTTAAATCAAGCATAAAAAGAATATAAATATTTTTTATTTCATATTTTGTCCAGGTCTCCCCAACCCCCCTTTCCCCTAGATATTTAATTTTAATAAAATAATTGTTTGATTAGCAAATAATTGCCTTATAAAAAGAATTCGTATTAAAAGCATAACATTCTCTTCCGCTTTTTTAATTAGACACTGAAGAAGCAGGATAAAAGGATAAAGGAATTAAATAGAAAAAGGTTACGAACTGCATTGACTGCAGCTCATAAAGTAAATAGGAAAATGGAGATATTCAGACAAAAGGAAGACAAGAAGATGAGAGAAGCAAAATCTAAGATGGACAAAAAAGTAAAAGTGGTATGGAAATCAAGAAAAAAGTCACATTTGTTATGAATTTTATTTTAATGTTATTTATGGAGTGTCTTTCATAAAATGATTTTGTTGAAATGTTCCTATAGATAAATTATGAAATTGTTTGAGATACTTTCATAAGATTTATACAAAAACTATATTTATATGGATGAATATCTCACCGCGAGTCCAAAATTTAACAAAATATTTGTTAAAAGACCTCGTAATTTAATATTTGAAACAGGAATATATGTACTCTTTGAAGGAAGCTAATATTTTCATATTAAACATAAAATAATCTGACTTTATAACATAACCACACTTTGATAAATATAAGAATGTTGCAGAATGGTACATATCAGAAAGTGTTAAATACATATTGCACTTTTTTCTTTTTACATTTTAACAGATTATTATTTTTTAAACATGCATCCATTTTTTCTGTGTTCGTATGTTTATAATTATACAATAGCTAATATTATTTAATTTCTGTTTTAATACAGCTTATCTGAATGTACATACTATTGTTTTTAATTAATAAAAAGGAACAAAAATAAAATTGTTGTTATACTGTGATGTTGATATAGAGCTCAAGCAAGACCATTTTCTCTAGGCAATGAAGAAAGTATATGATAAAGTTGTCCATGACAAGAGGTTAACAGGCACAAAGAAGGAGCTACGGAAACAGAAAAAAAGAATTCAAAATGCCCTGAAACAACTGAAGACCATTGGAATATCACAGTTTTCAACGTTAAACAAAAAAATTCAAGCCATTATAAATGAGGTCTGTTACACTTCTCTGAATACGATTGTAAATAAACACACAGTGTATTGGTTGGTATTTATCGTAAGATTAAAAACGATATATGTTTATTACGTTTTGTTTTAGAAAAGTGGGAATGTTGATGAAAAGATGGTCAGAAAAATGCGCAGAATTAAAGAAGTGGTGAGAAAAACTTTAGATTCTGTAATAACTAGAAAGGACAAGGACCACAAACAGCTATCAGCAATCCGGAGAAAATTCGGCAAATTCTTAGAGGAGGCAAGATTAACTCTTAAATTAGATTCTCTTCTAGTAATATTTCTCGAAGATTGTAAGATAAACATAGATATCGATAGATGTAACTTTTTTGCACGCTTAGAATTATGAAAAAAATGCTACCAAGTAAATATTAAAAAAAAAACTCCACCCTTTCACGGTCTTGAAAACATTTAAATTGTTTATTTCTACCTCTTTATATACAATATGTATGCTCTTTATATCTCTTTTGTTTAAGAAAATTCATTCTCTTTCAAAAAAATTGTATTAAGCTATAGGTGGGAAGGGTATTTGCTAATTGTAGGTGAAAGATATAGAGAAGGAGAGGCAGAAGGAGACAACAACACTTGCAAAGACGGGGGAAAAGAAGGTATTCATTTCCCCATAATAGTCAATAAGTACATACTCTATACAGGGTTATTTTTCCCTTTCATATTTACAAACAATTTTGTCCCATTTTCAATTCTCTTTGTCATGTTTTTGTTGAAGAAAATTGTTTTCTTTGAATTAGCCTTGTTTTTAATTTGTCCACCTATGAGAACGGCAGATGAGACGACAAAAAAGGGGCTGGGACGAATACATGTATAATATCAGAAACATTATGCCCAGAAAGGTTTTTCTGTATTGTTCATGTACACTTTTTAAATTTGAAGAGAAACCAAAAGATGAATACAATATTGAAAGAAGCTGTAAAGAAAGCGCAGAAAATGCAACAAAAGTTGGCCAAGCAGAACAAGAAGGAAATAAAAAATATCAAAAAGGAGGTATCAGAAAAGAATCACTCTGTTAACTCTGTTATTTTATTATTATTATAAAAAGGAATACTTTATTTACCTTCTAAATATCTATTACAGACAATGAAAAAGCAGTTTTTAAAGATTTCTCCAAAACGAAGAATTTCAGATACGAGAAAAGAACTGCAACAGCAGAAGAAACAGATTCAAAAAGCTTTAGCAAAACTTAAGACAATTGGCAAAGCACAATTTTCAACGTTAAATGATACAGTTCAGGCTATTATAAATGCGGTAAGAAACGTTTCCCTCAACAAATTGTGTAACAACAAAAGTGTACCATTTCTTTAACCAGAGAAATATATTTTAAAGACATAAATATTGATGCTCTTTCTCATTTTTATCAGAAAGATGAACGTGCTGATGCCAATTTAGATAGGAAAATGTCTAGAATCAAAGATGCAGTAAGAAAAACATTATAATCTGTAAAAAATACGAAAACCAAAGACCACAAGGAGGTGGCTAAGATAAGGAATAAAATAGTCGAATTTCTGACTGAGGTAAGAAAGGTATAGTCATCACATTGAATATAATTTTAATCAGTTTTTTTTGTCTATAACAATTTAAATCTTGGTGTGAATATATTTACTGCAGAAATTTTCAGTTTTGATGTACATAGTTCTTGCATGATTTACTCTTGGTTATTTACTCCTTGTTCATTACTTAGAAATCTCCAGAAAATTACCTTTCATATTTTTTAGGTGAAGGACATTGAACAGAAAAGACAGAATGCAAACATTAATATTGTGAGGATGGGAGAAAAGAAGGTTTTAAATGCATACTAATTAAGAAGTGTATTGTTTTGTCTCAATCGATTTGCAATAACTTATTGGCACATTTTGTTAATAATATTTAGAGACTTCAGAAAGTTAATAAAGTATTAGCAGCAACTGCTAGGAAAGTTGAAAAAATGCAACAGAAGATTGCAGAGAGGGATCAAAAGCAACTGGACAATCTGAAAAAAGAGGTACCCATAGTAGTGAATCATATTTACATATTTCATTTTTATGTGCGCTAATAGCTATATAGAATTTCGTTATTCATTGTGCAATTACACAGTTAAAGAAAACATCAAAAAAATTGTTGTCAAAAACATTTGATTATGAGTAATATGTCAGGTATTTGTCAAAACATTTTAGTGAATGAAGGTATAAATTTTAAAGATCAGTTAAGTAAACTGTATTACAATTATAACCATGAAACATATAAACTAGCATCGATTCCTTTAATAAAGCTTTTTCTGGTTCACTTAATTTTTTTTAAAATATAAGAAACGGTATCTTTTGTAAATATTGTGAGTTGTGGATATGTATTTATATTTTATTTCTCATGCGTAGAATATAAATTTTGAAAATTTTTATCGGCCGTGATTCTAGTAAAGGGCCATTTCAAAATACTGACTATTTTTCATGGATTTACGCACTATTTAGTAACACTACCTCACTAAAATTGCTGTAAAATATTTACCTTATTTATATAATATATATTCTCTGTTAGCCCTTCTCTATTTGGAAACAATTAAAATAGAATTTGTTGATATTCTTTTTTTTTTTATATAAAAAGGGGATATATAAAAATTGCTACAAATTTTTTAAATAGATATTTTAATTTATTGTGTGTATGTTATCAACAAATAAACTTAATCGGCATTTTTATGGGAAAGATATCATTGCCTTTTCCTATCGCTACAGTCGTTTTCAAACCTAAAGTTAAAATAAAATTGTACTACATGGTAAATAAAAATATAAAATGGTTGTTTTTTTATAATCAAAACAAAATACTTTTAAAAAATCCCCAGTATAATGTTTTAGATGTGCATTCAAGATATGTGCAAGAGTCAAGAAATATATTATGGTGCAATTCGACGTCATTTTACGACAGTAAAGGCTACACGTACTAAAGCAGCTTAATATTGTGTGAAAACGTATTTACAGATGGAGGTCTAATTTCCCTCTGTTCTAAATTTTGTTAAAACATTTTATCATCAAATTAACTCTTTTCAATAGAATGCGTTTATGGTATAAAGCAAAAGGCTAACCTTTTCCAAAATTAAATTCATCTCTTCATATTACATAGAAAATGTGGCACAATATAATAGAAATCGCAGTAATTTATTATCACAACATGAATCCTAGTAAGGATTATTCTGTATCTTTTAAAAAGATATTAAGTGTCCTGAAACATATGGAGATAACGAACAGTATTCAAGACGAAAAGTCCATAAAACAATACAAAACAGAAGCAAAGCAAACACGGACCTCCAAAACAACAGAGGTGGGATCAGGTGCCATACATATCAAATTCATATCGGAAAACATAATGAAGCTATATTCAGAAGTTATCCCTCAGACGGACATAAGACCTCAAGTAGTCTGGGCCACAATAAGTCCTATTTTGCATTCTTTTTAGTCAGAAAAGATCAAAGACAAGACAGTTAAAGCCATTGTTCAACAGACCAGAGAAAAGGCGGTAGGCAATATGTTGAAGATGTCTCAACCTTACACTTTTAAAGTTTAAAATTAAATTAAGAATTTTATTATATTCAAACAAATGAATTATTATCGATATTAATTAAAAATGTTTAGATTTTAACATTTTTAATGCCCCCACAATAGAAGATTCGAGGATATACAGCTTTTATCCTGTCCATCCGTCTGTTTGCCTGTTTATCTGTTTTTCTGGGGAAAAAAACTTTAACCGTGACATTAAATTTTGAGTGGGTGGGCTATAACTTTCATATTCACAGGTGTTTTCCAAGACCTTTAATAGGACACCACCAAATTTTACCTCTTGACCCTAGAGTTTGACCTTCTTAAACCCAAAATTTCCGAACTTTAAGCTTCGGCATTACTTTTGAATAGTTTGTGCTAGGGCTTTCATACTTCACATGTATATTTGTTGTGTCAAGATCTTTCAAACGAGTTTAAAAATATTTGACCTTTTGATTTTAACCTTAGAATTTGACCCACTTTTAAAAAACTTTAACCTTGGTCATGACTTTTGAACAGTTACTCCTCGGGCATATTTTACTGGCGTATTCCTTGTTACAAGACCTTTCTTTGGATACCAACGATTTTTACCTTTTGGCCTTTCACTAAAACTAGTAAACTAGCATTTGAGAAACTTTAACCCTCTATAAGCTGCCATACGGGAGCATAAAGCGACATACAGGGGAACAAACCATCAGTGTTTCACGAACACATCTTGTTTTTCAAGTCAGACAGACACAGAAGTGTACCTCAACTTACCGGTAAACACAGTTTTAGACAACAGTACTATTATAAAAGCATAAAAAAACTGGTTTATGTGACTTGCATTTTATATAAAGAATTCGGGGGAATGATTATGTAACAGAAATATGATAGAAGGAATGAAAAAATTAAGTCAAAGTTGAATAATTGGTCATTCTCTGATAAGCCTTCTTTATAATCGTACTTATAAAATATCAATATGAAGATACTTTTCTTTCAAACATGAAATAACATCAATGTAAGATTTTAAGACAAACATATGGTCATATGAGACAGTAAATTTATTATATCAAAATAAAAGCTTTGTCATTAATTGTCATTGAAAATGTCAAAAATTGTGTTAATCAGAAGAACAAAGCATTGAAAGAAAAAAGTAAGAGACTGGAGAAGAAGCTTAAAATTTTGGAAAAGAAGACGGAACACAGAAATAAAGTTTCACAACAAAAAGAAAAGGAAGCAAATATAAAAGTAAAACATCTTCCGAAGTAAAAATAAATACAATTCATATATTTACTTTTGATGAATGATGAATCAAATAATAACCTTGCTTCAAATGTAATAGTCAATCAATGCATTTTATTTTGAGCTTAAAGTGAAATGAAAATTGAAGTTCAACTTCATCATCATACAAATAAACTGAGCACTTTTAAGTGCAAATTAAATTTTATTCAATTTAATTCTTTACTGTGTAAAATATATATCGCTTTTATTTGTTTGAATATTTCAGTTGCAGAAAACAAAAGACCAGCTCTCAGAACTTTCTGCACAAAAATTTCAGACAGTTAAGGTACGATTTTGACGCATCGCAGACTAAGTAAATTTTAATTTATATGCATATGTCATATATTGTATTTAAGAAATTGCAGTTAATATAATGTTAGTGAATATTGAATATAATTTTTTTGTGACCTTTACTGAATCTGATGTAGGAAAATCAAAGAAAAATAAAAGAGGAAGCAAAGTTGAAAACAAAAATAGACAAATTGAAAAAGAAGACTAAAAAAATCGCAGAGGAATCGCAAAGGAGAAATGGATTACTTGACAAAAAGGTAATCTCAGAAAAAATCTGATGTTTCATTCAGAAGCATTTTATCTGTTGTCATGACCTTTGTTTTAACACTAAATTTGACTACGGAAAATTCTGTCTACCTGATCAATATTTGGGGATTGTGACAGTTGGTCTTTCATCAAGGGTTGCCCACTCCTCCTAGACACATGATACCGCCTCAGAAATTAAAGGAATCGAGAATTGCTCACTCAAATTGAGGCGTGTCAATGATAACAAACGTTATCGTTTCTATGGTTTTCGAAGAAAAGTAGGCTCATCGGGGAAACCAAGAGAAACCAAAAAATTTACATTCAATTAAATCGCCAAAATATGGCTGAAATACTAGTATTGCTGATTCGGCGTTAAACAATAATAATCAAACATCAATCATATTGTTATATCAATTATTAGACATATACTAGTACTTGGTACCCAGGGCATTTATCAGTGGGGGATCTTTTTTTATGACAACACATACTACGACACGTGACCTCGGTTAATAAATTTAGGCCTGATACGATGGACTGGTCTCCACATCCTGCAATGGGATTTGAACCTGCCAAATATAACTCCTTGCTAGTTCTCGTTTATAGAGCAAACGCTCTGACCACTGTTTTGTATTCTAACATGTTTTAATATTTTGTAATTTAATATGTACTGATCAATTTTCAGATGAACAAAGTGAAAGATAAACTTAAACAGATTTCTGACATAAAGGATGATCTATCCAGGGTAAGAAGGGATTTGGAATAACTTTTTTGATTGTTTTATAATCATTATGCTTTAGGGGGGGGGGGTATATGGAAATAACTTTGACTGTTGCTCTTCTGATAAACTTATCCCTCTGTCCTTATATACTGCAGTGGGTGTATCATTTGTGAAATCCGATATTTCTTTCTTTTAATCGAAGTAAAGTATGGTAATAAACATATGTAAAAAATTAAAAATAAAGCTGTATTTTTAACATCAAAATTGATAGAGAGAAAAAAAGATAAGAGAAAAAGAAGATAAAGCAAATAAAAAGATAGTGGAGCTAATCCAGGCTGCTACGAGCCTTAAACAGGTATTGTTAAGTACCACGAACATAGCTCAAAGGACCGTTTATTTAGAAAAAGCAGTATAAATAATTAAGTATTGATAATGTACTTATGTTTTATGTCATTATTGAATTTTTTCTTACGCAGGGAAAAGAGGCAGTTAGTTGGAAAAAGAAGAAGCATGAAAAAATGGTATTTTTTTCTGATAGCTTGAGAGAGGTAAAGCAAGTACAAATTAAATAAATTATGTTTTTCACTTTATTAAAACATATATATGAATGTTTTTTTTCTTCAGAAAATTGTTCCAGGCTATGGAAAACACAAGGAGCTTCCAGCTGGAGCAGTAAAAGTACCAGTTAAAAAAGTATTGCCACAAAAGGCAGAAATATTATTATCATGTGTTCAATGACTTTGAGATGCATCAGCAAATGTTAAATATTCAGCAAAAATGTATAGTACTTCTGCTGAATTTTGATCATCTGTAAAGAAATTGTAAAGAAATATTAATGTTTATATTTATATCAGAATATATCTGAAGGAGAAACATGGCATGAGTAAGATAAACTTTAACAGAAAAAAAACTTGGAACTTGATATCTAAGAAAAAATTATATACAATTGAGAGACTTGCATAATAGTTAACTGTAAAAAATGCTTTTCATTGATTAACTGTAATAATTTTATATCTTTATTTACTTCGTATTATTTGTTTCAAACTGGAATGTTTCTTTACACTCAACCTACTTTGTATTGTTTTATGCCTCCTTTGAAAGAAGGTTGACGAAATGTCGTCCGTTTAACACCAGTATTTTGAAAAAAAAACTGATAGACATGAAATTTGGTATCCTGGTTGTCCTGATAAAGTAAAAGAAGCCTATTGGTTTTGAAAAGATCAAGAGTATAACTGCTCTTGATATAAGAAAAGTCCTCTCTGGACTGGAAAGGATATGTCCTCTTGATATCTTGATAAGCCTATGCTTGACAAAACGTTATAACTGGTACCATCTATGAAGTAGCTGACCTCTTCATGTCGAAATTTAAAAAAAAAATGAGAATATAAAGTTTGTTATTTGGGGGATTAAATTTATGATTCATTCATGGTACAACTGTACAAATACATACATTTCCGTGTTAGTAAAATGCGCTTTTAATTGTAGAAAGTTATTCCAGGCCAAGGAAAAGGAAGAAAACTTGCAACAAGCATTACAACGATGCCAGCTCATAAGGTAAAAGAATTAGAATACAATGTATATTAATTAAGAAACAATTTGATTGAAATCAGACCCTTGTTTGTTTTTTAAAGATCTGGCGATATCGTAAAAAAGGAGCAATGAGGGTCTGCTTTTAATCAAATTGAATCAATGTAAACCTTTGTGTGATTACATGAAAACAATTTTCTACTTGCAACATTCATTTCTGCGAAAACGGTAAGTGGGCTAACTAAAAAGTTATTTTTTAATTTTTAAAACCTTTCTTTCGGGATTTATCTTTGATTGAACAGGTCCGTGATAATAATAATAAGAGCTTATTAATAGTAAGTATCCCCTTTTAAGCTCACCTGAGTCGAAGGCTCAAGTGAGCTTTTCTTATCAAAATTTGTCCGTTTTCTGTCGTCATCGTTGCAGGGGCGTAGCTTCCACTGTGGCAATGAGGCAACTGCCTCACTAGATTTTTCAGCAGCATCCCCTTTCCCTTAATTGATTAATAATACATTGCAGAAAATATTTAATTTATTTCTTAAAAGCTAATTGTTTTTTATTTACAATTTACATAAATCTATAAATTATTGTACTAGTTCTGGGTCAAAATTCATGAGATCGGGCTCTATAGTTCTAAACCTAAAAGTATTTTTTGGAAAAATATATATTGACCACAAGAACAAGAGACAGGCAAAGTTGACCCCCTTTCTATGGAAAAGGAATAAAGAAAGTCTATATTCGGCATCAAGTATTTCACAAACCCTGTAAACTAATTAATAATTTTATTATCTTTCCAAATGATGCCCAAATTCAATTATATTTAAATATTAAAAAAAAATTAAAGTATGTAAGTTTTTTTCGAAAATGAAGTAGAAGTTTGAATAAACATTTTTTTTTGCTGTATGGAATACTTAGAAATACAGTATGTACATATAGTATCAAATGAATACTGAAAGTCATAAAACCGGAAAAATCACGAAATTTCTGTCCTGGACAAGTGTCATTTTTACATTTTAAAACCAACAAATTAAATTTTATTCGGGGGGCTTCGCCCCCCTGAACCCCCCAACAGGTTTCCGCCCTCGACCTACT
>PRKT01000083.1:419299-452171 GCA_003671525.1 Saccostrea glomerata | reverse complement strand
CCCCCCCCCCCCCCCCCCCCCCCAGTAAACTTTTCAATTGGGATCTGAATTGTGCATTTCCTAGCTCAGGTGAGCAATGTGGCCCCTGGGCCTCTCGTTATTGGTAACCCCCGCCATGAGCCCTGTTAATTGATTAGGTAGGCGGAAGTTTCATAGTCATTCAATATAAAAACAAAATATAACGAAGGTTAATAATCGGTATTAAACAAGTCAGCCAAAATACGACTCAATAATACTAACAGTTTATATTTGCTAACAAGGTCATTTTGGACAAATCATACTTTATGAATACTGTGTTTTATGCTAAAATACAATAATTTGGTAACGTTTGGTAATAGTAAAAGCGTGTAGATAGCGTTGTCATACGAAATGTATGCAAGTTATTGAAATGATACTGATTACAAGATTATTTTACTGATCCCCAATTTTTTTTTTAAACTTCAGTTTATGATGCGTAATTATACAATTGATCTTTTACGTTATACGAATATACTTCATTACTGAAAAGGTCTTTCAGTCTATTTTCGGCTTGTAGATCCTAACATGAAGTTTAGTAAAACATTTTTATGTTGACGATTTACAGGTTAAATTTATTTAGATAATGTGCTGATATTTTACATTTCAGTTTTGAGTAATGGCTTGCAGATCAAGTTAGAATGTCATATCGACTAATTTGTTTTCTTGAAACTCTAGTGTTTCAATGGTCAACGTTTTTGCTGTGATCATGATTCGTATTGTTTACAGGATCTACGAGATTGATCTCTAGTTTTTTTCATTTTTATCCCCAAGACTTTAAGTTAATTTATTTATCATTTGAATTCTTAAGTTAAAAAAAAGTTCTTTGAATAAAATGTGCTCAAAGAATTCAAGTGAGATGTGCCAGTATCCATGCTTTTAATTTTTCTTTTAGAAAAAGACAGGAAAGGGGGAAAAACCACACATAGTAAGATGGTATCACACAAATGAATATTATATACAGGGAAATTTTTTCCCCCGTTTATTTTTTGCCCTACTCACAGGTTGGCGATTTCAAAGAACACTTCATATTCATTTTTACCAGAATTTAAAACGGTTCAAATTGCTTGCAAGTGTGAAAGGGCAATAATTATCTGGGACAAAAATATGCATACAGTTTTGAATTCTTGAGTAATTCTCGAATTTTTCAATTTTTATTTTTATCAATATCAAACCCAAATACACATAAGTTAACTGAAAAAATGGTGAATTTCAAAAAAAATATTTTCTTAATTAGTTTCTGATATTTTGAACATAATAGTTATTTAATAAAATTTTGTTTCAATTATATTACAATGATTTTAATTTTTTTATCAAACTTATTGATTGAACTTCTCCTGTTTGAATTTTAATTTGTCAAAAGAAAGTGATCCCAGATCGTGGGGTAATCAGGAAACGTCCACTTGGAGCCGTGAAAGTCACCTTTCAAAAGGTATAACCTTTACTGTATTGTACTGACCTCAATGTTTCTTTTACTTCATCTTTTTCTATGCAGATGATATTTATAAAGGTATGACATTCTATGGATGTTTTTGAAACAATTAAATTTCTTTAACGCAATCTTATGAAAATTTACACTTACACTTTTTATTATCTGATGTCAAAAGATAGCATATGCATATCTCTGCTCTCTGTGATAATATTTTTTACCAGGGTTAAATAAGTATAACAGTTTTAATCATATTTTAAAATATGATGTCTTGCATTATTAAGATTAAAAAAAAGAAAAATAAATTTAATTTTATACAAATTAGCGATATACCAATATGACTAGTACCGGTAATTAAATTCTGCATGATTCATGCATTTTTTTTTCTTTTAGAAATTAGCTGAAAAGCTGAAAAGAATGAATGACAAGTTCAGGCATGTTAAAGAAAAATCACTGAAAATGAAGAAAAAGGTATGGAAAATATATACTAGAAATGAATTTATGAGTAGTGATTAAAAGATTAAATTTAAATCTGTTGCTAAAAGTGCTAAAAATTTGTATTATCAAATCTCTTTCTTTTAAATTAATAATTGTTAGCTAAAAGAGAAACTACAGAAGGAAAAAGTAATCTCTTCTTTACCAACAAAAAAAACTAAGGTAAGACATATTTTAACTTGTTAAAAACCATACAGGTACAATATTTTAACTTCTCAATAAACAAAGTGTATGTTTCTTTATTAAACTTATCCTTTTATATGTAGGGGAAGAAAACTGTAAGGAAGGGTAAGAAGAAACTGGAAAGAAAAATAAAGAGAATCAGAAAGATTAACAGAATAACTAGAAAGAAATTAAGAAGAATTCAAGAAAAGGTAAACTTTCACCCATGTTTCAATTTTGTTCTATTGTTATAAAAAGATTGATATAAAATAAAAATCAATGTACTTTGCCCCTTTTAGAGGAGAAAATTGCTGGAGGAAATGTACAAGGTAGGTAAAACTTGGAGTTGAGACATTTGGACAACAATTTTTGAATAATATGTACACTTTATCACTTAAATTCAATGAAAATGCAATTTTACTGTTATAATTTAAATGTTCTTTTTTCGGTAGGTCCTTTTCAATTTCAATTTGTAACAAATAAAACAGAATTTAACCATTTATAATAAATACTAGAAATCAAAAAATATGTTGGCTTTCTAAATACCTGTAAGCATAATCATTTAAAATATAGATATTTTACAGAGATCAAATTATGATTTATCTAAATTCATATTTTTTGAATGATTAAGCACTCGTAAATTTGAATCTAGGTAGAAATATCATAGCTGCCAAAAGCATAAAATTGTACTCAAAACACATCAAATGATTTTCTAGCTCTAGTTTAATTTCAAGAAACATACTATGAACTTTATGCATACAATTTAAACAAAGGGATCTATAAACTATAAAATCATTACAATTCTAAGGATCATGAGGTTATCAAGAGTAAATTAACTTTTACATTGATTGAGCCCAAATGTTCATACCATAGGTTTTACCATAGAATAATGGGTGAGATTTTAAAAGTTTGTTGTCAACTCGAATAACTTAATGAAACTAAAACAGTTTTTTTATTCATTTAACTTTTGGTATTTTGATAGAACAAACGAAAACATAATTAAAAATATGATATAATGCATTTCATTAATGACAGAGGAGGGAACAGACAAGAAAGATAAGTAAAGTGAGTAAGAGTAAATTTTGAGGTTTGCATTGATGCCATCTTGGTAAGGAATATGTTACAATATATTTCAAATTTCAGATATAACTGCTCATTGTAGACTGAATATTTTGTTAAAATTTAGCTAAATAATTTTTAGTATTGCTAAAGGTATCCTTTTCTATTCTTTGGTGTGATTCGGGAAAAAAATGCCAAAATTGCAGATTGTGTCAATTCTATAATTTTGAGGAATCAACTTCAACATTTAAAAGAAATGATTGGTTCTGTTATTGACGAACAAATATAAGTTCATACACTATCCCTGATTCAAATTTAATTTCTATAAAACTTGATACAATCGTATATTACATTAGAATATAGATTTCCAAGTTTTATTGTTCACTTTTTCCGGAAATTAATGGCTTTGTAAAATATATTATGTAATTATGGTTTTTTATTTTTTCAAATTTATAAATTAGTACAAATCTTGAAACAAATGATATTAATTAACTTAAAATTATTCCTATGTACAAACCATACTTTATCTGGCATTCTTAACATATTGCTTATTAATAAACATAACAATAATGGATTTGAAAATTTCATTATATGATACCCCCCCCCCCCCTAAAGCTTTGTGTACCTGTGTTGTTTACACTGATAAATTGATTGATGTCTTCAAATGGTAACACAAAGTGAAAATGTTATTTAACATTTCCTAGTGCTGTTCTTAAAGGTATTTTTAATAATCTTTTTTCTTAGCATTGTTTAGTTTTAAAATTCAGAGATTGTGGGAAAAACTAATATGCAAATGTTTTCTTTGAACCATCTGTAGAGCTATGTATCATTTTGAGCTGTAAACGAAAAATATGTTGTTTCCTTCAGTGCATTGTTTTATACATGTATATGATTTTGTATTGGTCTTTTTTTCTGCTACAAATTTTTGTGTTAATATTCGCTTTAGACAAGGACATTCAAAGGAAGAAAACTTCCAATAGTACGTATTAATATTATAGTTTTCAATTTGGAGCAAGATTCGTTATTCAATGAATAATGGTCTTAATTTATTTTATCAAGGTCACTTAAAAGTGACGTTTAAAAAAATCTGCCTACAGATTTTCTCTCTTAATTATGAATTACATATCAAGCAATGTAGTAATTTATCATTTTTACTATGGCTATTAAGTTGGCCAAAAACATATCCAAGTATTTTCAAATTCAAAAACTAATGATTTTGAATAAATATTTTATTATTCTTTGATTTTGTCTTTAACCAAAGAAAGTGATCCCAGATGGTGGTGTAATCAGGAAAATTCCACCAGGAGCCGTGAAAGTCACTTTTCAAAGGGTATTGCATTTGACTATGATAAACTGTTCTTTTTTTCATCCTATTTCTTGCAGTTTCTTTGACCAAAAAATCATTTACAAAAACCTTTTTGATAAATACATTATAGAATTCAATTTGAAGAAGGAACTTATTGATACTTGATGTAAAATTAAAAAAAAAAAACACATGCATTCATCTGTCTTGTATGGTGATGGACTATGAGAATTTATTCGGCACTAAAATGTTTATATTAGTATAGTATTATTAAGATAGTATTATTTTGATATCTCTGTTTAAATAATAATATTAAATACTCAAAATCCAGAAAATATAGACCAAGCTCTGAAAAATTAAATTATAAATGAATTTCAAATTCTTGGTAGTAAAGTGAACAAACAAAAACAGTGAATAAAATCAGCTTAATCAATTTAGTTTTTTGTGTTTTAGAGGATAATTGAAAAGCTAAAGAGGATAACTGAGAAGTACAAAAATGTCAAGGAAAAGGCACTGAAAATGAAGGAAAAGGTATTAATGGAAATCATGTTGAGTTAATAAGCAAATTATTAAAGATTTTTAAAAAATCTACGATTATAAATGCACATTTTTTTCTTTATAAAATGTTAGCTAAAAGAGAAACTACAGGAGAGAAAAGTAATCTCTACCTTAACAACAAAAACCACCAAGGTAAGACATATGATAAACAGGTTATTTATTTGCTTCTTAAATGAACAATTCAGGTATAATGTTTAACTCCTTTTCAATTAAAATACAATGTTTTATAAACAAAAACAAAATATGTTTTTTTTTAAGTTTTTATATGAAAAATTGTAATGATATGTAGGAAAAGAAAACTGCTAAGAAACTGGAAAGAAAAATAAAGAGAATCAGAAAGATTTGCAGAATAACTAGAAAGGAATTAGGAAGAATTCAAGAAAAGGTAAACTTTAATCCATGTTTCAATTTTGTTCTATTTATATATTAAAGACAATTTATATCAGATAATAATGAATGCACTTTGTCGTTTTAGAGGAGAAAATTGCTAGAAGAAATGTACAAGGTAGGTAAAACTGTGAGAACATTGCTAGAAGAAATGTATAAGGTTGGTAAAATTGTGAGATGAGGACATTTGTGCAATAATTTTTTAACTAATATACAGTTTATTACTTAAATTTAAAGAGAAAAGAACCATAGGATTCTTAATTTTTTAATTGAATGCTTTTGAATATCTTCTGGCTTGTCCTTTTAATTTTCTTATTTGTAACAAATTGTTTTTATTTTCCCGAAATTAGATTTGTTCATGATAAGTTTTAACCTAGAATCATGGATGATGTTTTAAAATTTGTGGTAAACCAGGAGAACACAAAATGAAACTTAAAAAGTTTTTTTCGTCAATTTAACTTTTAGGTGTATTGAAAAAGCAAATTTAAATGCATTCAAAATATATGGCATCTTGCGTTTCATTATTTACAGAGGAGGGAACAGGCAAAAAAGATAAGTAAAGTAAGTAAGAGTTGATTATGAGGTTTGCATTGATGTCAGCTTGGTAAGGAATATTATGAATTCTCATATTTTACTCCTATTTACAAAATACCTATGAATGCCTAGATTTAACTTCCATTTACAAAATTCATAAAAAAGCTTGATTTTTGTAGACTGGAATTTGTTAAGCAATATTTTGTTAGTATTGCTTAAGGTAATTTTTAGTATTTTTTGTCTGCTTTGAGCAAAAAATTGTCAAAATCGCAGATTATGTCAGCTCTCGAATTTCGAGGCATCAAGTTCAAAATTAAAAAGAAATGATTGATTCTGTTATTGAAGATCGAATATATGCCCATATACATGTACCATCCCTGATTAAAATTTTGTTTTTTGTAAAACTTAATAAAATCGTTTATTTCTGTTATTCCATCAGTATATAGATTTCCAAGTTTTATTGTTCACTTTGTCTGGAAATCCTGAATTTGTTTTAGAAATATAGATATATTTTTTATTTAAATACTAGTACATACTAGTATAAATAGTATATATATATAGTATACATATACTGATATGTCTTTGAATGGTTAGGCAAAAAGTGTACATGTATGTAATTTTCCCATCTTCCACGTGTTGTCCTAAAAGTATTTTTAACACACCCTTTTTCTTTGAATTGATAATTTTTAAAATACAGAGATATTGGATAAAACTTTATATGCCAATGTTTTAAAAGTCTTTTTGTGTATAATCTGTAGAGCTGTATATAATTTTCAGTTATAAGTAAAGTTTATTTAGTTTTCTTTGGTACAATATTGTTTTATGCTTGTCAAAGTATTTTTTTTAGTTTACAAACTTTAAATTAATATTCTCTTTAGACAAGGACAGTCCAAGGAAGAAAACTTCCTATAGTAAGTCACAATATAATAATAGCTTGTATGTAATTTTGGAGAAAGATTCGTCCTTAAATGAATAACGACCTTGCTTTAGTTTATCAAGGTTTCAGAAAAATGTTTACTAAGTCATGTAAAAACGATGATAAAAGAAACCTGCCTGCTTATTTTCTCTCTTATTCATTTAATATCTACCAATGTAGCCAATTGACTAAAAACTTTTTTAAGAATTCATAGATTTGAAGAAAAGTAATTTTAATTTAGAATTTCATTTTTTTTATATATTATTCTTTGATTTTGTCTTTAACCAAAGAAAGTGATCCCAGATCGTGGTGTAATCAGGAAACTTCCACCAGGAGCAGTGAAAGTCACTTTTCAACGGGTATTACAATTGACTATGATACATTTCTCTTTTCTTTTTCATCCTATTTCTTGCAGTTGATTTGACTGAAAATATCTTTTATGAGAAAAGACTTATTGATAATCGATGTTGAATGATGTTAAAATTTAAAGAACAGCTCATGCATTCGTCTCTCTTATATGGCGATGGACTCTGATGTGAAATAAATCAGCATTACATTGTTTAATGCTTAATTAGAATACTGAAAAATTTGTATTTATAAAACAATATCAAATATTCTGAATCCAGAAAATACAGATCAAACGATCAACAGTGAAATTTAACGAATTTCAAACCCTTGGTAGTAAAGTGAACAAGAAAAACATTGAATAAGTGTTGTATTTTGTGATTTAGAAGTTATTTGAAAAGCTGAAGAGGATAACTGACAAGTACAACAAAGTCAAAGAAAAGGCACTGAAAATGAAGGAAAAGGTTATAAAGGAAATCGTAAATGAATAAATAAGCAGATATTAAGAACATAAAGCTTAAATCTACTACTATAAATGTACACACAAAAAATTTATTTATGTTTTCTTTTTAAAATATTAGCTAAAAGAGAAGCTACAGGAGAGAAAAATAATTTCTACCTTACCAACAAAAACGACAAAGGTTAGACACACATCCAGAAACAAATTAAAATGCAGTGTGTTATCGTGCGAATTAGTATATGTTTCTTTCTGATGAAATACTTTGAAATATGCAGGAAAAGAAAACTGTAATGAAGAGTAAGAAGAAACTCGAAAGAAAAATAAAGAGAATCAGAAAGATTTGCAGAATAACTAGAAAGGAATTAAGAAGAATTCAAGAAAAGGTAAACTTTCATCCATGCCTCAATTTTGTTCTAATTTCGTAAAAAAAGATTGATATAAAATAAAACGTTTTGTAACTTGTCGTTTTAGCGGAGAAAATTGCAAGAAGAAATGTACAAGGTAAGTAAAACCGTGAGTTTGAGGAATTTGTGCAACAATTCTTTATTTAAATATTATTTTCCAGTAAATGTAAATGAAAGAACATTGCAGCCTTAGTGTCCTAATGTGAATGATTTCTTTATGTTTTTAAGTATGTCTTAAATTTTGATTTTCTTGTTTGTTACAAATAAACGATCTTAAACCATTTATAAAAATAAGAAATAGAAATTTAAAAAAGGAATTGGTCATCTAAATACCTCTAAACATATTCAACCAAATTATTGATACTGGACACAATTCGCTTTTTCTACAAAAGTATTGTGAATAACACTAGGTATTTTATATATTTTATTTTATACATGTATGTGTGTCTTTTTTGTTAAAAAATAAGATCGTATGTAATAAGTTGTACCGTAGGTTTTAAAATTTTTGTGATCAACTAGGTAAACATAATGTGAAACTAAAAGAAATGTGACATCAAGAAAGATAAGTAAAGTAAGTAAGAGTCGATTTCTGAGGTTTACATTCATGCCAGTTTGGAAAGGATGCTACAATACCCCTTTTTTAATTCTATTTACAAAAAGTTCATATATAAGCTTACTTTTTGTAGACTGGAAGTTGCTAAGCATTGGTTGGATAATTGTTAGAATTGGTTACGATAGCCTTTTCAATTGTTTTTTTCTGAATTGACCCAAAAGTTACCAAAATTGCAGATGATGTCAATTCTCGAATTTTGAGGCATCAACTTCAAAAATTAAAAGAAATGATTGATTTTATTATTGGACATCGCGTTTTCATACACTATCCCTGATTCAAATCTAATTTCTGTACTTAAACTTGATACAATCGTATATTACATGAGGATAAAAATTTCCATGTTTTATTGTTCACCTTTTCTGGAAATCATTTATGGGTTTTTGAAATATAGATATATTTGTTTTAACATGGATTTAAGCAAGTTTTTATATAATTAATATAAACTTAAAAACAAATACTCATATACAAATCATAATTTATTTGTTATTGCCTTTATGGAGAATATTACAATATGTTGAAATGGTTAAAATATGTTACCTCTGATAAAACTTAAGGTACATGTATGTGTAGTATACCAGGAAACATGATTCTGATATGTCTTTTGTATGCAAATGCAAAGTTCATAGATTTATGTTATTTTCCATCTTCCAAGTATTTTTAAAATACTCTCTTTCTTTTCAAAATTCATTTTTAAAATCTAGATTTGGGAAAATCCTATATGCAAGTTTTTGTTAAAAACTCTTTTTGGTATAAAATCTGTAGAGCTGTGTACAATTTCAGTCATGAGCAAAAAATTTATTTTGTTTTCTTTAGTCCAATTTTGTTGTATGCTTGTCAAAGTATGTTTTTATGTTACAAACTATGAATTGATATTTTCTTTAGACAAGGACAGTCCAAGAAAGAAAACTTCTAATAGTAAGTCTCAACATTATAATAGTTTCCATGTTATTTTGGAGAAAGATTCGTCCTTAAATGAATAATGACCTTGCTTTATTTTATATCAAGGTTACTGAAAAATGTTCCTAAAGTCAATAAAAGTGACGATAAAAAACGCCTCATTTTCTCATAATAATTAAATTCCTATCTACCAATGAAGCTAAATTGACTAAAATCATATGTAATTAATTTTAGATTTGCAGACAATTGAAATTTTGAATTGAAATAATGTATTTTTCTTTGATTTTTTCTTTAACCAAAGAAAGTGATCCCAGATCGTGGTGTAATCAGGAAACTTCCACCAGGAGCAGTGAAGGTCACTTTTCAAAGGGTAATACAATTGACTATGATGAATTGTTCTTTTCTTTTTTCATCTCATTTCTTGTAGTTTATTTGACTGAAAAGATCTTTTACGAAAACCTTTGAGATAAATACATTATAGAAGACAATCTCAAGAAAAGACTTATTCAGACTTCATGTTGAATGACGTACAATTTATAGAACAGCACATGCATTTGACTGTCTTGTATGCTGATGGACTATAATGAGAATGAAATCAGCAGTTTAGTTAGAATACTACTGTAGATCACCAAATTTTCGCGACACCTTTTTTTCGCGAGAGTCATTGTCTCTTGATAAGCGAAACAAAATTTTCACGAATCGTGGTTACTGCTCTAAATGATCTTAAGGAATACTATTATACGCGAGAAATAAATTTTCGTGAGTACACTGTCTCGCATAGTTACGCAAAAATAAAGTTCTCGCGAATAATAAGTGATTAACAGTATTTGATTAAAATATCTGTATTTATTAAACAATATATAATTTTCAGAATCTAGTAAATAGAGGCCAGGCTTTTGACAGTGAAATGAAAATAAATTTCAAATCATTTGTAGTAAAGTGATCAAGAATAACATTGAATAGAATCAGCTTAATTTATGTGGTATTTTGTGTTTTAGAAGTTAGTTGAAAAGCTGAAGAGGATAACTGACAAGTACAAACATGTCAAAGAAAAGGCACTAAAAATGAAGAAAAAGGTATTGAAGGAAGTACATGTAATAATGAGTTTATGAAGCTCTAAAAATGCAAAAAAATATTATTTCAATATATTTCTTTATAAAATTTAGCTAAAAGAGAAACTACAGGAGAGAAAAGAAATTTCGACTCTACCAACAAAAACGACTAAGGTAAGTCACACATCTTAAACAGGTTAATGTTATGCTTCTTAAATGAACTTTCCACATACATTGCTTAATTAAGTGCTTCTGAATTAACTTACTGTAACAGGGGATGGACTAGTAAATGTTTCTTTATTAATGAAATACTTTGTAATATGTAGGAAAAGAAAACTGTAAAGAAAGGTAAGAAGAAACTGGAAGGAAGGATAAAAAGAATCAGAAAGATTTGCAGAATAACTAGAAAGGAATTAAGAAGAATTCAAAAAAAGGTAAACTTTTACCATTGCTTAAATTTTGTTATTTTTCATAAGAAGAATTATATCAGATAATATTGAATGTACTTTATGTTGTTTCAGAGGAGAAAATTGCTAGAAGAGATGTACAAGGTAAAACTGTTAAGAAAGATAATTTGTGCATTTGTTTTTGATTAATATACAGTTTATCCCTTAAATTCTAAGAAAGAACACAGGATTTTTATTTTTATAATAGGAATGCTTTTTTCTGGAATTTTTTTCTTCAAATTTTCTTATTTTTAACAACGTTTTAGTTTTTCCGAAATAAGATCTGTAAGTGATAAATTTTATCAATAATTAGTGAGATTTTTAAATAATGTGGTCATCTAGGACACAAATTGAAATTAAAAAAAATTTTGTTCAGCAATCTTACTTTGAAGTACATGTATAATGAAAAAGCAAATGTAACAGCAATTACAAAAATGGTATCTTGCATTTCATTAATGACAGAGGAGGGAACGGGCAAGAAAGATCAGTAAAGTAAGTCAGTTATGAGGTTTGCATTGAAGCCAGCTTTGTAAGTAATATTGCTACAATACCCTTTTAAACTTCTGTTTCCAAAAATCATATAAAGTTTGCTTATTGTAGATTCGAATTTGTAAAGCATTGATTAAATAATTATGTTGATTCTCAAATTTCGAGGCATAAACTTTAATGATTAAAAGAAATGATTGATTCTGTTATTGAAGATCGAAATTTAGTATCTATATTTATACACTATCTCTGATTGAAATTTTAATTTCTGTAAAACTTGATACAATCGTATATTACTGTTATTATATCAGAATATAGATTTCCAAGTTTTATTGGTCAGTTTTTCTGAAAAACATTTATTGGTTTTCGAAATATATATTTGTTTATTTTTTTTTTAATACTTGGATTTGAGCAAATCTTGATGCAAACAATATCTACTTAAAATCAAATACTTATGCACAATCCACAATACACAATTTGCTTTTTCTACAAAAATATTGTGAATTACATGAGGTATTTTATATATTTTATTTTATACATGTATATGTGTCTTTTTAAAAAAAAAAAAGATTGTTTGTGATAAGTTGTACCGTAGGTTTAAAATTTTTGTGATCAACTAGGTAAACATAATGTGAAACTAAAAGAAATGTGACATCATGCATTCCATTAATAATTACAGAGGAGGAAAAAGGCAAGAAAGATAAGTAAAGTAAGTAAGAGTCGATTTCTGAGGTTTACATACATGCCAGTTTGGAAAGGATTATTGCTACAATACCCCTTTTTTACTTCTATTTACAAAAAGTTCATAGATAAGCTTGCCTTTTATAGACTGGAAGTTGCTAAGCATTTGTTGGATAATTGTTAGAATTGGCTACGATAGCCTTTTCAATTGTTTTTTCTGAATTGAGCCAAAAGTTGCCAAAATTGCAGATGATGTCAATTCTCTCGAATTTTGAGAAATCAACTTCAAAAATTATAAGAAATGATTGATTTTATTATTTGACATCGTGTTTTCATACACTATTCCTCATTCAAATTTAATTTCTGTATTAAAACTTGATACAATCGTATATTACATGAGGATAAAAAGTTCCATCTTTTATTGTTCACCTTTTCTGGAAATCATTTATGGATTTTTGAAATATAGAAATATTTGTTTTAACATGGATTTAAGCAAGTTTTTATATAATTAATATAAACTTAAAATCAAATACTCATGTACAAATCATAATTTATTTGTTATTGCTTTTATGGAGAATATTACAATGTGTTGAAATTGTTAAAATATGTTACCTCTGATAAAACTTTACGTACATGTATGTGTAATATACCCCAAAACATGATTCTGATATGTGTTTTAAATGCAAATGCAAAGTTTATAAGATTTATGTTATTTTCCATCTTCCAAGTATTTTTTACATAATCTCTTTCTTCTCAAAATTTATTTTTAAAATCTAGATTTGGGAAAATCTTATATGCAAGTGTTTTTTAAAAACTCTTTTTGGTATAAATCTGTAGAACTGTGTACAATTTCAGTCATGAGCAGAAAATTTATTTTGTTTCCCTCGGTCCAATTTTGTTTTATGCTTGTCAAAGTATTTTTTAATGTTACAAACTTTGAATTTATATTCTCTTTATAGGCAAGGACAGTCAAAGGAAGAAAACTTCCAATAGTAAGTCGCAACATTATAATAGCTTGTATGTAATTTTGGAGAAAGATTCGTCCTTAAACGAATAATGACCTTTATATATTATATATATCAAGGTTACAGAAAAATGTTCCCAAAGTCAATAAAAGTGACGATAAAAAAACGCCACATTTTCTCTTAATAATGTAGCTAAATTGACTAAAATCATATGTGATTATTTTTAAATATGCAGACAATAAGTTGAAATTTTGAATTAATATAATTCATTATTCTTTGATTTTGTCTTTAACCAAAGAAAGTGATCCCAGATCGAGGTGTAATCAGGAAACTTCCACCAGGAGCAGTGAAAGTCACTTTTCAAAGGGTATTTCAATTGATTATAATAAATTGTTCTTTTCTTTTTTCATCTCATTTCTTGTAGTTGATTTGACTGAAAATATCTTTTACGAAAACCTTTGAGATAAATATATCATAGAAGACAATCTCAAGAAAAGACTTATTCATATGCAAATCATTTCTTAAAAACCTGGTTTGGTATGGGGGCACACCCCCTTGACAACCAGCTGAATCATCTGAATCATCATACAATCATCTCATTTCCAGTCCTTGATTTCATGGGAAATTCCAGATTTAATAAATGTACCTTTAACTTAAAACAATAGCTCGATCTTACCTCATGTACACAAACATCATGGCTGCTAAATCTGTATATCAGTTATTACCTCCCCTTGTTTCATATCACTTCCGTTACTAGGGATGTATTATTGAGCGGCAAATTTGAACTCATAAAAAGCAACACAATTTTACACCCACAGTTGCTTAATTAAAATTAAAATTAAATTTTAAGGAATGACTCTAATTCTTGGCCAAATTATTCGATGATAACCTGGTTTGGGTCAGTTTACGCTTTTTTATAACCTGCTTTGCGGATTATAAAGCGTAAACTGACCAAAACCAGGTTATCATCGAATAATTTGGCCAAGAATTAGAGTCATTCCTTAAGTCTTGTATGCTGATGGACTATAGTGAGAATGAAATCAGCATTACAGTGTTTAATGTTTAATTAGAACTCTACATGTATTTGACTAAAATATCTATATTTATTAAACACTATATAATACTCAGAATCTAGTAAATAGAATCCAGGCTTTTGACAGTGAAAGGAAAATGAATTTCAAATCATTTGTAGTAAAGTGATGAAGAATAACATGGAATAGATTCAGCTTAATTCATGTGGTATTTTGTGTTTTAGAAGTTAGTTGAAAAGCTGAAGAAGATAACTGACAAGTACAAACATGTCAAAGAAAAGGCACTGAAAATGAAGAAAAAGGTATTGAAGGAAGTACATGTAGTAATGAGTTTATGAAACTTAGATCTGCTGCTAAAAATGCAAAAAAATATTATTTAAATATATTTCTTTATAAAATGTTAGCTAAAAGAGAAACTACAGGAGAGAAAAGAAATATCTACCCTACCAACAAAAACGACTAAGGTAAGTCACACATCTTAAACAGGTTAATTTTATGCTTCTTAAATGAACTTTCCGCGTACATTGCTAAATTAACTACTTCTTAATTAACTTACTGTAACAGGGGGTGAACTAGTACATGTTTCTTTATTGATGAAATACTTTGTGATATGTAGGAAAAGAAAACTGTAAAGAAAGGTAAGAAGAAACTGGAAAGAAGGATAAAAAGAATCAGAAAGATTTGCAGAATAACTAGAAAGGAATTAAGAAGAATTCAAGAAAAGGTAAACTTTTACCCATGCTTAAATTTTGTTCTTTTTTATAAGAAGAATTATATCAGATAATATTGAATGGACTTTTTGTCGTTTCAGAGGAGAAAATTGCTAGAAGAGATGAACAAGGTAAAACTGTTAAGGAAGATAATTTGTGCATTTGTTTTTGATTAATATACATTTTATCACTGAAATTCTAAGAAAGAACATAGGATTTTTCTGGAATTTTCTTCAAATTTTCTAATTTTAAACAACGTTTTAGTTTTTCCGAAATAAGATCTGTTAGTTATAAATTTTACAAATAATGAGTTAGATTTTAAAATTATGTGGTCAACTAGGTCACAAATTAAAATTAGAAAAGTTTTGTTCAGCAATCTTACTTTTAAATACATGTATAATGAAAAAGCATATGTAACAGCAATTACAAAAATGACATCTTACATTTCATTAATGACAGAGGAGGGAACAGGCAAGAAAGATCAGTAAAGTAAGTCAGTTATGAGGTTTGCATTGAAGCCAGCTTTATAAGTAATATTGCTACAATACCCTTTTAAACTTCTCTTTACAAAAAGCATATAAAGTTTGCTTATTGTAGACTCGAATTTGTAAAGTATTAATTGAATAATTGATAAATCGCAGATGATGTTGATTCTCAAATTTCGAGGCATCAACTTCAAAGATTAAAAGAAATGATTGATTCTGTTATTGAAGATCGGAATTTAGTATCTTTTTTATACACTATCTCTGATTCAAAATTTAATTTCTGTAAAACTTGATACAATCGTATATTACTGTTATCATATCAGAATATAGATTTCCAAGTTTTGTTGGTCAGTTTTTCTGAAAAACATTAATTGGTTTTCGAAATATATATTTGTTTATTTTTTTTTAATACTTGGATTTGAGCAAATCTTGATGCAAACAATATCTACTTAAAATCAAATACGTATGCACAATCCATAATTTATTTGTTATTGCTCTTAAATGATTCTTATATGTCTTCAAATGGAAATACTCAGTGTGTATGTTATTTTACGTTTTTAAGTGATGTTCTTAAAGTTATATTAACATGCTCTTTTTTAGCTCTACTGGTCAGAGACCAGAAGAGCTTATGCGATAGTAATGCGTCCGGCGTCCGTCCGTCTGTCTGTCTGTCCGTCTGTCTGTTAACAATTTTTTTTTGAAATGCTACTCCTACAGTTTTGGTCTGATTTCAATATAACTTGGCACACAAGTAGACTACACTAAGATACATAATTCTGTGTATCGGTTTTGGATTTCGATGAACGGTGTTGCCGTGGTTACTAAAAATAGATATTTCTGTGAAATTCTTTCAAAATGCTACTCCTCCTACAGTTTTGGTCTGATTTCAGTATAACTTGGCACACAAGTAGACTACACTAAGATACATAATTTTGTGTATCAGTTTTGGATTTCTATGAACGGTGTTGCCATGGTTACTAGAAATAGAAATTTCTGTGAAATTCTTTCAAAATGCTACTCCTCCTACTGTTTTGGTCTGCATTCATATAATTATTACCTGGCACACAATACTAAACTAAGATACACAATTCTATATATATCGGTTTTTGACTTCAATGAACATTATTGCTTTGGTTACTAAAAATAGAAATTTCTGTTAAATACTCTCAAAATGCTACTCCAAATAATGCAGTTTTAGTCTGATTATGATATAATGTGACATGCAGGTAGACTTCACTAAGAACATAAAGAGACTTAATCAAAGATCATTATTCTATTTATTTCAGTGGTAAAGTTTCAATTCCCAACTGCTTAAGTACTTTTCTCTTCCTTTGCTATAAGTACAAACCAGTAGAGCTTCAGTCTCGACAGAAACTTCTGGTCTTTTTATAGTTTTAGTGTACGATTTTTAGTTATACTTAGTGATCAGAAAGTTTATTTTGTTTCCTTCGGTACAGTATTGTTTTTGTACCTGTTTTGTAATGGTCACAGTATTTTTTTATATTGCAAACTTCTCTTCAGACAAGGACATTAGAAGGAAGAAAACTTCAAATAGTAAGTCACAATACGGTTTTATAATAGTTTACATGTAATGTTGGAGCTAGATTCGTCCTAAGAGAAATAATGACCTTGATTTATTTCGTCAAGGTCATAGAAAAATATTCACAAAATCAATTAAAAGTAACAATAAAATACACCTTCTTAATTTCTTTTCATAATATTTTATTTAACATCTACCTAAGTTAGCTAAGTTGACTTTAAACATATGTAAGTATTTATAAATTTGAAGACATATCGTTTTAATATTGAATTAATAATATTTTATTATTCTTTGATTTTGTCTTTAACCAAAGAAAGTGATCCCAGATCGAGGTGTAATCAGGAAACTTCCACCAGGAGCAGTGAAAGTCACTTTTCAAAGGGTATTACATTTGACTATGTTTAACTGATCTTTTCCTTTTTTATCCACTCTCTTGTAGTTGATTTGACTGAAAAGACCTTTTATGAAAACTTTTGTGATAAATACATTATAGAATTTAATTTGAAGAAAAGACTTAAATATTGATGCTTTATGTCGAATGTGAAAAATGTATCAAACAGCCAATGCTTCGTCTGTCTTGTAAAATGATGGATTACGATGAGAATTAAATCAGCATTAAAGTGTTTAATATTTAATTAGATTACTATTAGATTGAAATCTCAGTATTCATTAAACAATACATGTATCAAATATTCAGAATAAAAAAACACAGACTAATCACAGTGAAATTAAAATTGAATTTGAAATTCTTGGTAGTAAAGTGAACAGCATTGAATAAAATCAGCTTAATTATGTTGTATTTTGTGTTTTAGAAGTTAGTTGAAAAGCTGAAGAAAATAACTGACAAGTACAAACATGTCAAAGAAAAGGCACTGAAAATGAAGAAAAAGGTATTGAAGAAAATCGTGTATCAGTTAATAAAGCAGATAATTGGAAGATAAAGCTAAAATCTACCACTAGAAATGCAAAAATCAAAAATAATTCATGTCTTCTCTATAAAATCTTAGCTAATAGAGAAACTACAGGAGAGAAAAGTAATCTCTACCTTACCAACAAAAACTACTAAGGTAAGACACACATCTAAAAACAGATTAATAACCTTCTTAAATGAACCAATCAAGTACGAGGGTTGTCCCAAAATTTCATAGACTCGGCTGATATCTTTTAAAGAAATTAACGTTTCGTAAAAAAAAATTTTGGGTGAATAAAGCATGTTCTTCGCAGAAAAAATTACGAAGTTTTATCATGTTTACTTGAAAACAATTAAGATTTGAAGTGATATCATTTTCTAACACCCGGAGCAATCTGCAGCGTCAAAAAAGACAAATGTCAATGGTTCAAATGTTTGGAGAAAATATTCCAAAATCAAATGGTAATATTATAAATGGGAAATTTCTTATTTACTATGATATGACCAAACATTAAAATATGTAAGCAAAGTATGTGCATGTACAGGTATGAGAGAAGGATAATTTGAAAACCCTATAATTCTACGGGCTTTTTGTCTGCCTTCTTTAATGGAGTTGCACAGTGGCACTCTTGCCAACTTCTTAGTCTTGTCTTTTTTTTAACTTTCTGTTATTCTCACACATAGAGAAACCATTTCAGTCATATTAAATATTAAAGATCTGAAATCATTTCCTTGTCTACCAAACATTTATGACTGGTGCATTTCTGAAAAAGGGAATTCAGGATCAAAACAATTGATCATGGTCCAGTGCGCTGCCTGTGCCAACGCAGCCGCCATTTTTAGCTCTACTTGTCAGAGACAAGGAGAGCTTCTGCGATAGTAAGGTGTCCGTCGTCCGTCTGTCTGTAAACAATTTTTCAAAATGCTACTCCTCGTACAGTTTTCGTCTGATTTCACTATAACTTGGTACACTAGTAGACTACACTAAAATACATAATATAATGCATCGGTTTTTGGTTTTGATGAAAGGTGTTGCCATGGTTACTAAAAATAGAAAGTTTTGTGAAATGCCTTTAAAACTCTACCCCTCCTACAATTTTGATCTGATTTCAATAATATATCTTGGAAACTAGTAGAATACGCTAAGATACATAATTTAGTGCATCGGTTTTTGATTTGGATTAACGGTGTGTCCATGGTTACTAAAAATAGAAATTTCTATGAAATATTTCTCCCACAGTTCTGGTCTGATTTCAATTAAGAAATGTTTTTAAGTTTTGTGTGATTCATTGGTGTGTAAATCGTATACAGACTTGTCACATAGGCATATTTCATGTAGCACGCTAGCGCTTCATGAAAAATATGCCTGTGTGCAAGTCTGTGTGATTTACACACCAATGAATCACACAAAAATTAAGAACATTCCTTATATTTACATTATAAATGTTTGAAAGCATAAAAAATATACTCAATGTGTTAATTTCTCACTGTCCTATATCATTGCATTTTTACTATCGTCGCTGTAGCCTCATTGTGATGTCACGTTAGCGCACCTTCCTCCGTCTATATTTCTATGCGAGACTATACTCGAAAATGGTTTTCAAATCGATTTTAAAGTTTGCTTTGTAGAAAAACACAGTGAATGTATATATTTTAATTTGGCACACAAGTTGCCCTAAAAAGAGACTTAACCAAGGATTATTTTTATATTTATTACTATTGTAAAGTTTCAAGTCCCAATGGCTACTTTTCTCTTCTTTTGTTATAATTAGAAACCAGTAGAGTTACAGTCTCGACAGAGACTTCTGGTCTGGTTCAAAAATTCGGATTTCAACCTGGTGTATAAAACGTTATAAATAAAACTTTGTTAAAGCATAAAAACCAAAATTTGAGGCAGTAGTGATAATGAAACAACATTAAGAATTTTCATTTCCATTCAAAAAATACAGAGAACTTATAACTTTTCCGTATGATTTTAGATATAATATACAATGTACCGATTTTAAATTGCACCTTTTGGGTACTGCGCCTCTTTTTAAACCACACAAGGAAATGTGTCATTTAGATAGGGTTAATTTGTGTAGATACTTCATATTTGTCCATAAATTTATTAGATAGTGTTGGTTTAATCTATGTATGAAGTTACATTAATACATGGCATTGCGTTCCAACAAAACAATTCTTGTATACTGAATTTTGGGACAACCCTCGTACACCACTACTTCTCAATAAACAAAAAGTTTTTTATAAGCAAAATCAGTTTTTTTTTTGTTTTTTTTTTATTAATTTAATTTTATGATATGAAGGAAAAGAAAACTGTAAAGAAGGGTAAGAAGAAACTGGAAAGAAAAATTAAGAGAATCAGAAAGATTAGCAGAATAACTAGAAAGGAATTAAGAAGAATTCAACAAAGGGTAAACTTTCATTCATGTTTCAGAATTGTTTTTTTTTATTAGAAGGTTGATATAAGATAATAATGAATGTATTTTGTCATTGTAGAGGAGAAAACTGATAGAAGAGTTATACAAGGTAAGTAAAACTGTTAAGTGGGTGAAATTGTGCATTAATTTTTTTGTAATTAAAATACAGTGTATCACTTGCTTTTAATACTAAGTGTATTAATTGCTATTAAAAATATGTTATCTTGCATTTCATTTATCACAGAGGAGGAAAAAGGCAAGAAAGATAAGTAAAGTAAGTAAGAGTTGATTATGAGGTTTTCATTGGTAAGGAATATTATTGCTAAATTATCAGTGAATGTTCATATTTTACTTCTTTTCACAAAGTTCATATATAAGCTTGCTTATTGTACACTGTAAGTTGTTTAGCATTGATTAAATAATTGATAGTATAAAGGTAACTTTTTTTATTGTTTTGTCTCATTTGAACAAAAATTGTCAAAATCGTACATTAAGTGAATTTTTGAAATTTTAGGCATCAACTTCAAAATAAAAAGAATAGATTGATTCTGTTATCAAAGATTGAACATATGTTTATACTCTTCCCTGATTCAAATCTAATTTCTCTAATACTTAACACAATCGTATAATACACGAGGATATACATTTCCATGTTTTATTGTCACTTTTTCTCGAAATTATTAATGGGGTTTCGAAATACGGATACATTTGTTTATTCTTTATAAGACATGTACATGGATTTGAGCAAATCTAGATACAAATAATGTGATATACTAGTATCTACTTTAAAACAAACACTTATTTATTTCAATAAGTTGAAATTGTTATAATATGATACCTCTGCTAAAGGATAAATGATTCTGATACATTTTCAAGTGGTGACACAAAGTTTGCATGTTATTTTACTTTTCCAAGTGTTGTCCTAGAAGACAATTTTAACATGCTCTTGAGTGTGTTTTTTTAACCTCTTTTTGGTATAAGTCCGTAGTACAATTTTATTTTGTAAAATTTAATTTGTTTAATTCAGTACGAGATTGTTTTATGTATCTGATTTTGTATTGGTCAATGTATTTTTTTATATTAATATATTATTGATATTTTATTGAATTAATATTCTCTTTAGACAAGGACAGTCAAAGGAAGAAAACCTTCAATTGTAAGTCACTACATTATAATTTCATTGAATTGTTGGGCAAGATTCGTCCTTTAATGAATAATGGCTTTGCTTTATTTTATCAAAGTCACAAAAAAGGGTTTAGAAAGTCAATTAAATATGGCGATAAAAAAACTGCCTACTCATTTTCTATCATATTAATTTATTAATAAGTGTTTTACAAACATCTCTTGTTTTAATTTTGAATCAATGATATAGTACTTTTTTATTCTTTTATTTTTCATTTAACCAAAGAAAGTGATCCCAGATCGAGGTTTAATCAGGAAATTTCCACCAGGAGCAGTGAAAGTCACTTTTCAAAGGGTATTACCTTGACTATAATGAATTGTTCTTTTCTTTTTTTCCCTTTTTCATCCTATTTCTTGCAGTTGATTTGACTGAAAAGATCTTTTACAAAGGCCTTTGAGATAATTACATTAAAGAAGACAAACTCAAGAAAAGACTTATTTATGCTTCATGCTGAACGATTTATAGAACAGCACATGCATTTTTCTGTGTTTTATGGAGATGGACTGTGATGAGAATTAATCTAGCATTAAAGTGTTTAATGTTTAATTAGAATACTATTGGATTGAAATCTCTGGATTTATTAAACAAAATCAAATACTTAGAATCAAGAAAATACAGATCAAGCTCTGAACAGTGAATTTAAAATGAATGTTTCAAATTCTTAGTAGTAAAGTGAACAAGAATCACAATGAATAAAATCAGCTCAATTAATGAAGTATTTTGTGTTTTAGAAGTTAGTTGAAAAGCTGAAGAAGATAACTAAAAAGTACAAATATGTCAAAGAAAAGGCTCTGAAAATGAAGGAAAAGGTATTGAAGCAAATCGTTTATGACTAAATTAGCAGATAATTAGAAGATAAAACTAAAATCTACCACTAAAAATGCACAAACAAATTTCTTTCTTCTTTATAAAATCTTAGCTAATAGAAAATCTACAAGCGAGAAAAGTAATCTCTACCTTACCAACTAAAACCACTAAGGTAAGTCACACATCTAAACGGTTTAATTTTATGCTTCTTAAATGAGCAATTCAGGTACAAAACTACTTCTCAATAAACATAAAGTGTTATTTCAGCAAATACGGTCTGTGAATTTCTTTTATTTCATTTGAAAAATATAATGAAATGTAGGAAAAGAAAACTGTAAAGAAGGGTAAGAAGAAACTGGAAAGAAAAATAAAGAAAATCAGAAAGATTAGCAGAATAACTAGAAAGGAATTAAGAAGAATTCAAGAAAAGGTAAACTTTTATCCATGTTTCAGCTTTGTTCTTTTTATAAGAAGATGCATGTATATGAGTAAATAATCAATGTACTTTGTCGTTTTAGAGGAAAAAACTGATGGATGAAATGTACAAGGTAGGTAAAATATGTGTATTTGTGCAGCAACTTTTGATTGAATAATATACAGTTTATCACTTAAATTTAAAGAAAGAACATAGGATTCTTATTTTCTTAATTTGAATGCCTTTCTTCAGGTATGTCCTTTTCATTTTCTTATTGTAACAAATTTTTTTTATTTTGCCGAAATGGGATCTGTTAGTAAAAAGTTTTACCCTGGAATAATGAATTAGGTTTTAAAATTTTGTTGTCAACCAGGAAAACACAAAATGAAACTAAAGTAGTTTTATTCATCATTTAAGCTTATAGTATATTAAAAAAGCAGATGGAAATGCAATTACAAATATAACATCTTGCATTTCATTAATTACAGAGGAGGATAAAGGCAAGAAAGATAAGTAAAGTAAGTAAGAGTTGATTATGAGGTTTGCATTGATGCCAGCTTGGAAGGAAAAATTATGAATTATCCCATTTACAAAATACCTATGAATGCTTGTACATGTATTTTAATTCTATTTACAAAGGTCATATATAAGCTTGATTTTTGTAAACCAGATGTTGTTAAGCATTGGTAAAATAATTGTTAGTATTGCTTACGGTAATTTTGTCTATTCTTCGTCTGATTTGAGCCAAAAATTGCCAAAATCGCAGATGATGTCAATTCTCGAATTTCAAGGCATCAATTTGAAGAATTAAAAAAATGATTGATTATTTTTATTGGAATTTGAATGTTCATGCACTATCCCTGATTCAAATTTAATTTCTGTATTAAAGTTGATACAGTCGTTTATTAAATTAGGATAAAAATTTACATGTTTTATTGTTCACTTTTTCTGGAAATCATTAATGGGTTTGTGAAATATAGATATATTTGTTTTAACAAAGATTTGAACAGGTCTTGACAAGAATAATACTTATGTTCAACCCCTAATTTATTCTTTATTGCTTTTATATTAGTCTATATAGAATATTACAATAAGTTGAATTCGAAATTGTTATAATAGGATACCTCTGCTAAACCTTTGCGTATATGCATAGTATATCCTGATACATGATACTGATATGTCTTTAAATGGGAACACATGCAGTGTGTATGTTATTTCCATCTTCCAAGTGTTGTCCTATTTTTCAACATACTTAGTACTCTCTTTCATTTTATAGTTTATTTTTCAAATTTAGATTTAGAGGAAAATCTTATATGCAAGTGTTTTTTAATAAAAACTCTTTTTGGTATATATCTGTAGAGCTGTGTACAATTTTCAGAAATGAGCAAAAAATTTATTTAGTTTCCTTCAGTACAATATTGTTATATGCTTGTCAAAGATTTTTTTATGTAACGAACATTGAATTATATATTCTCTTTAGACAAGGAGAGTCCAAGAAAGAAAACTTCCGATAGTAAGTCACAATATGATAATAGCTTGTATGTAATTTTGGAGAAAGATTCGTCCTTAAATGAATAATGATCTTTATTTATTTTATCAAGGTTGCAGAAAAATGATTCCAAAGTCAATTTAAAGTAACGTTTAAAAAAAGCCTACTCACTTTCTCTCTTTATCATTTAATTAATATGTACCAATGTAGCTAAACTGACTAAAAAAATTAAGAATTTATAGATTTGAAGGCAAATAATTGTAATTTTAAATTAATATAATTTTATTATTTTTTGACTTTGTCTTTATCCAAAGAAAGTGATCCCAGATCGTGGTGTAATCAGGAAACTTCCACCAGGAGCAGTGAAAGTCACTTTTAAAAGGGTATTACACTTGACTATGATAAATTGCTCTTTTCTTTTTCATTATAGAAGACAAACTCAAGAAAAGACTTATTCAGACTTCATGTTGAATGATGTACAATTTATAGAAAAGCACTTGCATTTGACTGTCTTGTATGCTGATGGACTATAATGAGAATGAAATCAGCATTACAGTGTTTAATGTTTAATTAGAATACTATCAGATTGAAATCTCTGTATTTTTAAACAATATATAATACTCGGAATCCAATGAATAAAGACCAGGGGTCCGTTTTACAAATGAACTTACGACTAAGACCAAAAGCTTCAGATGATTCTAAAATTTTGCAAATTGAAGAATTATCTTTTAAATATTGTTTGTGTAATAACATCTTTTCACATTCCTTTAAAAAAAGTTTAAAATAATTTTTGATATAATGTTAATTAAATTGAATTTGGTCTGAAGTCGTAAGTCCTTTTTGTAAAACGGGCCCCAGGCTCTTAACAGTGAAAATGAAAATGAATTTCAAATCATTTATAGTAAAGTGATAAAGAATAACATTGAATAAAATCAGCTTAATTAATGTAGTATTTTGTGTTTTAGAAGTTAGTTGAAAAGCTGGAGAGAATAACTGACAAGTACAAACATGTCAAAGAAAAGGCTATGAAAATGAAGGAAAAGGTATTGAAGGAAGTACATGTAATATAATGAGTTTATAAAACTAAAATATGCTACTAGAAATGCAATAAAAACTATTTAAATATTTTTCTTTATAAAATGTTTATAGCTAAAAGAGAAACTACAGGAGAGAAAAGTAATCTCTACCTTACCAACAAAAACCTCTAAGGTAAGTCACACAATTAATTTGCTTTTTAAATGAACTATCTGCGTACGTTGCTTAATTAACTACTTCTTAAATACTTTAACAGGGGGAAGAACTTGTACATGTTTCTTTATTGATGAAATACTTTGTGGTATGTAGGAAAAGAAAACTGTCAAGAAGGGTAAGAAGAAACTGGAAAGAAAAATAAAGAGAATCAGAAAGATTAGCAGAATAACAAGAAAGGAATTGAGAAGAATTCAAGAAAAGGTAATCTTTCATCAATGTTTCAGTTTTGTTCTATTTTTTGTAAGAAGATTGATACAAAATTATGTACCTTGTCGTTTTAGAGGAGGAAATTGCTAGAAGAAATGTACAAGGTACGTAAAACTATGAGAGGGGGGAATTTGTGCAACTTTTTTTTTTTATTTGTATACAATTTTCCAGTAAAAGTAAATGAAAGAACGTTGGATCTTAGTGTCATAATCTGAATAATTTCTTTCTCTCTTTTTTAAGTATGTCTTTTTTAATTTTCTTATTTGTTACAAATAAACAATCATTAAGCATTTGTAATAATAAAAAATAGAAATTAAAAAAATAAATAAATGATACTTTACACAAATTGGCTTTTTTTTCTATAAAAGTAAAGTGAATTACATCAAGGTATTATATATCTTATATTTGTTTTTATTTGATAAGTTCTGTATGTGATTAGTTTTACCATAGGTTTTTAATTTAATGGTGATCAACTAGGTAAACGTAATGTGAAACTAAAAAATATTGTTTCCTCAATTTGACATTTTGTGTGCCACTTAAAAAAACGGAGGGCATATTGTTTGTGCTGCTGTCTGTCTGTCGGTTGGTTGGTCCATCTGTTTTTCTGTCAGTCCACCAACTGTTTCTGTTCTTTTCTTGCAGAGGTTGCATAGTATACTGAAATAAAATTTGGGCATACAGACTTTATACCATTAGAACATGAAGGAATATCTAAGTTCTGTTTTAGGTATGATCGGGCAGTTTTTGTCAGAGTCATGCCCCTTTGAACTTAGAAATTAAATGGGACATAAGTGCGCTACAAACATTTTTGTTAAGTATATACATTTGATTTATGAAAGCAAATTTAAATGCAATTAAAAATATGATATAATGCATTTTATTAATTACAGAGGAGGGAACAGACAGGAAAGATAAGTAAAGTAAGTAAGAGTCCATTATAAGTTTTGCATTGATGTCATCTTGGTAAGGAATATAAAAACAATATCCGGGACTGTAAGCTGGTACTAGTATCTAGAGTTAGGGTGGGGCTGTGATAATCATGTTTTGGAACTTTTAGAAACTTTTTTATTTCACAAAAGCCCCCACATAGCGTAGTTAGTACAATTAGAGTTTAACAATTGAACAAGTAAACATGTGAACAGTTAACATCATGAACAAGAAAAAGTTCTTTGATATGGACAGTACGGCATGTAGGAATAATTTTATTCTGCTGTAGAGACAAGAAGTTACCCCACTTTGTTATTTAGCAGAGTAACTAATTTTTGTACATTAAGTAATAAATAAGTAAATTAAAGGGGGGAAAAAATCTTCATTGAATCTATTATGGGTCGGATACCTAAAAATAAAATTTAAAGTAAGATAGAATAAACGAACATCGGTGAATGACACAAGTACTATTCTATACATTTACCACATCAAGATACAGAAACGTCTCTATTTGTATGCATTTCCAATAACCAATGATATATGTTTACTTATTACCGAGGGTATTCATCGTCTTCATTTTTGTTTTATGAGTAAATGGCAGCTACCTCACATCATAAATGAACTTTGTAGATAAACACGATATGTATTTATACAGCTTCATCATATATAGATTCAAGGGATAAAGGATTTTAAATACTACATATACAAAAATGATGTAATTTAATAAAATAGTTTTAATATTATTTTAGAGGAAGAAATGGAGGCAGAAGATATTCAATGTAAGTAAGAATGTAATATAAGGATTTTAAATGACAGGAGCTTAATTAAATACGGAAATTAAACTCTCAGAACATTATCATTTTACTGCATGTAATTTAACAAAGCCCAATTTAATAAAGCCCAGAAAGAGATGTTAAGCTCTGCTTGCTTACGTATTGGGTAGAGTATCTGTCGCCCGTTTTCTGTGAACAACTAGTATTGCTAAATGCAACCCCTAAACATTTTTTGCATGAAAAGAATAGACTTGATACAATTGTAATATAATGTATTTATTCAGATTGTTTTCGCGTCGATTTTTATATTAAAAACTGTTGAAATATTATTGTGTCGCCAATTGAGAAAACTGATACTAGTACATGTATCTGTATTGTTGCCCCGAAGTTAGGGTTGCTTTAGAATTTTGTATTGTGGATGAAATATGAATTACTAAAACTATTTCATGAAGCCAGATATGGCGAATTAGCCTTATTTTTTGCTTTGTATAGAAGTGTTTATTATGATGTGTTAGGTATAATCTCTTTACGATTTTTTAAAAGTAATTCTTTTTGGCAATCTTTAGTATGATTTTATGCACCTGTTTTAGTTGATCATTGTTAATTTCATAGAAGATTTATCACCGGTTTCATATTTATAATTTAAATGTAAAGTATGATCAACATACATGTACATGTATATGTGTAACTTTTCTGCTAATAAAGGTTTGTCAAACCATTCATATTTCATTAATTTCTGTTATAACTTTCCTCCTAGCCAAAGAAAGTCAAGAAGAAGAAATCTCAAATAGTAAGTCTATTTTGAAAACAAAATAAAGGGAGCCGAGTAGGGGTTTTATCATGTGAAAACTACAATAGAAAAACTCTTTATTTTTATACCATATATAATTTACATTGACTTCAGTGTACATGTTTGCCAAGTTTTGGGAAAATCTACCGCCCGGGTATTTTTAAGAGACCGTCTCAAAATACAGGTACATTTACAATAGGATGCCATAGAAAAGTGTCAATTTTTCGCACTTTCAAACAAATTATACAAAAGTACTATATACTTTGTGCTCAAACTATAATATATTATGAGTAAAACAATATATCGTACATTATATTTAAGAAGCACAAAACTCTACCGTCTTGTCCCCAGAATAGGCATTTGAAAATGCCAAAAAATAGCGAAAATTTCCTGTTTTATTAGAGTACTACAAAAAATGTGATGGATACAAAGGATTTATACAATTTATAACAAAATAATAATGATAATGATAATAATGGCGAAATTCTCAAATTTCTATACTTAAAATTTCAAGAGCTTATGTTTTTTTCTTTTCTTTTACAGATTTTTTATTACCCTTTCTTTAAGAGCTTCGCGTTATCATAACGTCAAAAGCACACTATTGCGACGTCAATCTACCTATCAGTTGATAAATCGTTTTGAAATCAATTATATAAAATCGTTATAACATTCTTCAACCTGAAATTCCTTAATTGTGTTATTTTTTATCATATAGTGAATAATTCGCTTTAAAACAGCAAACACGCTTCATTTTACTATGTTGCGCGAACTATTGCGGAATAGAAACCCAAGTCGACCGCTTTAATACTCATTTCTGGTTGGGTGAAGTTCCATAAATAATATTGGCATTAATTAATCAGGGTTACAGATGTATTTTATCTAGAATACGAAAAAAAGAAATGTTTTCATATTAAACCCCCGCTTGAAAAGTGGGAGGGTATATAGTAATGTTCGCGCGTCCGTCTGTTACGCTTGGGGTACCAGTCTCTTCTATCCGAATCTCCTCCTATACTACTGAATAAGATTCAATGATAATTTTACATATTTATTTTAACATAACGGTAATGCCATTGTGTACCTCCTATTTCACTTTTAAATCTGACACTTATTTGTGGTCTTCCAGAGCAAAACATGAACTATGCCATTATAATCATATGGGAACTCAGTTCTCACAGTACTTCTAGTTCTAAAAATAATAAATAATTTTTTATTGATAATTGCATTTTTGAAAAAAATTCTAAAAATAAAAATAAATTTGTTTAAAAGTCATAATTTTACTGTGATCTTTTTTTTCATTCTTCGATTTTGTTTATCTAAAGAAAATTATCAAAGACCGTGGTAAAACTAGGAAACTTCCACCAGGAGCAGTGAAGGTCCCTTTTCAAAAGGTATTACATTGATCAGCATCAAGTGTTCATCATTTCTGTTTCTGTTAATCGTTTTTCATTCAGGCCCAGGAATTAAGAAACGGGTTAAGGCTTAAGTCAAAATTTCATTCATCTGTAAAATGTTGCATGTTTATTAAGCATTAAATAAATCTCTAAATTTACATGTAAAAACACTTTTGAAAAGCAATATTGAAAAATATTTGAAATGATTTCTGCTTGACTTCTACAACATTTTAATACAACATTAATTTTTTGACATGCTTAAAATACAGAAGCACGTTGAGGTCAGTTCAGAGAAAGAAATATTTTTTCATTGCGTTTAAACGCAAAGCATTCCTTTTAATCGCAATAATCTAAAATTTAAGCATTTTTGTGCAAAAAGTGTGTAGCTGAAGCGAGGCAGAAATCTCGTAGTCCACACATTCCCATGCCCTGCAAAACTATGATGGTTAACCCTCTTTAAATCTGTTTTAGCATATGTCTTCATGATAGGGACAAGAAGAGTTGAGTTAATTAACCAAACAAGTTTCAGATCATTAAAAGAAAATTATTAAAAGAAATTTTGGCTTATGTGTATGTACATGTATGTTTCAATTTCCGAATCTCGTAAGTAGCCAAAAAGAAAGATTGATTTACCGAATGGTATTTTTGGTATCGAATTTGCTTTAGAAGTGATGAGTGGCTTGGGGTATATAGATCTATTCATTCAAGAGACAAATTCTAAAACACATGGTCAATTTTTGATATTTTAAGTAACATAAATGATGAACAGAAAATGAGCATCTCCAACTAAGGTAGATTATCATTGTGAGAAGAATTGACCCTTTTCACAAATCTTAGGAATACGTAAACATTTCACCACAAAGTAATTTTTATTTAAATAAAATAGTTATTCTTTATAATAATTTTCAGTGTAATCATAAAATATTTATATAATGTAAAAGAAAAAGAAAATTTTTGCAGATAAGATTATTGTTGTGGAATGGGGTATCATTTTAGTCTTAGTTGTAAGATATTTTGCGAAAAGGGCCACTCATATTTTCCTTTCCTTTAACCAGAATGTATATTTGTTGTAGGTTGGTCGGTGAATTGAAACATTGTGCTGAAAGAAAGTTCTTAAAACTGGACAACACCTTCAACCTTTGCCTGGTGCAAACAGAACAGTGTGTTAATTCCTGTAAAAAGCCATGTACATCTATAACATGTAATACAACAACTCAATGTACCGATTGAAAGACTCTTCACTTTCATTTGAATCTAGGATTATTGATTTGCACTCTTTATTTTAGAAAAGAAATAATTTGCCATTCTTTTTTTCACACTACAAAGTTTTTGGCATTACCTTGGCATTTTACTTTTGGTAACAGTAAAATGTGAAACCCAGTCTGAGCAGGGGTTTGCAAAATCCTTTCATTAATATTTCAGTGGAATGAGTTGATTTCATCAAACTGTTATGAAATAATTAGTTTTATAATGGAATGCATCAATTTTTGTTAATTTATGTTGTTGCAATGTACTGTAATTATAATATAAAAGATGGTCCTAACATCTCTTTATTCACCAACTTAATAATAATTTTAAAGAATATGAGCCACATGTCTCATCGGAGTTTATATGATTCTGATGTTCTTCATCAATAGATATAATATTGTGTAAAACAATGATCACATATCCTACCCCATGGGTCATGAATTAAACAAATTTGAATCTATGCTACCTGAGCCTGCTTCAATGTAGATATAAATAATCATGAATTTGTTGTTCTTAAACAATTGTTTTTCAGCTCTTCTTTGTCCTTTGCTTGTCGTCGGTGTTGGCGTCGTCGTCGTAAACTTTTTACAATTTTACTTTTGAACCACACGGTCAGTTTCAGCTAAACTTGACACAGAGTATCCTTAATAAAAGGGGGTTTAATCTTTTTTAAATGAAGGACCACACCCTTTTGCAAGGGGAAATAAAGTTAAAAAAAAAAGAAGTAAATATTGTTCTCAAAACTTTAGGGACAGAAAATATTATACTTATGTGAAAGTTTTCTGACACATTGTGTTGATTTGTTAAGGAGGGGCCAAATTGGGAAATCAAAGTTTAACATAGGAAAACATATGAAAATATGGAAAATCTTTTTTTTTTTAAATTCCTCTCGAAAAAAACAACCAAACCATAATTGGTCATATCAATATGGAAGCATTCTTAGGTAGTGTTAATTCAAATTTAGATAGTGTGAATTTGTTCAAATAATGCACCCCCATTCCCCCGCTGGTAGGTTGAAGCCGGGCAATGGAAGTTTTACGGTGGAATACATAGAAAAACTTTTAAAAACTTTCAAGATCAGCAAAGTCTTGATAAGTCATTTTAGTCATACATATGTTTATTTGGAAGCATCCAAAGATCATTTTTATAGATTCTATTATTTCCAAACATAGGATAAACTCTCTCTTCAAGAACAGCAAGACCACAATTACAATGAAGTGCATTGAAGTGGTAAAATTTTTCATTTGGATGAAACGTTCTGAGTCATGTATTGAACGTCAATTATAACATAATGACACGCCCATTTCTTTGGAAACGAGAAAGAAATATTCGTTTAAGGATACCCCGAGACAAGCAACACGAGTTACACTGAAATGAAGATTTTTAAATAAGAAAGAGCTATATATATAGAGTCCCCGCTTCTGTAAAACACGCATTGCAACGAATTTGTACATAATTAGGATTTCATCATGTTTATTGGAGTAAGCATAACACATGTATCAGTCGAACACGTTCTTCCTCGGTGTTTATGTAGACCGTCAATTTGATTGGCTATTATATTTGGAATACCTCTTCTACAGGTATTCGACTGAATCATTTGACCGATTTTTCCTTTGTAAAGAAATGGGCTTATTTAAAAATAGCTCAAAACGTTCCATCCAAACAGAAAATTTTACCACTTCAATGCGCTTCATTGTAGATATATTTATATGGAAGCATCCTCGGATATTGTTGATTTAAATATTCTCAAATCATGACCCTCTATGGTAAGGAGGGTTTATATAGTGGATGATGAAAGTTAAACATTGGAACATTTAGGGAAAATCTTTGAGAATCTTTTCCCAACAAACGGTAGTGTAGAGGTTTTTTAGCTCACCTGAGCCGAAGGCTCAAGTGAGCTTTTCTGATCACATTTTGTCTGTCGTCCGTCCGTCTGTCCGTCTGTCTGTCTGTCTGTCTGTCCGTCTGTAAACTTTTCACATTTTCGACTTCTTCCCAAGAACCACTGGGCAAATTTTGACCAAACTTGGTACAAAGCATCCTTGGGTGAAGGGGAATTTAAATTGTTAAAATTAAGGGACATATCCC